>JAMXDD010000001.1:21851383-22220545 GCA_024733475.1 Syzygium grande
ACACATAATTAGCACATGAATCCATGCACATTCGCACTACCACATTGCTGTACTTCACGGCCACGCAAACACAGCACACGGCCAAGCCACGATCAGCCCGAGGTACCATCCAAAATCAGCCAACAATCACCAATTACACAATTATTCAATTATCCCAATCAAGTCATAAAATTACCAATTAATCACACAACTCAGCCGCGATCATTCCGCATCACCTTAGCCCTAATCGAGCCTACCAAACCACATAAATTCAATCCTCAAATCAGTCCACAACCTTCGAACAACCAACCTTCAATAATTTCAATCAATTACACAAATTAACCGTGATCACTCCACACATCATAGCCATCATCGAACCTCCAAATCCTCACAAATTTCTTTGCCTAATCAGTCCGTAACGATCTAATACTCAGCCCTAAAACAGCCCCCAAAACAATCACAAAATCCCCTAAACCGAACCCTAACCACGTCTAGCAAAACCCGAGGTCCTAAATGACATTTAGGGAAAACACTTACCTAAACAGCGAGATAGAACGGGGCTGGAACGGTGCAGAACAGAATAGTAGTAGTAGTAGCGGTAAGGCGGCCGGGCCGGACGCCGGCGTCCCACGGACGGGCTGCGGATCCATACGGACAGAGACGTACGGTGACGTACGGTGAGGCCGGACGTCGTGGCGGTAGCGGCTCGGTCGTTCGAGCTTTGGTGCGGCGGCGGCGAGCTTCGGCGTCCTTTGCCGAGAGAGAAAAACCAAGAGAGGGAGAGGGAGAGAACGTGGGAGAGGAGAGAGAGAGTGATCTGATCAGAATTGAGAGGAGAGAGAGAGCTGGGCAGATATAGTGGGCTGTTGGGGGGACACGTGTCGCGATCCTATGCGATTTCCCATTTTGCCCTTGACCCGACGGCCTTTATTTGTCTCTATCCAATAATTGAAGGGCAAAAATGTCCAAAGTCCAATAATTGAGCTGAGTTTCAGACCTGATTCATCCCAAAAATATTCCAAAATTTTTCAAAATTCGGAATTCCCAATACAGGGTCTAGGGGCAAAATGGTAATTTTCCGATCCCGGGGCGAAATTCCAAATTTTGCACATACGGATTCCTTATGTGCGTGGCAATCATAATGTGGTGTCGGAATCGCAAAATTCATCGCGCAAGCCCTCGAAAATCGACTGCAAAGTCCTAGGAATAAAATAATATTATTTTTCGCTCCCGAGCCAAAATTCTAATTTTTGATCGTAACAACTCTAAATGTGCGTGGCCACCCTAAAATGGCATCGGCCTCGAAAAATAACCTCAAACGACCTCAAAATCGACAACAATGTCCAGAGGGGCAAAATCGTAAATTTTTCGGTCCTGAACCAAAATCCATTTTTTGGCAGAAATGGGTGGCCCCAAGGTTGGCCAAGCCAAAAACGTCATCGGCCGCTCAAAATTGTCACCTTTAAAATTCTCGATTCTCGGACCCGAATTCTAAGAAATGACTAAAATTGAGCAATCGCGACTTTAGCTTATCTATGGCTTACGGGTGGCTCATTGGGATTACGCGCTCTCGACCCGTGATCGACACTAAGTCAAATCACGTTTAAGTTTGCTCGAACCAAGGCGACCTCGATTGTCATATAATTGCGAGGGTCATCACTAGTGCCCTTTGGACACGATCAATCAAATAGATTTGGTCTCGGTTGGCTCAAAACATTCCCCATCAATCGATATGGTTAAAGATCAAACCAAGGTCAAGTTCTTTGATGCAAATACGAACTCAATCCCACGTCTTACAGCCTTACCCTAAGGTTAGCATCAGTAGACATGGCCACGAGGCGAGGCCAGCTCGCCGGCCTCGCCCGAGGCCGGCTCGCCGCCGGCCTCGAGGCTGCAGGTCCCTGGCGGCACCCTCCCCGCCGCAGCTTTTTTTGGAACCGGGCCCGAAACGCGGTTCGGGCGCGGGTTCTAAATTTTCTAGAACCGAACCAGGCCCAGAGGGCCACGGGCGATTCCGTTCGAATCTGCGGGCTGGTCCCGGGTTTGACCGGGCCGGTTCCGGGCCAAAACCGCCCGTGGCCACCTCTAATCCCGAGAATGCGCGGGTCCCGGGTGAGATCTCACTATAGTGCATTGATCAATTTCATTTCTTAAATCCCGGGAAAAGGATCGAAAATTCAGACCGTTACAAAACATCTCCTAAGATGGTATTGACTAGGAGATGAATACATTGCGAAAAGAAACATTAGCATAGCTTTTTACCTGCTTTGAACCATCGAACTGCATGATAAGAAAAGCCAACAAATTGACCAGAGATATCAGATTCGAACTGAGTAAAGCAGCTGGAGAGATCATGAAAGAAAATGAAGTTCCATTAGAGAGGCAAGTAGTAACATTATAAGAAACCCTTGGGGGAATCATGTTCATCATGATAACCCACTCAAAGCAAACACCGCCTTGTTGTGCGGTTTCTCTACTCCTACTTCTCTGAGTGAAGTGTTAAATAAATTACATGCACAACCAATTGCTCCAGAAACTTAGCTTGTTAGAGTACAGCGCAATATTAAACTCACATCTTGAATTATTAAAGGTTGCTGCATCATGCCTACAATTGACCAAAACGTAAAACATTTAGGATCCCATCGACCAAAATAGATCATTAATAACTCAACCTCAGGACCTTTATTTTGCTTATTCCTTCAATACCATACTGTGTATGTGCAGCATGATTGAAATGACAGCCTAAAACAACCGAGTCACATCGAACAGATACATTACTATACTTATGCATAAGCACACAACGATTAATAACTAATCCCCCCGTACAACCAAAAACGATCTCAGTGAATCTCTGTTAGTGAACACAACTACGCCGCCATAACCTTGACCTTGTCATCCCAAAGTTGCCATGCACCATCACCATCAAAATTCTCAGGTAAACTTCGACAAGTAAGACAGTACATGTCAAAAGAAGCATCGGCAACACAAGTCCATTCATGATCTTCCCCATTGCCAAACCCCTTTCAGTCCGCAACCCCTTCGGTCGAAGAAGTCACCCGAGGAGATGAACGAATCACCACCGCAATCAAATGTTGCAATCAGTGTCGGACCTGAAGGCTAATCAGGACCACCCCGTGCGAACCGAAGGTCCACAACAGACATGATTTCACGAATAACGATCAAATCGAATCAATCGGCAAGTAACGGATCCGAAAGGCCACGCCAATCAATCGGGGGAGGGGGAGGGAGTTACGTATGAATTCGCGGACGATGCCCTTGTAGACGAGGAGGGGGAGGGCGACGTTGAAGATGCCGACGAGGGCGAGGTTCCGGCGAGTCCACCGGAAGTTGTGCTCCAGGTTCTCACGCGCTGTGCTCCAGTCCTTGATGAACCTGTTTTTCTGCGTTTCCATTCCTCCTTGCCCTCGATAGGGGGCGGAGTCGCCGCCCCTTCGGGCTCCGGAGGCCATGGACAAGGAGGAGTCACGGGGGGGAAGGGGGTACCGAAAACCCTTAGCGAACGCGAGAGGTTTGGGGTGGGGGAGAGGGAAGAAGCAGAAGCAAGAAGGAGAAGGAGAAGCGGAAGCACACCTGATATGATCAAGAAAGAGGGAGAGAGGGGGAGAACAGTGAGCGAGAGAGAGAGAGAGAGAGATTGGGGGTGAGGGCAGGGCTTTGGGGCGCTCTTTTTTTTCATTAAATTAGCGACAAACTTTATATTTCGTCGCAAATTTTAGTGACGAACCTTATAGTTCGTCGCTAATTTTTGTGACGAACTTTTGTGTTCGTGGCTAATTTTTGCGACGTTAATTCAAAAAATAAACAAATTTTGTGACAAATTTTTTTTCGTTGCTAATTAGCCATGAAAAATAATTCGTTGCAAAATTTTTTTATTTTCTAAATTGTTAATGTGAAATGTCGTCGCTAAATCCGTCGCTAATTAGCCACGAATTTTTTTTCATCGCTAATTAGCGACGGATTTAGCGATGACATTTGACATTAACAATTTAGAAAATAAAAAAATTTTGCGACGAATTATTTTTCGTGGCTAAATCCGTCGCTAATTATTTTTTGTCGCTAAATTCAACGCTAATTAGCGACAAGTTTTTTTTCATCGCTAAATCCGTCGCTAATTTGCAACGAATTTTTTTTCGTCGCTAAATTCGTCGTAAATTAGCCACGGAAAATTTTTTGTCGCAAATTAGCAACGGATTTTTTTTTCATCGCAAATTCCATCGCAATTAAGTATCGCAGTATTTCCCTACTATATTTATTTCCGTGGCTAAATCCGTGGCTAATTAGCGACGGATTTAGCCATGGAAATTAAGTATCGGGGCATTTTCCTACTTTATTTATTTCCGTGGCTAAATCCGTCATTGATTAGCCACGGATTTAGTCATGGAAATAAATATAGTAGAGAAATGCTGCGACGGATTTAGTCACTGAAAGGTTTGCTCTCTTTCATCATTGCTGACAATGCGAAATTTACCATCGCGACTTTTTGCCACAGCATCTATCGGCAAGACAAAAAATGTTTCCTGACAACCGACCAAAGAGAAGAGGCTCGAAGATGTTCGTGCAGGAAATATGTAGACATTTACCTCATCTATGAAAATAATAGATGGAGCCTCCTTCTTTGCCCGTGCAAAAAGATCTCTCACACGAGAGGCACCCATGCCAACATACAACTCAACGAACTCGCTAGCTGAACAACTTATGAAAGGCACTTCAGCCTCCCCAGCCACAGCCTTAGCTAGAAGTGTTTTACCAGTCCCAGGAAGACCTACCTGTTCAATAAACAAAGCCCTAAAAATCATCCACCGAAATTCAGATTAAAAGAATGCATAACTATTTCCACAAACATAGAGAAAATAATACCAACAACAATGTAATTCCGCATGAAAAGTTAAAAAGATGTTGTGACACCAGAACAAATATCAACAAATTTTCCTAAAAGTTGCAAGTTATTCGCAAAGAACAAATCATAAACACTTGTTGAGGAGTAAATGACTCAAAATGACATGAGCCTTCAGGTCCAATGGACTAATAGCAATCCCGGTCAGTAATCACAGCTGCTGCCCATCATATGCGTGAAATAGTATTGACCACCAACTCCTTCGATGAGGCATACAACTATCATAACTGCATACAGCATCCACACTAAAAGGAAGCAACTTCAATCTCATATATGATGAAATGTGTTGGACATCAGTTGATCCAATTTTCCAGAAGTAATCATGGACATCGATTATATTCTGTAAAAGCTCACCAAAAGGACACCTCGGGGAGGCCGAGCACCAACCCGTACGTATCTGTCTGGATTCCTGAGAAATTCCTGAGCAGTAAAGAACAGCAGTAAATAACATTTCCTGAATAAACATGAAGCCTTCAGGATTATGACTAGATTTTGATTGTAGTACCATAATGAACTGAAGGAGGCCTGACATACCACAATTTCTTCCAATTCCTCCTTAGCCTCATCGACACCTGCAACATCTGCAAAAGTTACTGTTTCACCCTTATCGGACATTTTGTGCCAGCACCACCCCCGGATTTGCGCCTTCTAAGCTGACCAGCAGTATGCTGCATCAAAAAAGTACCCAATTAAAAATTATTACAGCCTTAAATTCAAGGTATGGAAACGATAGGGAGCTGGCACAACCTGAGAGAAGCTCACAGGAAACCAGTGTAGAAGACCAGCAAACACTGCTGCGTAGAATAGAGTTATCTGCAGAAGCAAAGTAAAATAAATGAGGAGACTGTCTCATTCTGTACTAAAGAGAGCAAAAAAATTAATATAAATTCCGCTATGCAATTAAGTAATTTGATTCAAAGGTAACATTTAGCCTTCTGCACAGTTTCCTAAAGCCTATGTCATCCATCCATACTCTCTTCAACAAAATCCACATCTTTAAAAGACCGGAACTTTTCAGAAGATCTACATTAGTACGTCTCAAAAGAGAGAACATCCCTTCACTATAGTAGAACAGAGAACATTGTTAACTTCTTTTAGAATTGAAGAGAAGGAGAGTAGAAGGGCTGTCCAATAGGTCAAGCTTAACACTAACAGCGATAAAATGTTAAGACCATTTGATGGATACTTACTCTAACAGGTTGATCGACGACAGATTGCAGAGCACTCATTCTATTCACTAATAATAATACGCATTCTTCATCCATAAAATACGCTGCAACATACATGCAATTAATCTACAAGAGCACAATTCGCGTGTCATAGAAAAATAGATCAAGTCTCAAACCTCATAATCTACGGAACAGAAAACAAATTTTCCATCTAAAGAAGCAGTCAGAACAATCAAATCATTCCATGAACACTAGTTAGCGAGATATAACAAAAGTATTCAGGGTGCAGAACATCAATGAAAGAAGGTGACCTTTTACTGAAAAAAAAACCAATTCATGCTAATCATCTACCTCAATCATAAGTCGACAAACTTTATATTAGCGAGAGAGGGAGAGAAATTGGGGGTGAGGGCGGGGCTTTGGAGCGCTCTTTTTTTTAATTAAATTAGCGATGAACTTTATATTTCGTTGCAAATTTTAGCGACGAACCTTATAGTTCGTCGCTAATTTTTGTGACGAACTTTTATGTTCGTGGCTAATTTTTGCGACATTAATTCAGAAAATAAAAAAATTTTGTGACGAATTTTTTTTCATCGCTAATTAGCCATGAAAAATAATTCATTGCAAAATTTTTTTATTTTCTAAATTGTTAATGTGAAATGTTGTCGCAAAATCCATTGCTAATTAGCCACGAATTTTTTTTCGTCGCTAATTAGCGACGGATTTAGCGACGACATTTGACATTAACAATTTAGAAAATCAAAAAATTTTGCGACGAATTATTTTCCGTGGCTAAATCCGTCGCTAATTATTTTTTGTCGCTAAATTCGACGCTAATTAGCGACGAATTTTTTTTCATCGCTAAATCCGTCGCTAATTTGCAACGAATTTTTTTCGTACATCCGTCGTAAATTAGCCATGGAAATTTTTTCACGGAAAATTTTTTTTTTTTTTCCGCAAATTTTATCGCAATTAAGTATCGCAGCATTTCCCTACTATATTTATTTCCGTGGCTAATTAGCGACGGATTTAGCCATGGAAATTAAGTATCGGGGCATTTTTCTACTTTATTTATTTCCGTGGCTAAATCCGTCGCTAATTTTCCGTGACTAAATCCTTTTTTTTTTGTAGTGAATCAAAGGATCATTTCTCAAGAGTCATCTTTCAGTGATAGTAAAGTCGGATCACCAAATCAGCACTAGGTGTGAACAACCAAGGCCGTGGATGGAATTTGCAATCCATCACCCCTGCCGATTAGAAGAATAATAAATAAGTAACAATATACCCAGACGTCAGTTTCTTATCTGCATGGCATAGCTAGTTAGCTTGTAATTAGATGAGCAGACAATGACAATGACAGTGTTAGAGTAGAGGGGACCTGTCCCAGCACAAATGTTTCAAACCACTTGGTTATAAGATAGGAACATGGCCCTAAGGCAGGATGTGTTTTCTTCCCCATTATAAGGTTTACGCAAGAATCTCGAGACACAAATATCAGAACAACTTAATCAAATCACTAATAAAAAAGGTCAGTTGCTCTCAATCTGCTTCCTGATGTACCTTCCATGTTTATCCACACTTTGATATGCTGCCAAGTATCTTGGATATAGAGACTGCATAGGTTTCACGTAGCCCCGGCTCTAGCCTCAACTTAATGATGATTTTGTCAACAATGGAATAAATGAACGATGATGTCTAGAAAATCTTATGGCCAGAGCTGCTTTAAGACTTTGTCAACAAAGGAAGAAGCTCTTGCATTGCCCTAAGCCGAGTGACATCAGCAGAATTGTAGACCTTTGAGTGTCCCCAAGCTATTTATAAAAACTCACTCATCCTTGACATGAAATCCTTTCTAACACTACCCACCCACACCCCCCCGCCCCTCCCCCAAAACCCCCAAAGAAAAAAAATCATGAAGCTAAGGATAGGTATTCCTCCTCGTGTCAATAATTTTTTGCATAGAAAAGAGTACGAACACTCACCTCTTCCATTTGAGCTTACATGCCCTTGGAGAATTTCCAAGGGAACAATGAGAGGGTTCTGGTTGAAATCTGAATAAACCATGCCATGGAACACATAGGCTGTGCAATCATCGTAACACGATGCAAAGAGGGGGGGTAAGCGATGTAAGGCCATATTTGTAATGTCCTTCGAATGACACCTGACAATCAGAACAAACAAGTAACAAGCTAAAATCTACCAGACTATATATACATGCAAACATTAAATTCTCTACCCAGAAAAGGCAATCGTGTAACTACAAACAACCAACTCAGTTTGATCAGCTACACTTCCCCAAAACAAAATTTCATCCAATTCTCACAACTTTTAAATTGTCACAAAGATAATAGCAAACTTACTGGAATGTTTTGTAAGGTTGAGGCGAAAGGTCCATATCAAACCAACAGAGTTTTTCCTCTCTAAGCTTCCAACAATTAAATTATCCCCCCCAAGGGAAGACAACCAAAAATTATGGGGATCTACAAATCAACAAGGAAGAGAACACTAACATCAGATTTTCAAACATACCTTGAGGATGAATTGCAATTGAGGAAACTTCAAGAAGTCCAGTCTCAAGCTTTTTAATGAGTTTACGCTTCAAGAGGTCATAGAGCTGAATATTCTTCTTAGTTGAAACAAAGAAGATGGATCGAGAAGGATGAAAAAAAGCGGATAAGGACATTAGAGTGCCATAACTTTTGTACTCATTTGAGTGCCAAACTTTTTTTTATCAAAAGTGCCACATCGGAGTAAAATAAATTATTTGAGTGCCACTTTCGGTAAAATGGATAACTTGAGTGTCTTTTTCCTAAAAGCTATATCATTTTTAATTAATTTTTCATTCAACAAAATTTTTATTTTATTTAAAATTTAATTTTTATTTTTCTTTTGTCTACATTATTTTCGTTTGGCAAAATGAGAGAACATCCCTTCACTATAATTTGAACAGAGAACATTGTTAACTTCTTTTAGAATTGAAGAAGGAGAAGTGAAGGGATACTGTCAATAGGTCAAAAACAACACTAACAGCGATAAAATGTTAAGACCATTTGATGGATACTTACTCTAACAGGTTGATCGACGACAGATCGCAGAGCACTTATTCTATTCACTAATAATAATACGCATTCTTCATCCATAAAATACACTGCAACATACATGCAATTAATCTACAAGAGCACAATTCGCGTGTCGTAGAAAAATAGATCAAGTCTCAAACCTCATAATCTACGGAACAGAAAACAAATTTTCCATCTAAAGAAGCAGTCAGAACAATCAAATCATTCCATGAACACTAGTTAGAAGATATAACAAAAGTATTTTCCAGAACATCAATGAAATAGATGTTGACCTTTTTCATTTTAAAAAAAGTCTCATGCTAATCATCTACCTCAATCATAATACAAACTTTATATTATGGCTAGGGAGAGAAATGTGGGGGACCTAAGAACTCTTTGGGGCGCTCTTTTTTTTAATTAAATTAATGAACTTTAACCCTAGATCGATACGCGTAACCCCTAAAGTTTGTCGCTAATTTTGAGACCCTAAAATTGAGTTTTTGTGGGCGATTTTGATCACGAAAATTGGATCCGGACTTGGATGTCGATTTTTTAGGTTTTTTTCGACTGATTTTTATGAAAATGATTCATTTTAAAATTTTTTTTGATATTTGGGGTTGGTATGGTGAAAAATGGAAATTCGTCCGAGATTAGCCAAATTATTTTTTTGCCCCAAGGCCCATTTTTAATTCCGAATTTTGACATTAATTATTTAGAAAATTATTTTGGAAAATTAAGAGGATAAGATCAGCCCAATAATGCAAGGATGAAAAGACTAGAATGCCCTTGGATATTTTGGCTTAGAAATAGCAACCAAGTTTTTTCATCGGGCTAAATGGGCAATTTGCAAAAGAATTTTTTTTTAGTTTTTACTATTTAAGTCAAATAGCTGGAAAATTTTTCATTTCCCCACCCCAACGGATTTTTTTTTTCTCAAATTTTTCTCTCTCTCTCCCTCCCGAGCTTTCCCCCTATATTTATTTCCCATCGCTAAATCCGTGGCTAATTAGCGTGGTTTAGCCATGGAAATTAAGTATCACCATTTTCTACTTTATTTATTTCCGTGCTAAATCCTATCGCTTTTTTCCATGAACCAATCCTTTTTTTTTCTAATCCCTATCAAAGGATCATTTCTCAAGAGTCATCTTTCAGTGATAGTTTAAGAGGATTTAAATCAGCACTAAGGTGTCAACCAATGGTTTTGGAATTTGAATCCATCACCCCTGCCGATTGTGGTTGTTGAAATAAGTGATCATGACTGTTACGTCAGTTTCTTATTTGCATGGCATTAGATGTCGGGTAAATGAGTTTAGGCGGTTGGAATTTGGTGAAATCGGTTCGAGTTTGAATCCGTGAGATTCGGGGTGAATCCCAGCACAAATGTTTCAAACCATTTGGTATTTTTGTAGAGAATTTTGCCCTGGGCCAAATTTGAGAAAATTTTCTTCATTATAAAGTTGTTCCCAACATCTTGAGGTATAAATATTTAATTTGGAAATTTTTTAAATCATTTGAGAAAATTTGAAGTCCATCTTTGGACCGAAATGGGTCTCCTGATTTACTGTTCACCATGTTTATTTATTCGAATTTTATAAATTTTTTTCAGGCCTATTTTCAAAATACTTCCTTCACAAAAATTGTTGGGGACATTTGTGGCTATAGTATATAAAAATTTCAAAGCTTTTCAAGGTGATTTGGTTGTTGAAAGAAATGTATTTTGAGGATAAAAATCTTTTGGTAGAGTGAACAGATTTTGGTCTTTTTCAAGGGATAAATAAGCATGGTTGCAGATTGAACCAGATTTCGTGTTCTTCATAAGAAATGTTGATCAAGATGTTTTTATGACATATCCAAAAAACTCAATTTTTGGACATGATTTCCTTTTTATTTCAAATGGATTTCTATCACCACAACCCCCAAGTTTGGACCCCCAAAGAAAATATTCTTGATTTTTCTCTCCTCAGAATTATTTTTGCATAGAATCAAATCTGGTAGTTTGATGCTTCCATTGAGCTTACATGCCCTGATTGTGTGGCTGTGGAACAATGAGAGGGTTTGATTGAAATTGAGTAAACCATGCCATGGGTGTTTGTGCTGTGTTCACGTGATGAGAGATGGATAATTGTGAAAAGTATATGTAAGATGTGAATTTGTGTGTGTCCTGTGTATGACACTGTGACAATCAGGAGAGTGTGGAACAAGTAAGCTGAAATCTATCAGACTATATATACATGCAAACATTAAATTTTCTACCCAGAAAAGGCAATCGTGTAACTACAAACAACCAACTTAGTTTGATCAGCTACACTTCCCCAAAACAAAATTTCATCCAATTCTCACAACTTTTAAATTGTCACAAAGATAATAGCAAACTTACTAGAGTGTTTTGTAAGGAAAGTGAGTAAAGGTCCATATCAAACCAACAAAGTTTTCCCTCTCTGCTTCCAACAATTAAATTATCCCCTTGAAGGGAAGACAACCAAGAATTATGGGGATCTACAAATCAACAAGGAAGAGAACACTAACATCAGATTTTCAAACATACCTTGAGGATGAATTGCAATTGAGGAAACTTCAAAGAAGTCCAGGTCTCAAGCTTTTCATGAGTTTCTGCTTCAAGAGGTCATACCGCGCAATATTCTTCTTAGTTGAAACAAAGAAGATGGATCGAGAAGGATGAAAAATGGGATAAGAACATCGAGTGCTATAACTTTTGTATGGCGCTCATTTGGTATGATTGGCTTTTTTTGGCTCAGAAAGTGCCACATTGGAGTAAAATAAATTATTTGAGGATTGTGAGCTTTCGTGCAAAATGGATCACTTGAGTGTCATTTTCGAATGTTTGATTGCTGGATTTTTGATTAATTTTTCATTTGGATGGTTTTTTTATTTAATTTTATTGATTTTTTAATTTTTACTTTTCTTTATCTTTCTTATTTTTCATTTAACCAAAATTTCAGAGCCCCCGATGTCGAGATTGAGGTCTTGCCGGTGTCGCCGGGGATGCCCTTGGTGAGGATTCAGGTGGTGATCACGAGGACATTGAGCGAGGGGTGTCTTCGAGAGGGCTAGGGGATAGTTCGGGAGGAGGATGCGCCCATTTTTGGATAGTGCTGACCTAGAGAGCTGATCTTGATATTTTGGTGGTTTGGCTCTGCTATAGTTCGTGTGCTTATAAATTATTTTGTGGTTTGTATTGGTGGATGATGTAAATATTTGGAAGTGTAATATATGCTTGGTGGTTTGACGATTTGTTCCTTCCCGGTGTTCTCCAATGTTAATGTCTGGGATTTTTGATTGCTTTCGTCGCGATTTAACTCTGATGGATCGTTGGGTCGGCGACGTTATTCCTAGGACGTCGCACTCTTCCAACCGAGGAGAGGGATGTCGCAGGCTCGATGGGGTTCGAGGCGTGACAACCTCGCCCAGGGCCTTTGTAGCCAAGGGCATGGTGGCCCTCGCTCAATCTAGGCGAGGCCTTCACAGCCAGCGAGGGTCGCCGACCCTCGCCGAAATTCAATTTTTTTTTGCAAAAATAAAAATTAATAATTAATAATAAAAAATTCAAAAATTCAAAAAAATATATTAAAATATTATCCACGTAAGCTCCGGCGAAGTCACGTCAGATTTTCCAGCTACCAAATGGCATTTGGCACTCAAGTGATTACTTTTTCAAATTTTTGGCACTAAAGTGAGCCAAAAAAAAGTTATGGCACTCAAGTGAGCGCCGTACAAAAGTTAAGACACTTCTAGTGCTCTTATCCCGATGAAAAACTGGTGAAACTGGAAGACCGTGCAACTTGAATGGGATCTTCTGAGTAATCTTCTTTGACAATTGGTGTATTAAGATTGGTCTTGATTCACGTGAGGAAAGTTAAAGGAAACTACTTAGAAAAAGTGACTAAACCTACTGCAAGTTAAAAAAGTAACACTCCACAAATTATGGTGATCTCAAACCAGAAAATGCTAAGAAGCAAATAAAAGTTCTTACTTATGTTGTTTGGGTAGTCAACTGACAAACAATTTTCGCCTAGGACAATACTAAAAGAAGACGGAAGCTCATGGCCAAAAGATGCTTCTACCAAAATAACAGGAAGAGAAGATGACAAGTCAAACTACCACATTAAACATACACATGTCTGCCTACAACGGTCTCAATTGTGTCACAGGCTTATAGAGCAAGGATTGTGAGTGTGGCAGTGTCATTAGATCTCTTGTAACAATAAAAAGTTGGGGGTCATCATTTCCTCTTACCATTTATTGGCTGATACAGAAAGAGAGAAAAAGGAGAGAATTTGAAAAAGAGTCTATCATCTCTGTGATCACTCAAAGCTGTTTCAATACCTTAGACCTATAGTATTGTACAAAATTACTCATGGATGCAAATACTCTAGTTGACATTGATTCTTATCTTGCAAACAATGCGCTATTTTGTTTCTACCATCGTTTTCCCCACATACCTTCTAGAAAAAAGTTTACCTACTACTACAACAACTGATGTTCTGGGTTCTTTCTTGTAAGCCGTATTAATGCTACATATATATATATATATATATATCTAAATGCTGGGAGTATTCACTTCTCTTCAAATGATGGATCCAACTACCCCTCAAAGAGACACATCATCATAAAGCACTCAACCACAAGGATATCTGCAGGCATCATTGTGGATAAATAGTCTCCTTTGCGATGCCATTCAACTGAGGTCACGGTCTGCACAAACCCAAGAAATCAGTGTTGTAAAATAAATGGCTTCAAATCAAAAGAGCAATCAAGTCGAACTTTGAGGCGTGATATCACTTTTTTTAAGGATTTATTTGCCCCACAATGTTGCTAATGATCACCGCAAAAATCCTCCAGGATACAACAAAGTCTCAAAATGAGAATACTATATAGCAATTCTAGTATTTCTCTAGGGTCTCTCTTAGAAACAATTGAAAATAATGGTTGTAGTTTTCGAATGAAGACTTGAAAATTGATGTCTATTTTCCTTCTTGCCAAAAACTGACATATATAGAAATCGGTCTGAAAAGAACATAGGCAACTCTTCACGAAAGGTTGCAAAGCTAACAATGATATTCCTTCAGAAGAAGTTGCAAAATGAACAAATGCAACCCTTCGGGAAAGATTGAAAACTGAACAAGTATAATCTCCAAAAGTTGTCTTGAAAAGGCACATGTAAAATTCGGAATAAAATAAAATAAAAATATATATAAATAAAATTCCGAATTTTCATAATTTCGAAAATTATTTTATAAACAAAAACAACCTTTCAACTAATAAAAATTTATGAGATAACCTTACGAAATAAAATAAAAAATAAAGGGATTAGTGCTAAGTGTGCCTAATAATCGCGCAATTATTCGCGCACCCGCACGCGGGTATTGTGTGGACTAGCACACACCCCATTGTCTTCACTCTAAGAAGCAGAAAGATATTCACAGTTATCAAGTGGCTCACTTTCTCAAAAAATTTCCTATGTGGGACAAATTAAAGAGCATTATTTTGTTTGTTTTACAAACAAACATCCAACAATCAGCACCCATGGCTTTAGTGAAAAGGCCTTGAGATAACAACTTGAGCACAAAAGAAATTGACAAAATTCTAAAAGGGTACCTTGAAATGTCTTAACCTGATTGCCTCATGCTTGTGCCTATCATCTTGAAGCCATCTCACCAAGGGCTACTCATCTATGCACAACCATATATCCAACAAATTTAAAATCAACTTCAAACGAAACTTTAAACAAATTTGATGTAGGAAGATGAGTTCCAAAATAATGAGCCCAAATTGTTTGAGAACCAGAAGAGACTGACGATGAATGATATCTCAAAAGGATCACCATTGGGGCTTATTAAGCATTAATTGCATCACACGATTCCAAAGCAAATGACTGCTAATATTCAAACTATATTAAGTAGAATATCTATCTCCACATCAGAGCATGTATTTACATACTGTTAAATGCAATTTCAAGTTGAGGTAGAAAACCTCTAAACAACAAACATGATCTAAGTAGGAAATGTCTAAACACAAAAACAGAATGACCTATTTATAATAGGAAAAAGGAACATATTGAATTCCCACAAATCCTAATAAAGAAGACTACTAATTCTTCAGAAAAGAAGAGAGAAATTTACTATAGGACACCAAAGGGATAAAACTACTCGCTCAATGAGGAGAAGAATCCCAATCCAATGAGAACTCCTCATTGAATTGTGAAACCATGCTAAGCTCTATCTTCACTGACTCAAAAATGTCAGGAAACTTGTCTAATCTTCGCAATTGCATAAACATGGTAACTAAACCTTACCAGAGTCACCTTGTCCCGGATATTTCAACCGGAGAAGTTCCTTAATATTTTTCTGATCTTCTTCATTACCCAGTCCTGTGTTAAGAAGTAGAACATCTTGGCCCCTGCAAAGACAAACAAGGCAAACAAATATCAACATAAACAGTGAAGCCAGGATGAGGATAGGAGATTAAACTACAAATTGCTGGAAATCACGCAGGAATTGCCAAAATTGGAAGCTCGGTGTGAGGAGATGGACCTCACTCATTGGAGGCAGTGGACCTTGCTCGTCGGAGGTGACGGACGTCGCTCGTGGGCAGCGGGACCTTGCTTGGACCTCGCATCGGAGGCGTCGGATGCTAGGGCGGAGGCGGCATCGGAGGCTAGGGCCTCGCTCGTTGGAGGCGGCGTCGGCGCGGCGCGAGTGAGACGGAGTGCAGAGCAGATGTGGATGGGGAGCGCAAAAGAGAGAGAGAGGGGCGCTTGATTTTTTTCAAAAATTTTCAGCTCAGCTGCTCTTAGCTCATCGCCGTGAGAGTGATTCCACCGTGGAGGCCTCCTGACAACGGTGGGTCCCCTAGAACACGATGTCGCCACCTCAGGATTGTTACTTCTCCACGGTGGAATCACAAGGGGTAGCCAATATTTTCTCCTTTTTCAAGGGAAATGGGTTGACTCACTTAAACGGTTCCATTTCCTATTTTTATTTTTGCTTTGCCATGGTTGCTTCCGATCACAATATTCTCAATTATATTTATGCTTAAAATCGTAATTGGCAATTTCTTGGTCAAATATATGTAACACATACTACTATAGAGATAATTATAAAGGTTATTCATTATTTAAATAAAAAGTACTTTTTTAAAAATAATGATATTACAAGTACACGAAATTTTTCTTAAAGTACAATTTGGTAACTAAGCTTCTTCTTATTCATTTGCATATGCATATCAATTTTGAAAATATAAGATATTTAATTGAATGAAAAAAATTGAGGTATCAAATTGCAAGAAAAAGGAAATCTTTATGTCCTCGAGGTTCAATCATCCCTAATTCTTTTAAGCATGAGTTTTTAAAATGTTTTGTTTGTGCCACTTCGAATTAATCCTAAAGGCACGATTCGTCACCTAGACAACAGATGAGACCACTATTATAATGGTCGTCTTTGATGCCATCGCATCCATTTCACAATAGTCTATTTGAGCCAAGCACATGTGAGGGAGAGACTTACACGTGAGGGGAGTATTAGTATAATATCGTATCACTTTAATATATTATTATAATGTACCATATATACATATATTTAAGCAATTTGAGATTTTACTAACACCGTTGGCCTAAGGTGATCATCCCAATAAATGCGACTACCATTGGTGGTTGCCACAGATAGGCAACAACCCCACCATTGAGCTAACCACGGCAATAGCGGTAGATCGTTGTGGTCACCCACTCATAATTCCCTCTCTCAATGGATTGGCGACATGGCATTAGGGATATTTTTGTAATTTCACAAAAAAGGGAAATTTGGTAATTTAATGCACAAGGGAGAGGGCTGGTGTTGACCAAAAGTCAACACCAAAAGTGGTTTTGAATTTTTTGAATTTTTTTTGGACAAAGTGTTGACCAAAAGTCAACATTTTAGTAATAAGTTATTAAAATGTTAATTAATAGATCAAACTTTGATTTTTTTTTCGAAAATTAACAATGCAAAAATGAAATTGACACTATTTGGGAACTTTCATGCAAAAAACCAAATATTGACTTAACGTTGACTTTTTGGTCAAAGTTTTATAAAAAAGTCAACTCAAAAGTCAAGGTTTTGACTTTTTGAGATTAAGGTGCAAATGAAAAGGAAATGAAGGTCTAATACAAGAAAAAAAATGTTAAATGACCCTTTTGATTGAGAAATGGGTTTTGTTGTGATTAGTAACCATCATCTTAATTTTTCACCTTTATGATGTGTCGGCTAAAAATAAAGTGTCAACACCAAATGAGTTTAATATTCCATTTGCCCAAAAACCAAGTGCATTTCATGATTGCAAATTTTAAAAAGATCTAGTAAATCTCCAATAGTATTATTAGAAAGTAAAATTTGATTAGTAACTTTTTGTTCGATTAACTATTAGCGACGTACCTAATGAAATACCAATTTTGTCATTTTCAAAGATGATATTTTCTTGAAGATTGCCAAATACTTTTGAATTTGACCGATGAGCTCGTCACTTACATCAGGATGAGGATTTTTCCTTCCTTCTATTCTTATCGACTGTTTAAAATTTACAAGTGGGTTGCTAATAAATTAGTTACGAACCCCCAAGAAAACCATTTTATCATTCCGCGATCTAGTATCCAAGAGTAAACGACAAAGTGCTGCAACATTTTACATGGGACTGTCGAGTAATTAGTAACATACCACGAAATTCAATTTACCAACATCCCGTAGTAGGTGACGAAGTAGTTTAAAATTTTACGAAGGAACCTGTCATTTGATTACAGACCAAAAAAAAAATGTCATTTGATTAGTAACTTACCGATAAAATAATGACTTAGCATCCTCAAATCTAGTATTCGACTCTAGATTACCAACTACTTTGAAAATTTTACAAGTGGGCCCAGCAAATCGCTCATAAGTTACCAATGAAATAGCGATTTTACCACCCCTGCAACTACTGGTACATTAGCAATTGCTTTAGAGTTTTACAAGTGGGGCAGTCAATTAACTAGTAACTTACCTACAACTAGGGTGTGTAAATAGTTCGGTTTTCTTGAAAAACCGAACCGAGCCGAACCAAACCGAACCGAGCCGAACCAAACCGAATCGAACCGAACCGTCAAGAGTGCCCCCTTGAACTGAACCAAAACTTGCTCGAACCGAATTGGAACCGAACCAAAAACTGATTTGGTTCGGTTTGGTTTGGATCAATTTTCGGTTTTAGAAACAAATCTATTTATCCGAGGACGCTTAAGCAAGTCCATAGTACAAGAGCCACCATCAACCCTCAAACCAAGCATTACATAAACTAATCCGCAATACCCAGAAGATACAACGGCTAAACCTCGACTCCAAACTAAGACTGCAAGTAAAGGAGCAATGCAACAAATTTACGGCTGACCGAAGCTAAAATTTACGGCCTCAGCGACCCTCGTCAAGAAATTGCTCCCACCCAACCGAAGCGAAAATTTACGGCCTCGCTCGCCAGCGATGAGACCTTAATTGTGGAGAAGAAGGCAAGGTACATTAGAAAGCAGAAGGAAAAGAAAGAGGCCTCGGGATGTGAAGAAGACGAAGATAGACGCAACGGCGTTTCCACAGAGTTGGTGTTGCTCTTCGACCCTTATAAGATCAAGAAGAAGCTCACAAAGAGCGATCTTGGCCACCTGTCGAGGCTCTGATTCCGAGGGCATGCGTGCGAGAGAGAAGAGCGGCGATGGAAGCGCAGAAATGAGCGCAGATTGGTTGGGATCGTAGCAGCAGAAAGAGAAGGGGATTTGAGCCCAGAAAGAAAGGTATTCGCTCTTTTAGGGCAAAACAAACCGAAGGTATTTTTTCAGTTCGGTTCGATCCGAACCATAGAATTGAACAGAACTGAAATAAACCAAATTGAAAAAAAAAATCTAGTTGGTTAATTTTGATTATCCGAACGAAACCAAAACTGAACCACCTTGAAAATGCACGAATTTTCGATTATGTTCGGTTCAGTTAGGGGTGATTTCGATCGATTTTTCCGGTTCGATTCGCACCTCTACCTACAACATATAGCAACTTTACCATATGAAATCTAGTATGCAATATTAGATTGCAAATGCTTTAAGTTTACAAGTGGTACGACAAGTAGTTCATAACTTACCGACAAATGATATTTTACTTCCCCACATCTAGTTTGCGAGTTCCACAAGAAATAATGATATTATTATTTATCAACATTAGAACAACATTAAGCTCAAATTGCAATACGTAGCATTACTAGCTGGCTTCAAGTTTCAGAGAATCTTCCCGGTAGGCTTAACAACAACATAATGTTTTAACCACCTTGAATTGCAGTACGTCTAGCATCTGACCAACTATTTATAAGATTTGCTAACCGAAAATCTCACTTTTAACCAACAAGAGTGCTTCGATCCTGAAACCCAATCCGGCTAGCTCAAGTGGTGTCCTCTGCCAATCTCTCTCTTCCCCTGCATCTATAGAGTTTTGGGCTTAGCAAAGAGAGCGAGTCACGAGAACAAAAAGAAAAAATTTTTGAATTGGGTTCATCTAAACCTTTTCAAGCATCGGCACAAAGAAAATAACTGCTACCTGAAAAAGGGTCCTTCCATGGTCCCTAGGCGACGAAAAAATGGAATGGGTTTCGGCCAGCACGTTCCTTTTTTTTTTTTTTTTTTTTTTTTTGTCAGAACGAGCCAATTTTCATTTAATTAACGTAAATAGAAGAACAATACCGACTAACGTCTGAATATAACAAATCCCAAAGGAATTGAGGGACTTAGAGAACCAATTAGAAGGAAGGGACCCTAGTCTATGGGCTTTTGCAATTCAATCTGCACAAAGATTATCCTCTCTTGGACAATGAATCACTAATACCCCTTTGAACTTGGCCAAAAGGCCTAAGCAATTTGATTAAGAGAGGAAGATGTGGACCTACGGATTGATCCGTAAGCTACTTTAATTTAATTGGTGAAATTACTAACCATAAGTATCCCAAATTTGGATGATATCATGTAATGTTCCTATACGACAATAGTATAGATTTCTTATAAATTTTGAAATTTAATTTTGCAAAATACGTAGCATTGACTACGAAGTATTCCCTCCACCGAACTATATGCCGGGTCCCTTTGCAATATGTGAGAAATGTTAACACTTTGGAAAGAAAAAATTGGCTAAACAGATTGATTCCTATCATTTACGCATTCATAATGCATGACAAGTTGACAACCATTTCCTCTCCGCAAAATTCCATTCACTTTATCAATCGAGCCAATATATTTAATCTCACAGCTAGACACGGGACAGGAAGCGTTGCGACACGTGTGGACCCCAGGGGAGGGGTAGACGTGTGGCGACTCGAAAGATGAGCAGACGAAGTTGACTCAAAGTCGGTGGAAGTAGACAACTGAAATTATCCAATTCAGCCACAAGATAATTTATAGTCACAATAATAATGATAATTACCAGCAACATCGTACAGGAATAATTTCGCAGAGCAGAGAATGCAAAATTCACTTTTTTTGTGCATAATACGATGAAAATTTTCGATAAATTTGGAGATTTTCTTCTGGTCAGTTGAAAATGGCACAGAGTCTTCATTTCGGAGTAGACTTGTCAAAAGGGTAGGTTAGGCTGAGTTTAGATTGGGTCATAAATAGTCCGACCCCAATTGATCCATTAATCCATTTATGACTCATTTATTTATGATGTAAATATCTTAACCCACATCCGACCCGACTCATGAAACACTTCTATATTTAATCCAATCTAAGAAAACATGTTTCTTATGATTTTAAAAAAATTATACTGACTAAATATTTCCATGAAATACAAAGCTAGTGTACAATTTTTATAATTTTTTTTGAAAATTGAGGCTCCGTTTATTTCGCGAAAAATGTAATATTTCTAGAAAATGCTTTCCATGAAGTAATTTTCCAAGAAAATGATAAAATTTTCCTCTGTTGGCTGAAACCTGAAAATGAATAAGAAAATTTTTTCGACGTTTGGTATATAAAATCTAATTTGATTTTACTTTGTACACTCATTTTAATAATTTTTATTTTTTTAAATTAGATTTGGAATTATTATTTTTTCTTTTTCCTTTATTTTTGGTAACCATGGTTGGTCGCCAACCATGGCAACTTGTTGGGGGCGACCGGCCATAGGCAAGGACAACTTGTTGGGCAAGGCTTCACCTCGCTAGATCCAATGAGGTCGAGCTCGCCCTAAGGTCATCCTCCTTATGGTGAGCTCAAGGCTCACTAGATTGGTGATGGTCGAGCGTCACCTAAGGTAGGCAAGGCCTCGGCCTCCAACCTCAAAAATATATACACCGATATTACCAACCTATAACAACTTCTCAAAAATATAGTTCTCCTTTTTACAACCAAAAAAGGAAACACCAACCACCTCTAATAACCAAATAGACATCCCACTCCTTCTCCACCGGGCATGCTCCATCACCGGGATAAAATATGGTATTCCAAAAAGAGGTGGTGACCTCATCCCTCCTGAAAATGTTATTTACACGGTCGATAAATCTCATCACCAACCCCAAACCTAGGCTCAAACATGCAATCTCGGCCAATTTGAATAAAATCAAACAACCAAAAAAAAGAAAGAAAAGATCAATAATAATAAAAATTCATAAAAAAATAATTATAATTTGTATGTTCATGTATGAAATTCATCTTGACACAAAAATTCCCCGCCCAACGCAACCGGCACACTGAAAAAAATTATTTTATAATGAGGGATGAGAACATATGGTAGCCTTCAAAGTGCATGAGGATGGTGAGCTCGACATCCCCCGCTCAAAGTGCATGAGGACGGGTTCCTTAGGTGATCACACACGAAATGGGTTCATAAACTCAACCCATTTATCTTAAACTTTATGTTATGCAATGCAATTTAAAATCCATTTAACCAAGCACAATGTAATGACTCAATCAGCCCGAAATTTTTCAACGGAAAATTAATCAATTAATCCAATTTTCATCCTAATAAATGGCAATCATTTACCATGACAATAATTTCTCACATATATTTTACTATCATGGGTCATATAAACCGGGTTATTAGTTCTAACTGGTTTAGGAATTTTACACCTAATCCGTCTTTTTAGGAGATAAAAACCGGCACAACTTCATGAATGGGGGTGAAACATGAACAAAGATCGTGCGAAGAATGCTCTGCACGGACCGGACCAAAGTGCATGAGGCGGGCGGACGAAAGACGCGAACGGGCCGGGAACAGTAAACAGACGATGGTCAGACGGATCGGGCGGGAACGGTAAATTCAAAGTGCCCGAGGGATGAGTCCTGGGTCCCGGGCATGATCACACTTCCAATTGACCGGAAAATAAGAAAATAGAAAAAAGAAAGAAAAATGAAATCACACACTAAAACATTATTATGGTGACAGAGGTCCAATGGGTTCTTGATGATGTTGGCTTGTCGGGGTCTCATGGCTTTTTGGAATTAAGATTAAAAAATTGCGAACCCGGAGACTCTAGGCAAGAAAACAGCAAAGTCATTAAATTTTGGGCAAATGGACACTTTTTGAAATTCCGTCAGAATCAAGAGAGAATATTCAATCCAAAATCCAATAATTTTCCAAGGGCATTTTTGGTCATTTCTCCCAAACCATTCATTAAATCCACCATTTACCTTTTTAGCCTTAACTATGGTTAACCGCACCGGTTAATCCCAAAATTTAATCCAAATTTCGAATTAATTAAAAATGGCCTAGGGGGGCATTTCGGAATTTTCCGATCCCGAACCGAAATTTCAATTTTTGCATGATACCGTGCTCCATATATGCGTGGCCAACATAATATGGTGTCGGAATCGCGAATTCACTTTTTAAGCCCTCGAAAAATCGATCGCGAAGTTCCAGGAATAAAATAATATTATTTTTCCAATTTTTGTCGAAATCCACTTTTTGTCCGAAATGACTCCCGGTATGCGTGGCCACCCAAAAAATGGCGTCGGTTTCGAAAAATAACCTCAAACGACCTCAATTAAATCACCGGACACCCAATAGGGCAAATTCCGTAATTTTTCACCCCGGACCGAAATTCAAATTTTTACCGTACTAACCCCAAATATGCGTGGCCAATGTGGTAATATGACGCCCCTCAAAATCATTGCATTTCAAAAATAGTCTCTTAAGCCTTTTTGTCGAAAATCGACATGAAAAAAAATGGCCGAGCTCAATTTAAATCTTACAGTGAATAAAACCCGCTAAACTTTCAATTTCGTGGTCTCTCACTAAAGCCTTCGTCACGACGAAATCCGGCTGTTTAGAATAAAACCATTAAACTTTCAATTTCAGTTCACTAAGCCGTGTCGACCTAGGGCTATCCGTGTCGTAATGGTCTCGATCATTGAGAGAATGAGAAATTATTATTAGTTCAAGGGTCACAATCGTTAGGTTCGGGTTCGGGACTAGTTGGCCCGTGTACTTCCCGGTCTTCGTAATCACTGCGTTCCTATTATACACGTTGGCCTTGGCCAAACCCAATCCGTTACCCTTCCTACAATCGGCCCACGTTGGCCCAGAATATTCTCTCGGCCTCTCTCGTGATCGGTGTCCGCTTCACGATAGGAGCCCCGTTCACGTACCCTTTTCTAGTTAGCCATACCCTCATTGGTTAGTATCCCGAGAGATGATCACCCGGGGACCGACTAAAAATGAAATGCTTGATTAATATCAGTTTTATTGATCCCAGAAATTACATCAAAATTCCGGCGTTATAACCGTGGTCGCCATCGGCCAAAAATAAAGAAAAAATAAAAAGAAAGAAAAGAAAAAGAGAAAAAATAAAAAATAATTATAATTATAATTTCGATTTTCTTGAAAAAATATTTTTATAATGAGGAAGAGAGTGTGTGTGAGCTCAATGAGTGGGTTGGAAATGGGTTATAAACTCAACCCATTTATCTTAAACTTTAAAGTTTAAAATCCATTTAAGGTGGACTCTTTAAAATTGAAGTGGCCCATATGTGGCTCATATATGACCCATATATTTTTTAAATGGGTCATATATGGGTTTAAAGCCCATTTTGACAGGTCTTTCTAGGAGATATAACAAGTATTGTGGGCTGTTGTCCGAGGGAGAGAGCCTAGACGGGTCATGGTCACGTTCGAACCGGGCGGTTCCGGGCAGGGCTAAGAGGAACTCGGAACCGAATCAAGCTCCCAGCGGTTCCGGCCTGGGCTAGTTCCGTTCGGTTCAGACTTTTCCTTTTTTTTTTTCTTTTTCTTCCTTCGCCAGCCGTAGTCGGGGCCGGCGGAGGTCACCGGCCTCAGGCGAGGCCGCCCTCGCTTGGGCTGGGCGAGGCTGCCCTCGCCAGACGGGCGGGGGCTCGACCCCGCCAAGGCCGGCGAGGCCTCGACCGAGCCTCGCCAGCCAGGGCGGTCGGCCTCTGCCCGACGCCGGGCGAGGTCGAGCTCGGCCGACTTGGCGAGGTCGAGCCCCTCGGCCCCGGCGAGGCGCCTACAAGGGTTTTTTTTTTTTTTTGGAACCAGGCCCGGAACCGGTTCCAAAATTTCTGGAACCAGAACCAAGCCCGTAGGGCACGGGCCGGTTCCGGTTCTAAACCGCGGGCCCGGTCAACGGGCCAAGCCCGGGTTTAACCGGCCCAAAACCGCCCGCGTTGACTATGGAGGCCTTGACGCAAAAGCACGACGCCTGCGTTCAAGCCAAAAATAGTGAGTTTTCCGTTTTTCAACCTGTTCTTCGTCGAATCGATTGACATAACTACTGGTTGACCCGCACATTTGCATGGACATATGTTATAAGGATGAATGCGGAAGCATTTTTCATCGGTGAACAGTGGCTTTACGCGTCTATACACGCATGGATTCACGTTCCTGAAAAAATATATTACGGAGTGGATATAGAGAAATGGCGTAAGGGACTAATGGGTCAAAAGAAAGAAGAGACATGAGTAAGATTAATTTGCATGCAAGGGCCCTTTTTCCACAATGTCACTAAACGTTATCTTCATTCATGAGCCAACTTTAATTACTGTTTTGAGGTTTGGGGAGGAGATTGCGGAGGAGCAAATGCACTCATGTTGGATATAACATTAATATGTGCCCTTCACTTCTCTTGCACTCGATCATTTGGGCGAGCTCACGAAGGCACCATTTGCTCAAAGCATAATCCGGGGAGAGAATTGGGATTGAGATCTTACAGCTCTTAATTACTCGGAGAAGATCCGGGCCGATCTTCTCACCAATGTGGAGCTCGTTGTCGTCCCCGAAGATGGAGACCCCGGCGTCGACGAGGCTGTTGTAGAGGTGGTCGGTGAATCCAGTGCGGGTGTCCCCACCCTGGAAGCTCAAGAACACTTTGTAGTCGTTCCCTGAGGTCGACGGAGCGGATTCCATCGAATTGGGTCTGTCGGGTTTGATGCTTGCGATCATCGTCTTCTTCTTCTTCTTCAGGAAACATGATGCGAGCACAGCAAGAAGGATCGATGTGATGGCGACGGCCAAAGGATTACGCATTGCCTTACCAACTCCCATTCTGGCTTGGGCTTCCTTCGAATCTAGGAAGAAAGAACCGGGAGATCTGCGCTCACACTCGCACTTGCGTGAAAAGCATTCCGTGAAGTTCTGTCTGATCTTTCACGGTGAGCGACTTCCGCCGTGCTGAATTTCATGTTCTTTCTTCCATTTCAGTGAAAAGGCGGGACTTTTCAATCCCTCCATTTTAGAAAAATGTTTCGGAGAAATTGCAAAAACTGGTCGTCGTTCGTTGCACAATCTTTCTACCACGCTTTGTATGTCAACGTCAGCACTACCATCCTAACAATGAATTGGAAGAACGTGAAGAGAATCAAAGGATATCATGATTATGGCGATAGAAAAAAGAATATCAAACAAATGTCTAATTTATGACATGATTGAAGTCTCGATATGAAATATGGGAAAGCTTTACCCCCATCTAAGCAGTTGAACCAAGAGGGAGGGGCCTGCAAAAAAGCGCCCAAGTGGGGCGTTCACATGTTCTTTTAAGGCCAACGAAACTCAAAGCAAGAAGGAGAGAAAATAGAAAAGGTTAAGAGCCTTAACAGACAAAAAAGGCATAATCAAACTATTTGGATTTGTTAAGACTTGTTCCTTCCGTAGGGAATGATTCGGATTCGGAGTTTCCAAGTTACTTTTCTTTTCTAGTTTTGCCACCAGAAAAAATTACACAATCAATCATAAACTTATTGTACAAATGTCGATTCAATCTTAACTTTTTAGTTTTGCCTATTTAGTCATAAACTTTTACGCAAAATTCTAATATAATTATTCCGATCAATTTCGTAGGAGATGGCGCACGGAGCAGTCCAGCCATTGCTAGCTGTCCCACGTGACACACCGCTACGTCAACGATCTCTGGCGAAAATTGGTCGGCATGACTATATGAGAATTTTGCACAAAGGTTTAGGATTAAAATGACAGAATTTAAAAATTTAAGATTGAATTGGCATCCGTGCAATAAATTTGGAATTGATTGGACAATTTTCCCTTTGCAATTGAATCTTTACGTAGGGAATGATTCGGCTCCTTCCTTGCAATTAATGATTTGCAGTCGCTGCCCTTTGTAAGTTTAGGTCTTTTCTTCAGTACTAGAATCACGTTCATGATGCACGAAAACGCATAAAAGCATAAGGTCAATCAACAATCTTATTATCTCGGTTTAAAATTTAAATCATGGAAATGGTTTTCTCCTTACGATTATTTTCTTAGAGTTTTCGTTGCTCTCAATCAATTAGATAAAAGAGAAATGAAAAAACATCTTGCTATGCATAGTAATGCATATATTACAGAGAAGTTCAATTAGCATATTTGGGAAATTTTCCCAAACCCAAAGACCAATCAATACAATGAATTAACGCATTCAATAATGCTAAACCTCTTTTTATACCACAAGAAATGCTAAAAGCTTGAGCTAAAAAAATCATTTCAAAATCAAATAAACTAAAAAGTGAAAAAGAGAGAAAGCCCCTTAAAAAATCTATAAAGATCTTATCACTTAAACAGTATTGAAATTGACCCATTTAACTTGGAAGTCATCGACCAAAACAAAAAGCTGGAAGTCAAAAAAAGAAATACCATCATAAAGGAAAAACAAATTTCTTACCTTATCTCCTGACTTGGAAAAGAAAAGGAAAAATCAAAAAAGAAATTCTAAGAAGGCTACATCACAATTTATAATCTCAAATTTCGAAAGAGCTTTACATCTGCGCGTACCAATCCAAAGTTATATATATTTGATTCCTAACCATTTTACCATCGTTCTGCATACTCCTCAGCCACGGCGTCCCGATTTACAGAGTCGAGCAAACCGATTTCTAATTTCATTATCTCTGCTTTAATAAGTTGCATCAATAGAGAAGTCTAGCGTGTAAACGAGAGAACAATGTTTTAACAACGAGAGAGAGAGAGAGAGAGAGAGAGAGAGAGAGAGAGAGAGAGAGAGAGAGAGAGAGAGAGAGAGAGAGAGAGAGAGAGAGAGAGAGAGAATGTGTTGCGCATGACTTGAAAATCAACTAATTGACTAATTGCCAATTGAAGTACAAAAGTAAAGAGATAAGGACATCATATGTGCTACAACTTTCGTACGACACTCAAGTGAGTGTCCTAACTTTTTTTTTACCACTGAAGCACCATAACTTCTAAAAACGTTCACTTGAGTGCCATAACTTTTAATCGATCACTTAACTATAAAAAATTTTTAAAAATGTTCACCCAAGTATAGGAAATCCGACGTGACATAACACTTGCAAAGAACATTTTGAAAAAGTTATAGCATTCAAGTGATCGAAAAAAAGTTATGGCCTTTAAGTGAATGCCATATGAAAATTATAGTACTTTTGATGTCATTTTCCCCAAAAGTAATTGAGTACTAATTAATTTAAAATTTTTAATTTAAGTTAGGTATATGAAACCTGGCTGTAATGTCCCATTCTTTCTTTTTAAATAAAAAAGGTATGGACGGAGTTGGAATCTATCTCAACCGCTGTTGGAAAATTCAACTGCCCACTAGGCGAGCTCGTCATCGAAGACTTGGATGGCCACTCAACCAATTTCTTGAATGGCGAAGTAGCATTCATATTTAAATACTTCTTTTATAGTTCTGCAGATTATATTTTATGTCAATGATGTTATAAATGCTTCTTTGATATTATTATTTCTAAATAAGGTAGTGACTTTACAAGGTAGTGTCTAAATCTTACGTAATACCCGACGAGAGTGTTACGAGATTTGACATGTAAAGTTGATCATATGCCTTATATCTCGTATTTTTAAGATCAAAATACTTCAAATTGCCATTGATTTTTCTTTTTCATTTAAATTCTCTCATCTTGATAACCTTTTATTGCAAGATGTTTAAATCTAGATTTCTTTCTTTCTTTTTTTTTTTTGTATATAATGGTTAGGTGGTATTTAAGTCAGCTTTCCCGCACCTTGATTAGTCCACCTCCCCTGACAAATTTTAAGGGCGCATACCCTACACATCGACCTCGTGAATTTAGCCATAGCAACTCTTTACTAGTTTCGGTTGCCACAATAAATTCAGCTTCAGTTGTAAAAATTGCAACACACTTCTGCAACCTTGACTTCCATGACGCAACCCCACCAGCAATGGAAATCAAATAACCAAAAGTAATTTTACGAGTATCAATATCTCCGGCCAAGTTGGAATCTGTGTATCCAATTAACTCAAGTTTCCTAGTCCCGAAAACTGAGTTTCAAACTGGAAGTTCCTCGAAGATACCTTATGATCTTCTTTACTGCACTCCAATGCTCTCTTCTTGGATTTGACAAATAGCGACTAACAACGCCAATTGCATGCACCAAGTTTGGTCGCGTATATACCAGCGCATACAGCAAACTTCCCACAGCCAAGGCATATGGAACACTGTCCATGTCTTTCTTCTTTTTATCAGTTGTAGGACTTTGCTTCTTACTCAACTTAAAGTGGGCAGCAAGAGAAGTGCTAAACACTTTAGCCTTGTCCATATGAAATTTCTAAAGAACCTTCTCAAGATACTCTCTTGTGACAAGAACAGCTTCTTAGCATTTTTGTCTAGGGTAATTCTAATGCCAAGCATCTACTTTACCAGGCCCAAGTCTTCCGTGGCGAAAGACTTGCTCAACTATTTCTGCAACAATTCAATTCGCAAAGCATTCATGTCAACAATCAACATATCATCAACATAAAGCAAGAGAATAATAAAATCATCATCAGAAATTTTTTGACAAACACTCAGTTATCTGAGAAAGTCTTCTATTAGCCTTGCTCCATCATAACTGATGAACTTTTTGTATCACTGTCCCGATGCTTACTTTAGGCCATAAAGATTCTTCTTTAGCTTGCACACTTAGTCCTCTTTTTCTTTCACTTTAAAATCCTCTGGTTGTTCCATATATATCTCTTCCTCCAAGTTACCATGTGGGACGGTTGTTTTGATATCTCTATGCTCAATTTATAAGTCTAGGCTAGATGCCAAATCTAGAACCACACGGATAGAAGACATTTTCACTACCGGAGAAAATATATCGTCAAAGTCAATACCCTTTTTCTAACCAAATCCCTTAACAAGCATTTTAGCTTTATATCATGGTTGTAACGTATCTTCAACTTGCTTCAACCGGTATACCCAGTTGTTCTCTTAAGTTTTTTTTTGCCTTTAAATAACTTCACTAGCTCAAAAGTATGATTATCATCAAGCGACTGTACCTGTATGGCATCAAACCATTTGCTTTTGCACTTATCTTCTATTGCTTCTGCATAGCACTCTAGTTCACCTACATCACTCAATAGTACAAACTCATCTGCAAAATATCTGGTAAAAGGTCGTCGGTCTCTGATGGATCTCCGGACTGGAACATCTAATAAAGCATCTAATGGAGCCTCTCGTTTAGGAATGATATCACCTGTCTCAACATCTTCTGAGATACTTACATTATCTTTAACTTCCCTCCTGCTTTGCACCTCATCAACCTTAAACTGTAGGAACATATATGTGAGAAACTGGATCCAAGTTAATCAAATCATCACTAACTTATGGTATTGAAATTATCACTAATTTCTCAACCCATATTGTCTGATCTTCCGTAAACATAATATCTCTGATTTTTACAACTTTCTTCTCAACTCGATCACAGAACTTGTATCCAAACAAATCCTGTCAATAGCCAATGAATATGCATTATCGTGCTTTCACTTCAAGTTTAGACCTCTTTCCTTTGGGAATGTGCACAAATGCCTTGCACCCAAAGACACACAAATGATCTTAGGAAACATCTTTACCTGTCCAAACTCTATCAAGAACATCAAATTGTAAAAGAACATATGAAATAAGATTTAATACATGTGTAATTATACTTAAAGCCTCACCCTAGCTTTACTTGTGAAAGCAAACTTCTTATCCTTTCAACTAATCTTGTTCATTCTCTCAGCTAAGCCATTTAACTGAGGTGTCTTTTAATGTCGAATATCTTGTTGTTTACAATATTCATCAAAAGGTCGAGTACACTCTCTCCGATTATCAGTTCTAATGCATTTCAACTTCTTGCCAGTCAGCCTCCCAACTGAAGCCCAAAATTGATTGAAAGTTATACTTGATCTTTAGTTTTCAATGTATGAATCCAAAGTTTCCTTCAATAATTATCTATGAAAGCAACAAAGTAAAGAGACCCACAAAGTGATTTTGTCTTCATAGGACCAAATTTTATCTTCATCAGACCACAAACATCAAAATGCATTAAATCAAGTATACCTGACTTTCTTGAAGTATTTTGTTTTCTTGCTAAACAATGAGCATACTTCTTTAGTGCTGAACTTTTCATTTCTAAAATGAGTTTTTTTATGAAAAAGTTTTCAATTTCGAATAAAGTTTCAATGAAAGCAACAAAAAAGGCCAATACCAACAAACTCTTCTCACTAATGTGACTGAGTATCTTATGCCACACATTAACTATCTCTTGGTCGCTCTCTTGCATTAATTTTGTCTGTGGACAACTTTGCTAGCATAATGTATAACGAAGAACATTTCTTGCCTCTAACCACAACCCTAGAACCTTTAGTGAGCTTCCATTGACCATCACTGAAGGTGTTGCAATACCCTTCATCATCAAGCTTACTTGTGGAAATAAAATTCACATGAATATCAGGTATATGATTAACATTATACAATACTGACCTTGTGCCATTTGTGTTCTCTAGGCATACATCATCAATGCCTACAACGTCAATTCGCCTATTATTTCCCACCTTCACAGATCCAAAGTCACCTGACCTATACGATATAAAGAGATCCCTACGAGATGTAGCATGAATAGATGCACCACTATTGATTACCCAACTGGTTTCATGACATACAGGATTCATTGCATCACCATCAAAGACAATGTGAAAGTCTTATGAAAGTGCGGCAACACGATTGTCATCGCTGTTATTATTACTTTTCTCTTTCTATTTCTCTCTTTTCAACTGACGTTGATACCTCTAGATATGTCACTTTTGATGGTAATAATGGCACTCAACTTTTGCAAAGTTATTGGATTTACCTTTGCTTTTATCTTGACTCTTATTTACATTCCTCAAACCTCGAGTCTCACTTCTTCCCCTTTTTCTCAACAACCACGGGATCATAATGTGAATAGGATCCTATGTCTTCCTTGTCATCTCTTCATTCAAAACACTACTCTTGGCCAAATCCATTGTAATAGACAAAAAAATTCGAAATGTCTCCCACTAGTACGACAAAGTACCAAGTAACCATAACGCTTAGATCTCATCATCAAAGTTGATTCTCATTGCAGCTAGCTGATTTATAATTCCTTGAAAAGAGTTTAAATGATCAATCAAAGGAATACCATCTTGATATCTCAAAGCCATCATCTGTTTAATAAAAAACTTGTTATTCCTGATCTTTCGAGCATACAATTGTTCAAGCTTATTCCACACACCACATGCATGTGTTTCCTCAATGATATGGTTCAAAACATTATCATTCACCTACTGCCTAATGAAATCACACACTTGACGATGAAATATAGTCCATTTAGCATCAGTTTTATTCTCGGGTTTTTATCAGTAAATACGGGCAAATAATAATCAAAAGGTCTTCCATTTTCCCTTTCCAAACATGATTATTCGAACCATTTAATGTAATCAGTCTGCTTGGATACCAATGCTTTGATACCAATTTGATGGGAGAACAATGACAACCTGAACAATATCGGATTAGCATAGTGGAACAAAACAATCTCCCCTCCTGTGCAAATCTAATAGGAAACAATATAATAGAGCAATATAAATACCAAGCACGCAAGCACAAGGCAATTTTATGTGAAACCCCCTTCCTCCTGATGTGAGGAGATCAAATACCACGGGACCGGAGTCCACCCAAAATCTTCACTATCAACAAAATTGTGTGAACAAAGTTCTTTCTAACTAATACTAGAGATACATAACAGTAGCAACATCAAAAACACCATTCTTGACGATACACATGAACTTCACAAGAGATCAAGAATAAATCTTACTAAAATGTAGGTTTGGTTTGACCCACGAAAAACTTGATGTAGGGAACATGAAATCGACCTCCGATCGTCGGCTAGATGAAAACCAGACAACACCCTCTTTCTAGATTTTTGTTCTCTCTTTCTCGCTTTTGCTACTATTTACATTAATCATTCTTTGTAGGCTACCACATAAATATAGAGAAACCTATTTATTTAGGCCAAATATAGCCTTTCATTATTTCTCCATATGGATTATCATATGGGCTCAAGCCTTTGAGCTTACGTTTCATTGGACTTCCTCGACATGGGAGTGAACTCAGCCCAATAGACAGTTCAACGGGTTAGTTGGCCCATGACTCGCATCTCCTAGGAGAGGCTCCAAAATCTGTATGTTGTGCATCAGATTTGTCCTTGCACCCCTTTTCTTCTTGAGAAAGATATATGCAGATGCACAAAGAAAAATGGAGGCGAGAAAATGACCGAAAGGTACATTGCCGGGGCATCCTATTTTGCTCTATTAAGACGGCAAAACACAATGATCTCCTTATCGACCAAGAAGAACAGATATGTATGTATATGGATAGTTTTTTAGCACGATACGGTTACTTATTTCTGTTCCGCGTTTATATGGTTGCTGGTAAAGAGGGAAAAAAAGGGAAGTGGGAGGTAAGGTAGGAAGATGACTATTCAAATCTCCCAAAGTCTTCTAATGTTGCATGAGTTCATGTAGAATATGATAAAGTATGACATGGTCTCAAAATTAAAGGAAAAAGAATCAAACGGAAAGCAAAGTGAGTGGGGTGTCCACTCAGCATGATCAGTACTATCGTCAAATAACAGGCGCTTCAATTTCACAAGGGATCCGATACTCTCTGAAAGTCTATATGGACTGAAGCAATCTCTCAAGTTAAGGATCACTTAGTCGGGAAGCCCAACCAATCATTCGCAACCATAGGCATCAAATTTTTTTGACGGTACCAAATGGAAATAGTGTAGAGGCGTGAAATGAAGTTTTATTTGGCCAAAATAGAGAGCAGAAAAAGCATAGTATCAAAGCTATATCCTCTCTTTAGCCAATTCTGGGAAATCTCAGTTACTCCAACAACAGTGTTTCAATCCTGAAGCGCTTCGCTCCAAGTGGTGCGCTCTGCCAATCCCTGCCTTCCCCTGCATCTATTGAGTTTTGGACTTTTGAAGAGAGCGCGAGACTCATGAAAATGAGTAGGTTAATTAATTTGTTGACTATATATAAGGAAGAGTAGCTTCCAATGCTACCTTCACCTACACCTACTTTCTACTACTTATTTTCCCTTATTTTTTACACTGAAATCATATACTTCTTATGTACATGGCAACCATTGGCACAAGAAAAAAATTTATTGTGCTTATAAATGAGGTGCTAACGATAGGTATCGTTGGGTATCTATGGCCGATTGAGGAAAATTAGGATCTTATGGGAGAACTATTAACAGTTATTCTTAGTCTTAGTGACACGAGATTAATTGCAATCTGTATGTGCATGTTTATAAATTACATTAAGTACAATTTACAAGACAAAATCATGATATTTATGAAAAAATTATAAGTAACATAACCAAAGTTTTGAGGAAAATTAGCATCCTTCAAGAAAAAGTTTACCATCATTACACCCGATATAATATGCATTTCTAGCTGGAACCTAGTTGGTCATTTTCGTGGTCCTCTCATATTTAGTAGGTTGAACTTCCAATTCCATTCTACTGCAATGGCATCTATAACAAAGTATTCTGATCTAATTAAGCAACAGATCAAGAAAAGATGGGCATTCATGGATCCAAATCAGCTCTCAAACATTCCACAAGTGAACTATAGCACCTGTTTTCATTACTATGATGGACAGCTCCCATTCATAAAGCACAACGCAATGCAATCAGCTTAAAGATCGTCCCTGTTGCATCCATATCCCAGATATTTGGTTGGGATATCACACCGTTGCCAAAATTATAGTGAAGCTCCTGGTCATGCAAAGGATCAGAGGCATGAGAAGTTGTCATCGGTAAATGAAGAACGAACAGAAGGATGATAATTCGACATGTAAAGACACTGACCGATGGTACGAATATGTGAGATAAATATAGGCATGCAGAAAAAAAGTAAGAGCGGAACATGATTCTTGCCAGATTTTCCATTGTTGAGGATGTTGCTTTTGACAGGATCAAGGTCGTAAATCTACCATAAGAGCAATCTACAGATTATCATCTCAATTCACAAGCAAAGTTGAATATAGATCCATGGAAATTCATCATCTCAACATAAATGCCCGGGATTTGAGAAAACGTAAAAATCTTATAATGTGCCTCCAGTGGCTAATTAATCCATGATAGAATAAGTGGTTAAAAATGACTAAAAATGCAATGAAAACCACATATGCATGAGTAGTTTCCATGATCAATCAAATTGTTAAAAGTGTTATTCGACATTGGTTGAATAAAGAGTTTCATTTGGCCTTGCATCCATGCAGTCTTCCTCTAGCCAGAAGCTTAAGCGCTTTGATAGAATTTCTACCAACAAGTAATGAAGTTCTTCTTTTATTATGCATGAACGAATGGAAGAAACACATCATAAACATTCTGAGCTCAAGGAAACCAACCTCAATAGAAGTTGGAAAAAGGCAATACTTTGTTTGCATAAGAGCATATTCATATCATATCAAGGATGAAGAGTCTTACATTGCAATTGATGACGTATAATGACATTCCCATCAGGATCACAAGCCAAATGATGCTCAAGCATTGCATTCACTTTGTCATGCCCCGTACCCCACGAAAGCGCAAACATCCATCACTAGTCAATTTTGGTGCAACACTCCTAGGATGCATTGCCGACCCAACCCAATCAGAGATCAGACACAAGCGGAAACCATGTATATATACATATATATATATATATATATATATATATACACCCATACACGAAAACACATGAAACCAAGGTAGAACAACCATCAAAATAAGAGCATACATTTTCATTCCCAACTAAAACCTTTTACAACGTACTTGTACAGATCAAAAATTCACACCAAGACTACGACTATTAACAGCCACTAGATCAAAAAGGTACTATGGCTGGGAAAGGTGGGGTCAACTATAGGGATGATCGCAGTAAAAAAGTTACTAACTTCCCTATAAAGGTGGGGTCAGCTAGGGCTCCCAATCCAAATCCGACGAATCCGAGGACTCCCCTGCTGAACTCTCTTGAGGCTCTGACTCTTCGGAATCCATATCCGTTGCTGTAGCCTCCTCGTCTTCGGTATCCGGCTCAAGCTCGGGGTCAAGGTAAAGTCCTAACTCATCATCGGGTCCTCTCTCTACATCCGACCCTACCTCCGCTACTTCGCCGTGGTCTTCGTTAGAATCTAGATCCATGTCTTCCGGCTCGTCTTCTTCCTCGGCACTTTGGTCTTGATCTTCAGCTATCACCTATGGCTCATGTGGCTCCCGCTCCATAGGCTCGTCAACACCATATATATCGTAGACATCTTGAGGATTGATCACCTCACCATCCGCATATATGGGTTCTATCAATCCATTTTGGCCGATTGGTACGTCAAAAGTTCTAAGGGGTCGCCCTAGGTTTCGATCAGCATCCCTCAGACACCAAGCTATGTACTCCTGAGTTTGATGGAAACACTCTCCCACGTCCACGGAAACCACTGATCTGTATCTTACATATAACTCCCCATTTCCTGCTGAGAATGAAGTAGTATACTGTAGTATCTGTACAGGTATTCCAAAAAGTGACGGATTTGGCATCTTTATGGCTGGAGGTCTGAAAAGGTGGGTTATTACAACCATGAGAAGAATCTCAATGAGTATAACCCCTAAACCTAGGCTAAGCTAACATGCAATCTCCTGACTGGAAACAAGTATTTAAAACCATAATATAACAACAACCAAATAACTCTCTAACCCTGCAGGTTAGACAGTTCAATATATAATAATCACGGCACATACGTGGCACACATTATCACACGTACGCCAATCACATGCTCATGCACCGAGTCTTACACACTCGCATGCCAGTCCATGCATGTTCATGCATGCAAATGTCGTCGACATGTCACATACATTTCCCGGCCCACTGGCCCACACTGCACATTGGCAATCGCCCAATTTATTATTTATTACGACTCGAGTCAACAATATTCACAGTCCGGTGCGTCTAGCCTGCTTTAAAGTGCGTGAGGTGCAGCAACCGATCTGGCCTAGTGTCTCTAGCCTGCTTCAAAGTGCATAAAGATGGTCGTCTTCCGGACGTACCGAGCATCGTTCTGCTTCAAAGTGCATGAGGACGGTATCGATCCGAAAGTCACGACCCGAAGGTCCTTAGGTGATCACACAACTTGTTATTATCTGAACCAGCATCAAACGCTTCAGGGTATTTTAGGTGATCACATGCTCATGGCAGGCATGTATTCTCGCACAATTTCATCACATGCCTCACTCTTTGCATACACAATGCGTGTCCATATTATGCAATGCAATGCACCACAAGCACCAATATAATTCAAACACTCAATGTCACAACACGTACCTAATTGGCTCAATTGATACCGTGTGGCCTAATGTGCGATTCACAAATCAACAATTAATTTCAAACCAATCATTGGCCAATCGCACTCCACATAATTCGCCACACGACATGCGACATGACAGTACGAAATCAATCACAATTAAGCACAAATTACATATAACCACTCAACCCGGACATACCCGGTAATTTTCCAATGGGCTCCTAAATTGGTCATTTAATCCAATTAATCTCCCCAAATAATTCTCATTAATCTACTAAATTTTCCCGATAATAATTTCTACTAATCAGTTCTCAACCCAGTCTGAAATATACACTGATACTACCTAAGCTAGTCCAAATGCACCGATAATACCTAAACCAGTCTAGAAAAATGCACTATCACCCTAATTCGGTTTAGGAATTTTACTCACTTAATCTAAGGTCAGGCCGGCGACTCGATGGCCGGCCCAATGGCCGTGGTGCTCTGGCAAGCCAAGAGAGAAAATGAGGGAGAGAGAGTGATCGGGAGGAGAGGGAGCTGTTTTGGCCAAATGGGAGGTGAGGAGAGAGAGAGAGGATTAATTTCTGGTCAAAATAATAGGGGCTAGGGCGCCAAGTGTCGCCAATCCGCACAAAATGACCAAAATGCCCCTAATCCTAAGGTCTTGATTTAATCTTATCAAAAAATGAAGGGTAAAAAGGTCATTGAGTCCAATAATTGAGCTGATAACCCTTAATAATTATCCCAAATATTTTCCCAAAAATTCGGACAAAAAACAACCCAAGGGCAAAACCGTCATTTTTCCAATCCCAAGGTGAAATTCCAATTTTCGTACGTACCAACCCCAAATGTGCGTAGCCAACATAATATGGCGTCGGAATCGCGAAAATAGCTTCTTAAACTCTCGAAAATCGACTGCGAAGTTCTGGGAATAAAATAATATTATTTTTCACTTCCGAGCCAAAATTCTAATTTTTGTCCAAAACAACTCCAAATATACGTGGCTACCCTAAAATGGCATCGGCCTCGAAAAATAACCTCATACGGCCTCAGAATCAATGTCGGGGTCTCGAGGGGCAAAATCGTAATTTTTGACTCTCGGGTCGAAATTCCATTTTTCGACCGGGCTAACTCTAATCGTATGTGGCCAGTATAATATGATGTCAGAATCGTGAAAATAGTCGTGCAAGCTTTCGAAAATCGATACTGAAGTCTGGGCCCAATTTCGTGACCAAAACTCACTAAATTTTCAATTTCAGGGTCTCGATTAACGGGCGGCTGTTTATGACATATGCGTATCGACCTAGGGTTATCTAAGTCATGACGGTCCCGATCATTGAGAGAATGAGATATTATCACTAGTCCTAGAGGCCACGATCGTTCGGTTTAGTTTTAGGCCTGATTGGCCACGTGTACTTTTGGTCTTGCAGAATCACCTGCGACCCAATTGTACATCGTTGGCCTTGGCCAAACTCAATCCATCGCTTTTCCAAAAATCAGTCCACATCGGTTCAAAATATTCTCTCATCACTTCTTGTGATCGGTGTCCGCTTTACGATCGGGTCCCTGATCCACATACCATCTACTAATTAGCCATACCCTATTGGTTAGTATCCCGAGAGTGATCAGCTCTGGGCGAGACTTACTAAAATAAAATGCGAGATAATGTCAATTTTATTGATCCCGGAATTACATCGAAATTGGGCTGTTACAACTCTTCCCCTCTTACAAAAATTTCGTCCTCGAAATTTGCAATCTACCCTTAGCTACTCAAACAACTGGGAGTGCTGACGTCTCATAGCTTCTTCGCTTTCCCAAGTAGCACCTTCCGTCCCATGGTGCTCCCAAACCACTTTGACCATCGAAATCGTCTTATTCCTTAGCACACGATCTTTCCGATCTTCGATCCTAACTGGCCTTCAACGCATTTACACTCTATCGCTCACTTCTATCTCTTCATACTTGTGGGTCGAGTGTGGGATACGGAAAACATTATGTACTCGACAAATTAGGCAAAGCAAGTTGGTAAGCCCACCAATCTTTTCCAATATCTCAAATGGTCCAACGTTGATCGTGGAAAACATTATTATATCTTTCTTTAAACACAAGGGACAAATTAGGCAATCACGCAAAACAACAAGTTGGTCATGAGCCCTTATATTTACAAGACCAATCTTTTCAACAATATCTTATTTACAAATGGTCTTAAGCCCACAACTTAGCCAAAGTTGTTTGGTAAGCTTTGAGGAGATGCAATTGCATCTCCAAAGCTTTCCAAGAGCCTTTGGCTGAATGGAGTCTATGAGGAGCCTTGGCAAGTTGAATTTTTCGTCCGATCTTGCTCATTATTATCTTTCTTTAAACAGAAGCGGAAGCATAACTCAGGACAATCACGTTCAAAACAACAACGGGATTAAGACAAATAGCATCATGAGCAAACCTTATGTTTACAAGACATGCAAACATATTTTACAAGCCAACTTAGCCGACTTTACTTATTTACACAATAATAACAAGTATTATGGCTTGGGTGTCTTAAGATACCCGACCTCTTAGCCAAAGTTGTTCGATGGCCAGCTTTTTTTTTTCTTAAATATCAGCAAAAGTCTTTTACAAATAATTTTTACCAAACGGTATTCAAGCCAAAATTGCTTTCGAATGTGATTTTAAAATACACAGTACCAAACGCTACTTGCATTTTGGAAAACCCTTTTAGCTCAAAGGTCTTTACATTTTACCAAATGCATTTCCCAAAAGCAGAACAAAACAAGCCCTAAAAGTACTCCAGGAACACTTTTTAACATTTACTTTAATATACTTCTTGACAACTTTTGACTAATTAGAAAATGCTCGCTCAAATTTATATTTGGGATAATGATACAAACAGTTCATGAACTTTGACCCAATGTGTAATATGGTCCCTGAATTTTTAATTTGTTCAATGTAGTCTTTAAACTTTGCTTAATATTCAATATGGTCTCTAAAATTTTTATTTGTTCAATTTGGTCTCTAAACTTTTACTAAATATACAATATAATCTATGAACTATATGAAAATGCTCAATGTGATCCTCAAACTTGAATGAATGGAAAGACTACATTTACCATTTTTAAATAATTCATGGACTAATTTGAATATGTATAAAAAATTCAAGGACGATATTAAACAAATTAAAAGTTCAAAGATTACATTGCACATTGCGTTAAAGTTCATGGACCACATTGTTTATTAGGTCAAAGTTCATGGAATGTTCGTGTCATTTTCCCTTTATATCACGATAAGTTTTGGTGGACGATGTGCTCTAACCATGGATGGAGGAAAATATAACTAGTTTAGATTAGCTCACGAGCACGCATTATTATTCTCTCAAGTGGCAATGACGTCTAGCCCTCCAACTTGCATTTAATTAGTAATGTTATCACACACTTGGTATGTCTATTCAATATCAAATTTCTCAAGGGGAGAAAGCCACTAAAAATTCCAAACTATGCCCACTATAACACATTTACCCAATTTTTTTCTATGATACTAAAAATTTCAAACTTGTACCCGTACGATACATTTACCTTCTGTCAAGATTCTGTCAATGAGCATCGTTAAAAATCCACCTACATGGGCGCTGGAAGGCAAACGATGTTGACTTGCATTGACGTGACTTAAATGAAATAAAAATAACGTTATTTTGGCTGACAAATCATCTACATAAGATAAATGGGTCAATTAGATACAAGTTGTTGACACCTAAATTTTGGCTCTCTATTTAGTAATTCATTGCATAAAAAAATTAGGGATCGACATCGGGCCCTAGATAAAAAAAAAAATTAGTTAAATTGCATATAGATGTTATGATCAATTGCATTAGTAGTTAGGCTCATATAATTGCATTTACATTGGACCGATAATTGACAGACTTAAATGGTTTTGAGCTTAATTTACGCTAACTGGACTAGGCCCATAATGTGAGAAAATTCAGCCCAGCCTATGGTATTATAAGTTGAAATTTTTCCATTGGATAATTCAGCAATTAATCTTGATTATTATTCAAATCTTGAAAAATAATTGTTCGATTAGATTTGATATTATCAAGATTCGAGATAATAAAAGTTTCATATTAGTAAAATGTATCTCTTAGAATTTAAAATTAGGAATTTTAATCTAAACCTAGTACTATAAAGAGGGATCACAATTTTCAGAGGCCCCACAATTCATACATGGCCACGTTAGCGGCTTCGTTCACAGAGAGACAGACACGGTCATGTGGAGAGAGAAAAATAGAGAAAAAGGTCCACGTTCATGTGGTCTCTCTCTTTTGGCTATAATGGAGGTCCACGTTCGACCAAAACAAAGAAAAAGGGAGGTGGTGGTTTTGTCCTCTTCTTGGATTGTCTCGTTGTGAGTTGTAGTGTGAATTGTGGAGTTCTTCTAGCAACCGCACCAGGTTTTCTTAAGTGAAATTGCAGTCCAATCCCAACTCTGCCTTCAACGTTTGTCCAGCAACTTCCGCAGTGATCGATTTCGACTACGGGCGAGATTTCTTAGGCGATTCCGCGGTATCTAGCTCTCGGCTTTGCCTCGCATTGTCACGTGGGGATTTCTCGACGTAAACTCAGCTCGCCTCATGGTTGGCCACACCATCAAATTAGCCGAGTACCACACCGCGAGCCAAGGCGACGAGCTACTGATCCTGGTCGAGCTCCGTTGTGAGAAGCCCAAGCCAAGCCACCGGCCATGATCCGGTCGAGCCTCATCGTCGGCCCATTGTCCAGTCCATTGGCGTGCCCTCCCCGTCAAGAATCAAGATGCCGCCCGCTACCAAGCCGAGTCCCACCGTGAGGTGCTCGTCACCAAGCTAATCCAAGGCTTGGAATTTCTCTATTTTGCAGGTTGCTCTAAGCTTTTCCATGAATCGAGGCAGCCACTGAAACGACCAACAGCCCCGTCGCTGAACCCCGTGAGTCATCACGAGCTCCCCGAGACCAGTTTTGTCCACGCTACTAACATCACCATCAAGCACCACCCCGTCCCGATCTGCAATTCCTATCCGAGACGATTCAATTTGGAAATTATCCGCGAAATTAGGTAAGATTCTCATATGATACTCTTAGAATATTTAATTTCCTAATTTTTTCGGTGTTTGAATATTTCGTGACATCTTTGGTGGATTGTTAGATATCTTAGAGATAATGTATGTGACATCCGCAATATTTGAAATACCCCAAATTAGGAGATTTTTCCAATTTAGCAACATATCTAGACAACTATCTTTCTTTAACCCTAACATACGACACACGACGGTACGAAAGATTATTATCTTATCCATAACCACTTGATTATGATAACAGACTTTATTTGGTCGGCTTTTCATTGATATCCACGACCCTGTGGATATGATCGCTAGCCCGATTCGTTTTCCTAATTTGAACATGATAAATGGATTTTGCAGATCATGTAGGTGGTTGGCCTGTGATTGCTATTTTTGTTTAAATTATTTCCCCTTTAAACAAAATCCAAAAATATTAGTTAGAATTTAAATTAGAAATTTTGCATGTTTAGGAAATCCTGAATATATTTAGGAGATAGGATAATTGCTTAATTCAAATTGGGATTTAGGTTAGTTTATTTCCTAGTTTAAATTAAGGATTATTCTAGTCTTAATTGAATATTTAGGATATTTAATTATTTCGAATTTTCATTAAAAAAATGTCAAAAAGAGATCATTTTAGGATAAGTTAGAGTGCCTTTTTATAATAGATTGCATGCTATTTTAGGCATTTTCTATTATAGTGAATTTTAATGAAAATACCAAAAAATGCATTATTTGCCCGTCATTAGAAATAGGTCATATCATGGCATGACATATAGTTCACATGCTAGGTTTAATTAAGCACATGTCGTATTTCACATGTCATTGCACTTAGATTAGTTTTCATTTTAAATAAAGAGAAAACCCTAAAGAACACATTGATTGATGTGCTTATTAATTAGAAATCATAATCTGTGTGATTTTCTAGCTAACAATGCAGATGCTTGCGTTGCTAAAAGGTACGTTATTCTCCTAAACTAGTAATTTATTTACTGCTTTATGGGTGTTAAATTGGTGGATTACACACCTGCAGGGTTACTTCGCATATTAGTGAATAGGCAATAAAATGGATCCAGACTGCTTGCTCAAAGATTTTGAAAAAAAAGGATACGGAAAGGGCGTTAGACTAGCTCTAACGTAATCAAGTCCCCGAATTCAAAATTTCCGGTTCGTAGGAATAAAACATGTCTCCCCATGTTTTATTTGGGTTTCTAATCGGCTCACTGCAAAATTGATTAGTGGCGACTCTAACATAAAAATATTTACATGCTAAGAACTTAAACCCTAAGTCGTAAATTGGTAGGACTTGGAAGGGTCTAAATTAGGTTTAAACTTAATAATTCATTAGCCGAACCCTTAGGTGGTGTAACCCCGAGGGTAGGTTGCGACAACTACATTAAATGTTTTCATGCCAGAGTTGCCACTAATCCATTTTACAGTGGGTCGATTAGAATTTCAAATAAAACATGGGCAGATTTGTTTTATTCGTACAAACCAGAAATTTTGAATTCGGGGACTTGGTTACGCTAGAACTAGTCTAATGCCCTTTTAGTACCTTTTTTTTTCAAAAAATCTTTGAGCAAGCAGTTTAGATCCATTTCATTACATATTCACTAACATGCGAGATGACCATGCGGGTATGCAGTCCACCAATTTAACACCCATAAAGCAGTAAATAAATTACTAGTTTAGGAGAACAACGTACCTTTAGCAACGCAAGCATATACATTGTTAGCTAGAAAATCACACAAACAATCCTATTATAATTTTTAATTAACAAACACCTCAATCAATGCGTTCTTTAGGATTTTCTTTTTATTTAAATGAAAACTAACCTGAGTGCAATGACGTGCGAAATATGACATGTGCTTAATTAAACCTAGCATGTGATATGTCATGCCACGATATAACCTATTTCTAATGATGGGCAAATAATGTATTTTTTGGTATTTTTCATTAAAATTCTCTATAATAGAAAATGCCTAAAATAGCATGCAATCTATTATAGAAAGTCACTCTAACTTATCCTACAATGATCTCTTTTTGACATTTTATATGAAAATTCGAAATAATTAAATATCCTAAATATTCTATTAAGACTAGAATAATCCTTAATTTAAACTAGGAAATAAACTACCCTAAATCCCAATCTAAATTGGGCAATTATCCTATCTTCTAAATATATTCAGGATTACCTAAACATGCAAAATTTCTAATTTAAATTCTAACTAATATTTTTGGATTTTCTTTTTAAGGGGGAAATAATTCAAACAAAGATAGAAATCATACGCCAACCACCCACGTGATCCACAAAATCTATTTATCATGTGCAAATTAGGAAAACGAATCGGGCTAGCAATCATATCCACAGTGTCGTGGATATCGATGGAAAGCCAACCGTTTGATTTTGGAAAGCGAATAAAATCTGTTATTATATCCAAGTAGTTATGGATAAGATAACAATATTCCGTACCACCGCATTTCGTACCTTAGGGTTAAGGTTAGATAGTCGTCCAAATACGTTGCCAAATTAGGAAAAACTCCTAATTTGAGGTATTTTAATTATTGTGGATGTCACACACATTATCGCTAAGATATTTAACAACTCACCAAAGATATCATGAAATATTCAATCACCGAAAAATTAGGAAATTAAATTTTCTAAGAATATTGGATGAGAATCTAACCTAATTTCGTGAATAATTTCCAAATTTGAATCGTCTCGGGATCGAAATTGCGGATCGGGACAGGGTGGTGCTTGATAGTGATGGCGGTAGCACGGACAAAACTGGCCTTAGGGAGCTCGTGGTGACTCACGGGGTTGAGCAATGGGGCTGTTGTTCGTTTCGGTGGCCGCCTTGATTCATGGAAAAGCTTAGAGCAACCTGCAAAATAGAGAAATTTCAAGCCTTGGATTAGCTCAGCGACGAGCACCTCGCGGTGGGACTCCGCTTGGCAGTGGGCAGCGTCTCGATTCTTGACGGGGAGGGCATGCCAATGGACTGGACAATGTGCCGGCGATGAGGCTCAACTGGATCACGGCTGACAACTCGGCTTTGGCTGCTCACAACGGAGCTCGACTAGGACCAGTAGCTCGTCGCCTTGGCTCGTGGTGTGGTACTCAGCCAAGGTGGTGTTGTGGCCAACTGTGAGGCGAGCTGAGTTTACGTCGAGGAATCTCCGTGTGACGATGCGAGGCAAAGCCAAGAGCTAGATGCTGTGGAATCGCCTAAGAAATCTCGCTCATAGTTACAATCGATCACTGCGGAAGTTGCTGGACAAACGTTGAAGGCAGAGTCGGGATTGGACTGCAATTTCACTTGAGAAAACCTGGTGCGGTTGCCGGAAGAACTCCACGATTCACCCTATAACTCACAACGAGACAATCCAAGAAGAGGACAAAACCACCACCTCCCTTTTTCTCTCTTTGGGCCGAACGGGGACTTCCCTTATAGCCGAAAGAGAGAGACCCCTTTTCTATTTTTCTCTCTCCACATGACCGTCTCTCTCTCTCTCTTTGAATGAAACCGCCAATGTGGCCGTGTATGGAATTATGTGGCCTCTGAAAATTGTGATCCCTTTTTATAGTACTAGGTTTAAATTAAAATTCTCAATTTTAAATTCTAAGAAAATTACTTTACTGATATGAAACTTTTATTATCTCTTAGAATCTTGATAATATCAAATCAAATCAAACAATTATCTTTCAAGATTTGAATAATAATCAAGATTAATTGCTGAATTATCCAATGAGAAAATTTCGGGCTCTTACAATACTCATAGGCTTGACTGAATTTTCTCACACCATGGGCTTAGTCCAATTAGCATAAATTAAGCTCGAAACCATTTAAGTCCATCCATCACCGGTCTAATGCAAATGCAATTATATGAGCTTAATTACTAATGTAAATGATCATAATATCTATATGCAATTTAACTAATTTTTTTATGTAGGGACCAATGTCAATCCCTAATTTTTCTATGCAATGAATTACTAAATGGAGAGCCAAAATTTAGGTGTCAACACAAGTTTGGAGTTTTTCATGTCACAAGAAAAAAATTAGGATATATATGTCACAATAAACATAGTTAAGGATTTTTTATGTCACAATAAAAAGTTCAAGGTAAATCTGTCACTAGTAAACGTAATTTAGGGAATGTGGTGGCTTTTTCCCTTTCTCAAATTTCAATAAGGCTCCCTACCCTCCATTTTCACAATTCATTTCATGGTTCGATTAGTTCACAGAGTGATTGTCATCCTTGCTATTCTCCATTCAATGTGTGTTTTATTGAGTCGGTGTCCCTTGCCAGTTTCTTAAAGTAGTATAGGGATTTAATGGAACCAATTAAAAATTCATGAATTACTCTACACATCATGCAAAAGTTGAGGGATTTAATTGAATCACTAAAAGTTTGAGAATGGCATTTCCAAGCAAACAAAAATGCAGAGACTAATAGAGTCATTATCTCATTCACAAATGAAAACTACTTGGATGTCGATTCAATGCATTTTGCAGTGAAAATGTTCATTATCCCATTCACAAATATTTCTGGTGCCATGACTCCAAATTACAATGGCCGACGCACAGTTTTCGAATAATGTTCATAGCTAAGCAGACTTTGCAGTGAAAATAATTAACTTGGCGGGATTGGTAAGAACTAAGAGATAATCAAACTTGTCGTGTCAGATTGGCTACTTTAATCCTGATTGGCCCGCAAAAGAGGAGCCACTTTTCTTAGCAAGAGTATCAATTTTTTGCTAGCGACTTACAGACCAAACAGACACAATGCACATGAAAAGCTGACTTCCAAACTTACAGTCTCCTTCCGATGCTCGAAATTTCCTACCATTAAGATCACGAAGTTGCTCCAAGCTGACTGCAGAGAATGGCATTTCCAAGGGCACTTGAACGTGGAGCTCTTGCGAAACTTGTCTCATGGTCAGTTGGAGCCGCGGATCGGCTTGCAAACACGCGTATGTTAGCCACATGATTGAGATCATGTCTTCCACGCAATCGAAAATTGTTTCTAATGCGACGACACTAAAGCTATACAAATTGTATTTTTCAGTTGGAATTGTAGAGTAATCCAGCTCTGCAAATGAAGAATTCAAAACTTGTTCATAACTTCATCAAATACACTTCAAGACACCAATTCCTCTTCAAGTTAAAGACTACCTCGCTACTGCAATCCAGTTTGATGAATCTGGCCTCAATAGTCGTGTGGTGCCATCTCAAATCCAAGCCTTATGATCAGCATCCAATAAAACATTATTATAGGTCAAGTCTTGACGAATCCACGGAGGAAAGCAATCATGATGCATAGAGGACAGTGCATCAGCCACTCCTCGAACCATATTTACCCATTTTTCCAAGGCAAACTTTGATGCTTTCTCATCATCATTGAAATTGTCTCAAGCTTCCTCTTTCGATGTCCTCATACACCAAAAGAGAATTATTGACACCTAAATTTTGACTATTATATTTAACTATTTATCACATAATAAAATCAAGGTCAACCCTAATCCTTAAAAAATTGTCATTAACATAGTTTGCATTTACATTACAGGTACTAGGAACATTTTCATTTAGTCCACATAAATTGCATTTAAATCAATTCGGACATAAATTGCCTTGGTTTTAGCCCAAAGTGCTACATGGGTTTTAATGAGGGAGCCCTAATCTTATTTAAATTCCCAAGGAAAAGCCCGCGAAATGAGGAGTTCAGCCAAGCCCAAATCCCTCTATTGTTTAGCCAAACCCCTAGGTGGTGCATTGGTCGGATAGGTTGCAACTTGTGATTGAAAAACCAAATGTGTGCCGGTGCTATAATTTAGGCAAATGGCGGAAAATACAATTTAGTACAACTATTAAAGAATCCATGGATATTGCAAAGTTGATTCACTTGGATCTCACAAGTTTTCTCAATTTCCTTTGAGAAAAAAATGCCCGATTTATGCTAACAAATGTGGATGGTTAGTCGAGAAGGAACTAGGTGTATGTGCTTAGGCACAATTTTTATATTGTTGTCATAATCGTGCAATTGACAGCTTGTTGGAAAAGGAGACTGGTAAGACAGTCAAACATATGTGGATTGGCAGTAGCATAGAGCTCTACTCAGAAATGTTAGACGAATTTTGCATGAAAGAAGTTATAGTGAGCACCAGAATAGTGTCGGTGAACCACAATAGATTTTAGGGTTGATGAGCAAAATATTACTAAAAACAACCCATAAAATGCTCTCTAATGTTGGTAGTGCTAAAAACTTCATGGCGGATGTGCTTAGTATAGCGAGCCACCTAGTGCATAGATTTCCATTAACTACGATTGGGTATCAAACTCCCAAAAAAGTGTGGTCACATAATGTTGTTAATTATTTTGTTTTGAAAATATTTGGCTTCCCGCATTATGTTCAAGTGAATGATGGTAAGTTGATGGGAGTGCAAAAAAAGTGCATATTCCTAGACTATGCACAAGATAAGCAAAGCCATTGATTGTATGTCAGGAATCAAATTTGCCTATTGTGAGAAGAAAGTTACATTTGATGAGTCTCTAGTACTTCTAAGTATGAGTGTTTATGGTGATGTTTATATAGATCTAGTCGATATATATGCGAGTGTTTATGGAATTGTTTGAGCGCATAAGGGAAATGCAATCAAAGTAGTGTTCCAAATTGAATAGGTTTTGTAATTTGAATCGGTTTCTAGTTTAAGTGGTGTCCTAGTTGGAGTAGGTTTCAAATTTGGTGTTTCCTATTTTAGATCCAATTCCATTTTATATACTGAAGTTCTTCATGAAGAGCATCCAAAAGGAGCTTGTGCTAGTGAATTACATCCCAGGTGTTTCGAAGCCATGAAAATATTGTATTAAGATTTTGTGTAATTCTATACGATATTAAGAGATTATTTCAAGAGAAATTATAAGGTCTAAACATTGCATGAGTCATGGAATGTAATTGGAGGCTAAGAAATGCTAAGAGTGTTTGAGTGACTCGAGTGTGATTATAATTTCTATTGTATTACTTAATCTATAGTGGAATATTGTATTGCTCTCCCTGTGAAACATGTCCAACTAATTGAATCATGTAAATCTAGTGTCAATTTATTTTTTCATTTAGTTTATTTTATTATTCAATCACTTATTTTCGTAATAGTTCGAAAGCTTGTAACTTTATTGTACGATGTGGATTGGCGTGATTCTTGTGCCATTCGAAAGCTTTGTGACGCTTAGTCGACAAATATATATCGAATCACATTTCAACATTGGGATTTTAGAGATGGCCTTGCTATCTTTTGAAAAGTTTGGCAACCAAGTCCTGATTGGTCTTTGTAAAACTCAAAACGAAGACCTAGTAGTAAATAACCGATGTGGTCAACCCTGTCCTAGTTCATTTTGAGTTAATCCTAGTTGACACCTAAATTTTAGCTCATTCATTAAGTACTTCATCACATGAGAAAATTAAGATTGAATTTGTTAATAGCGAAACAATTTGACCCTTAAATAAAAATATCAATTTTGCATTTCTATATTCTTAATTGTATTTAGATACTAGTAACATTTAGGTTTAAGAGTAATGCAATTGCATCAAATGAAGCATGGACCTAGCTACGAATTTCACTCAAATAAACTCGATAGTCAGCCCGCCTCGCAAAATGAGCCCTAAACTCCTTTGTGCTTCCGAGGCCCAGCCAAGCGTGAGCCCGGTCCCCTTTAATGAACTCGGTCACGTTCCTTACGGCTGCATATTGAAAGGGGGGCAACAAATGTTTTCTTTACAAGTGCTTGAGCTGAAGATCTCGGCCATTTAAGGACAATATCACGGCTGAAAGTATGTCAAGAGGATATCGAAGGAATCTCGGGTACGAAAAAGGGAGAGAGCTCAGAAAATCCACGAGACAACTCGGCGAAGATGCACGCATGGATTCATTGGGTGATCGAAGAACATTCCAAAAAATTTAAAAGGGTAAAAATTACTAAATAATCTTGAACTGTATCACTGTAATACATTTATCCTAAATTTTTTTTTGTGACACATTTACCTTCCATCAAAGTTTTGCTATTGAGAACGGTTAAAAATTTACCTACATGGATAGATGCCAGAAAGCAAACGGTATTGATATGGCACCCACATGACTTAAGTGAAATAAAACGATATTGTTTTATCATCTAATGGAACATTGACGAAGGGTAAATGTCTCATGTGGATACAAGTTTATGGTTATTGATGTCACAAGAAAAAGTTTAGGGTAAATGTGTCACGGTGGACATAGTTTGGAGTTTTTGATGTCACAAAAAAAAATTTCAGGGTAAATGTGTCATAGTGACATAATTTGATATTTTTTGTGGCTTTTTTTCAATTAAAAAATGGCACAAATTAACGGTAAGAGCAAAGAAAAATCAAAGAAAAGGGAAGGCATTTGGATAAGCAAAGAGGTGGCTGGATGTTGAAGGATTTATGAGTTAATTTGAAAAGACCAAAAGGGGACAATAAAAGAAATCAACACTGAGGCCTTCAATTTTTTGCTTGTGGCAAGGGGAATCCCGTGATAGATTGGGACCCTTTTCTTGGCGACTTGGAATTCTCTTCAGGCAATTGAGGAATCACGAGATTAGAGGTGAAAGGTTTGCTTGGTTAGCAGTCTGGAAGCGGTGAGCAATTTGAATTCTCTTCAGACGGTTCGGAATATTCATGCTGAGTGAAATTTGAGGGAAAAAAAAACAAACAAAAAGTGGGGAAGTCGAGCGGAGAATCAAGGTGAAATTCCACCAATCAAGAGGGAATCACGGATAATCGAAAGAGGGTATATTTTCTTGTCTTTCATGCTCGAGGTTAACACCTATAAATAGGGGTCCACACAAGGACAAAACACACTTGTATACAAAAGGTGAGCACTAATCCAGGTAGACTGTAAAATCGGACCGACCTTACCCAACCAGCTCTAATATGGTTTCAAGGTCTATATGGGTAGGCTCTAAATTTCAAAAAATGGTAATCGTTCCCAACGGGGTAAATTTCAAGTTCCAGATCTGAAATCTATCCATCATGAAACCGCTTAACCTTACTTGGTCAATGCCGGGCAATTGCTTTAACTACTAAGGGATAAGTTGGACGATTCCCAATTACTTTATATTTATGTTTGTTTTATACCGTACTTCTTACTTTTTGTTGCTCTACTGCTTTGCTATATCTGTTATTTGTCTCGATTGTAAATTACAGAATGTTTTACTAAAGTTTGTTCTTTCGAGGAATAAAAAAATGAAATAAAAAAAGAGAATTTGTTGGTTCTTGGATAGATGCTAGAACTGGACTGAATCGATAGGCCAGTTTCAAGGTCAATAGTGTAGATTCTGTTGAGGTTATCCCATATCGGTTGTAGAAGGGGTTGTTGGTTGGTTTATAAGTACGAAGGAAACCTCACTCTTTGACCTAGAACCTATTCTCTCTCTCTCTCTCCGATCCGCGAACTGCTCTCTTTTTCGCAAAGTTCACTCTCTCTTGTGGTTCAAGAGTGCACCGGTGAAACTCTCTCTCTCTCTCTCTTTGACATTCTCACGGCAATCCGAGCTGTCCCCCAAGCATCACCATTGTCTGCAACCATCGCTGTTGTTCAGCGAGCTTCCAGTGTCTTTGGCTCTACCACCCAGCGTTTGTCGTCGGCAAAACACCGACCAAGGCATTGACGAGCACAAATACTTTCACGTACTCACATTCTCCATTCAAAGGAAACCGTGCAGAGTCAAGACAGAAGGGACTCAGCACCAAACAAGCACCTTTCGAGCATTCTCTAGGTTCTTATGGCCATTGAATTTAAGAAGATCTGGTTTGGGTATAATTCTGATTACCCATTTAAATTGGTTGAGAATTGTCCGAAATGGAATAAAATCAAGGGTCATATGATTTTATATGCTTGCTGGAAATTTTGATTGGATTGTTAGTTAGAGTACAATTGGAAATTTTAATGCTCAGTCACAATTTAGTCCTAAACCTTTCAATTATGCTAATTTAGTCTCAAATCTTTTGATGATTTGCCAATTTAGTTCTAAAAGCATTTATGTCTCATTGATATTAACTTAGATATTCTCAAAGAATTTTTGCACATAGACTAATATTGGCTGCATAGCTTTAATAGGCTAGATATCACATGTTTAGCATGCATGGCATAAGTTTTGTTCGTATTAATTTCATTTGGATTAGTGTTTCATTTAGGTTGTGTCAAGTTAGTGGCTGCACTATAGCGTTAATTCATGATTAGTTCTATTTCCTATAAAAAAATATTCATGTCATTTAAATCAACGGATGTTGCACGTCATTGACTTCAGAGCCTAATTTTATAGTATTGCATTTAGGTTGCAATTAGTTAATTAGTGCATTATATACATGACATTAATTTTAGAAGTTTATTCTATAGTCATCATTGCATATTAGAATAGGATGCATATAATTATAGCATTTAAAGTGCGTCACGTCCATGTCATATTAAAGGGAGTTTATTTCGAGTCAGTTAAGCAAGAAAACCCCAAAAAATAAAGTATTTTCCATTTATATATATTTTGCATTTCAATGATAAGCAAGCTACACTTTGTTAGTCCATGCATAATCATACATTTGTAGGCGTCTCGTATAGACCATGTATATATTATACCGTTGCATCTTTGTCTTTTGCTTGCTCAAATTGCTTTCTCAGGTTCTTCTACTTTTTTTCGTAATTTATTTACTACTTTGATTATTGCTGCTATTTTTATTACTTGCGCACTCTTACATGATCACATTTCACATGTTAGTGGCTCAAGGTAGTAAAGTCGACATGCATGCAAATCATTTTTATTAAAGAGAAAAGGTACCAAAAGAACATTAAAGCGTAATCAAGTCCCTGTAACTAGATTCCTAGCTTGCAAAAGTAAGGTACACTCTTGTGTCTTACTTAGGTTTCTAATCAATTCATAAAAGATTAGTGGTGGCTCCAAGGTAAGTTAAAATGATGATTGATCCAAGAACCCAAGTTATGATCAGATGGGCTTGGAAGAGTCTATGCTAAGTACGAGAGTCGCCTCGTGATAAGGACCGTCGTTCCTGCTTTCATCTCGAGAAAGGTCACAATAATCCTCTCTTAGAGTTCCAGTCGAGTTTTGATGTTTGTCTTAAAACAGCCCACATCTCGTCTTGTATTTGTCTTATTCCTAATTTTCATTTTGTGATTTTTGTTGTGGCTAACCATGCAACCTAGAGAAGCATGAATGGTTGACTTATGAAAACTTAACAAATTCGTGGAATAAGATAAGCTTAATATGTGCAGGATATGTTTGATGAATGCAAAAATAAACTGACAATATCAAGTGGAATAAACTGACAATATGTGCACTATTTTGTACTAAATTCCAGGCCAGAAGTTAGCTGTCAACTTTTTTTAGACTTGAAATAATTGTTAAAGGAGTGTTGGTCTTATTGCCAGATTGTGTAGACACGTGAAAAGCATACTCTTCTCAGGTGATATAGAGAGCTGCTTCTATCAGCAATGTGTGCGTCTATCAAAGCTTCCTATTAGTAGTTGACTTATGTACTACTTTCCAATTGATTTTGCTGAGCACAATGGTGATTAAGGCTTCACTAGACTGTTCACCTTATAATACTTCAAGTTTCCCTGAATTTCTCTTTCTCTCCCGACTTGTTCACCCTTCAATAAGTTTAATCAGGTCTCCATGAGTCTTTCCACTTTGAACTTTGAATTTCATCAATGGTGATATCTGAAATAAAATAGCATATGCATTTATCAAGTAATAATGAGAAATAGATGGCTTTGTCAACTTCAAAATATTATAAGAAGTTCTCTCAATAATTTTTTTTCTTATGGAAAGTTCCGCCGGATGAAATTGAAAGGCTATGGAGTCAGGAGGAGATGTATTGAGCAATTCGTTTAAGGATGATTTGGCTCAAATGGGGAATCAAAACACTAGGATTTTTCATGCCACTCCTATACAGAGGAGACAGCATCTCAATGCTGAAGGACTCGATAGGCCACTAGACCCGAGACCAAGAAGATTTGAAAACGATGACATTTGACTTCTTAAGAGTGCTATAGATCAGTTGGGCTTTGTGACTTTATTCCAATACATGAATACTGCTCTTGTCATGTGAAGGAGGAAACAAACCTAAGGCTCGTGGAAGAAGTAACACTAGAAGAGGTAACGCAAGCAACTTTTCAGCTTGGAACATCAAAAGCATCGGGTCCTTATGGCCTGAATGGTCAATTCTTTCAACACTACTAGGAAGAAAGCTAGAAGTATTTTGAGAGGTGAGTACATTTTTACAAATTGGAGTGCTAAGTCCTCAATTGAATAGAACGCTTATATCATTGGTGACAAAAGTCAAAAACGCAGGGAAGCTAGGACAATTTAGACCTATAAGCTTATGTAATTTCACATACAATATCATTTCTAAAGTGCTAGCAAATAGGCTAAAATCATGGCTTCTGAATTTGATAGAAATTGAACAAAGCGCCAAGGACGGCAACTTAGGTATTCCCTCTTATTGGGGAGCATTTAAAAAAGCAAATGTTTGCTTAGACAAACTATTAAAATATTATTTAATATTATTTAAAAATGTCCACATCAATGTTGGTCACACCACATAAGACAACCAGCGTCCATGTTAGCAATTTTAGGTCAAAATTAACTGGATTGACTGAATTAGCACAAATAAAAAAAGTTTAAGACTCAATTGGTATAATTACAATAGATCTATGACTTTTTTGATAATTCTCCCCTACTCTATGCTAATTCTGGATACTAGTTTTTCAGAACATTGTACAATGTTAATTGCATCATCCAAAATAATCACTAGAGGAAAAAAGAGAAAGAAAAAGAAGATTTAAATTATAACGTTGTTTGAATGCTGACGAGGGAAAAAGAATGAAAAGAAATGTATCGGGACTTAAGTATCCTCTTATGTATTAAGAAGTAGAGATCAAACAGAATTCGATGAAGAAAGAAGAACTTTATCTTTGCTGCTTGGACCAATCCCTTCAAACCCTGTACATTCAGATGGATTCGTAAGCATTTAAAAGTGCACCAAATGATATAAAATGATGAAAGAACAATCGAATCTTAAAATTTTCAAGAATTATAATCAAGTCTTAAAATTTATCAACTTAATACAATCGGCCATTCTCATTAACTCCATCTAATTCAAGTGACGGAAAAATGTAAACATTGTATCTTTTCTAATATTTTCTCAAGGCAGGCGACACTGATGTGGCACCCATGTCAGGCCCTACTTCATCAACGACCCTCGATAACCACGGTTGCGGGAGACTTGTTCTTGCTGTGAGCGATGGGCGTGCAACAATTTGGTTTTACTTCAAGAAGATCTTATAATGAGCAAAATGAGATGCAAACTGTTAACAACCAGAGATGTAAACAGAGATCCTGAGATTTGAGCAGGCAGGGATACAGCTGCAACACGCGAGCCTCGAAATCTCGAACGGAGGAAACCTAATTTCGATTTCGGCAGTCTTTCTCATCAGGCATAATAATGATTTTCGTTCTGTTTCTGAACTGGACAGGGATGGAGTATTTCGAATAGAAACGAAGAGACCTAGTAAGAACAACAGCGAGCACGCACGGATCGTCGGAATAGATTGTTCAAGTTGAAGAAAACAAAAACCAACACGCAGCGCGAGAGAGAGACCTAGTAAGAACAATGGCGAGCACTTAGCGGATTGCACAAGGAAGGCTCGAGTTTGCTAGAGCTCGTGAGCTTTGACTACCGGCTACAGTCGCCGGAGAAAGGCAACCGGCAGCAAGTTTCTTGAATGGCAAGGAGTCCCATGCAGTTGTGTGAGGGTGCGGCCGATGAAGCCAGGGCAGCCACCCCCTTCCAATACCCTCGCCCGGTGATCTCTCTCTCTTTTCAGTTTTGTTTTACCTTCTTCCTTTTCTAAGTTTTTGACACTCTTTTTTAGAGATCACCCCTACTTGGCATCTTGTCCACGCTACATGTCCTTGCAAAATATTAAAAAAAATGTCATGCCAACATTTTTCATCATCCAAATTGGATTGAAACTTGATATTATTAAGAGAAAAAGTCACAAAAAATATAAACTATGCCCACCATAATACATTTACGCTAAAATTTTTTTTGTGACATCAAAAATCTTGAACTATGTCCACTATGATAAATTTACCATAAACTTTTTTTTGTGACATAAAAGACCCCAAACTTGTATATATGTGACACATTTACCCTCTATCAAGGTTTCGTTATATGATTTTTCAGCCAAAACATCATCATTTTTATTTTATCTAAACCATGTGAGCGCCATGTCAACATGATTTGTTTATGGCACCAATATAGGTAGATTTTTAATGCTCCTCATTAACAGAACTTTGATGGAGGGTAAATGTATCATGTAGGTACAAATTTGGGATTTTAGGTGTCACGGAAAAAGAGTTTAGGGTAAATGTGTTACAGTAGGAATAGTTTAGGATTTTTGTTGGCTATTGCCTTATAATTAATTGAACAAAATTTAAGACTTGATTACTTTTTTATATATTTAATTTCAAGATTCAACTACATTTTGGGAGCAAACTTTATGACATTTGTTGTGCATATATCTTTTGTATGAAATTATTTACACCAATTCTTCTTAATATTTTTCCTTTCTTCTCTTTGAGTCTGCCGACCTGCGTCCAAGTGGGTTAGTTGACTATTTTCAAATCCTATGGCTCGTAATTTGACTTTTATTCGACACGGTAAGACCTAACTTCGTTTATAACATACAAGTATCACTGGTGATCACATATATTAAAAGTGAACAAATATTTTATATTTGGTGAGATAGTTTAATAGACAACTTTTTGCTTAAAATAAGGCAAAATAAATAAGACTGTCCACTCATGTAAAATTTCTTCATACTTTTCTAAGGTAGAAAAAGGATTCTAATAGTGTCACGGTTTTTTTTATGGTGCTTGATTTAGTGCCATAACTTTCCAAGTGATTGTTTAAGTGCAACTTCTAAAATTCGATCATTCAAGTGACATGTTTAGACGGCTAAAAAAGTGATTCACTTATGTCTTCGGAAAATCACATGTGGCGTTGTTTTAATATAAATAATCCAATGTGTCTCATCAAAGATTTTTACACTCAAGATATAGATCAAACAACGGTTAACAACATTAATTTGCTCGAAATTGAGAAATTAGGTTAAATTTGCTCCGTAAACCAAACCCTAAACTCAAAATCTCCTCTCAAGTTGAGAAGTTAGGTTTTGGTTTTCCTTCCTAAAAAAACCCTAGCCCCAAATTCCAATTTTAATTTGAACGGATCATTTAGCATGGAGATGACATGTCTCATCCGTGCCGTTGATGATTTCAAACTTGAGCCCCGTCGGAAGGTCCAACGTCAAGACTAGTTTTGGGGGGGAGTCCCAAATCCTCAAATTGTGAACAAGAAAAAATTGGGGACAAGAAATGAGTTTTTTTTGGGACAAGAAATGGTTTAAATAGTGTTTTTTAAAACATTTTCGATGCCATCATCTCCTTAATGAGTCAAGTCGAATGATTTAATGTCAAATATTGCAATATAGGATTTTCGAACAAGAGAATTTGTTGATTTAACTTAAGTGAACGTCTTTTAAAAGTTATAACGCTTAAGTGATTTCTTGAAAAGTTATGGAACTAAAGAGAACGTTATACAAAAGTTATGCCACTGATGATATCCTATTCCCTTCTAAGGCCAAACTACTTTCTAATTTTTAAGTTGGATTTTGATATTAAAATGAAAAGGAACAAGACTTTAGTAAACCAGCAAAAGAGTAAGGAGCAATGCATATAGAGATAAAGCATAAAAACACATATATCATTAAAAAAAATGGCAAAAGCCACCAAAATCCTAAATTATGTCTACTATGACACGTTTATCCTTTTTTCTGTGATACCAAAAATTTCAAACTTATACTTGTGTGATACATTTACCCTCCGTCAAAGTTTTATCAATAAGAGCTGTTAAAAATTTACCTATATAGGCGTAAGAAAAAGCCAATAGTGTAGACATCGCGCCCATGAGGCTTAACTAAAATAAAAGCAACATTGTTCTGACTAAAAAAGTCATTTAACGGAATCTTAACGGAAGAGGGTAAACGTGTTACATAAGTATAAGTTCGGGAGGGGGGTTATGTTACAAGAAAAAGTTTAGGGGGAAAAAATTTCAAATAATGGCATGAAGTACCTTTATTTTCTCAAATAAAAACTTGAAGTGGACATTATTTCAAATAATGATATGAAGTGCCCTCATCTCTCAAATAAGGACATGAAGTAGCTATATTAATCTCAAATAAGGACCTGATCTCATTGGCTAAAGGGTATTCTTGTATTTTACTTTTTTGAATTTTTTTCTTTTGTTCTTTCTTTTTTTCCTTTTTCTATGTTTTCTTTTCCTTTTCCTTTTCCTTTTCCTTTTCTTTTTTTTTCCTTCTCTTCCCTTCGCCGGTCATCGTTGGGGTCGACGGAGATTGCTGGCCTCAGGTGAAGATTGCTGGCCTCAGGCGGAGGCCGCCCTCGCCTGGGCTAGCAAGGGCCGCCCTCACCTAGGCAGGCTATGGTTGCCTCATCCCACGCCAACAAGGGCAGCCCTTGCTTGAAGCTGGCGAAGGTCACGAGTTAGGTGCAATGATGGCTGGGGAGGGAAGAAGAAAAAAAAAGAAAAAAGAAAAGACAAAGAAATTAAAAAATAAAAAATTATAATTTTATTGACTAAAATACCCTTTCTCCGACGACAGAGTAGTCACCAACCGCCCAAAGGTCCTTATTTGATACGATTTGGCCACTTTTTATCCTTATTTAATACAATGTCCACTTCATGCCCATTTTGGAATTTTCCCAAGTTTAGGATAAATGTATCACAGTGAGCATATTTGAAGCTTTTTATGTCACAAAAAAAGTTAAGGATAAATATGTTACAAGGCATAGTTTGTGGTTTATTGTGGCTTTGTCCCTTTAAAAACACTAAACACTTGAAACTTGATCAATTTTAAAAAAGGGTTAATATCGCCACAAATCTCAAATTGATACACCAATAACACATTTACTCCAAATTATATACACCTACTTGCATTTACTTAAAACTAATTTTCATGTCATAAAAAATATGCGAAAAGTTCAAGAATTTTTGCGATGCGAAAATTAATTTAAGGCAAATGTGATACGAGTATACCGATTTATAATTATTTTTGTGACACGAAAATTTATTTATTTTTTTGTCTGTCATATCTCTAACTCTTCTACGGGAGTTGAAGACTCACACCTCTGATACTAGCGTCCCCACCCCTCAATCCTTTTACCAGTAGAGCCATATGCCTATTGATGTCTTAGAAAATTAATTAACTTCATTTATTTTGTCTCAAATTAGCCATCGCATCATTAAACGGCCTAATTCACTAAAACATCCCAACTTCATGTTCAATTTCAATTTTACCTCAAACTTTTTTTATTTAAAAAGATATCAAAATTACACTTGAGTCCTAAATTTGCCCACGTTAACCCTCCTCCCAAAACCACCGTTACTTTCTTGACGATGTTCCATACGAAGGTAAGGGCATTGATGACACATAACCTCGATACGGATAATTTGGAAAAAAAGAAAAACTAGCGGCGATTTTTTTAATGGAGGGGAGTTGATTAACATGGCAGATCCGAGACTACATTGAAAGCCGATGATCTTTTTCAGATAGAAAAAAAAAAAAGGGTTCGAGACAGAATTGGAATAAAACTTAAAGCCTTCAGGATTTCTTTTTTTTAGAGGAAATCAAGCCCTCATCATAACCCACTTAATATGACATGATAATAGTTTCTTTCATGAAAGAGGAAAAACAAAAGGAGAGAGAGAGAGAGACAGAGAGGGAGGGTGTGTATCTCTAATCCTAGAAGGATAAAAATAAGGCAAAAATCGCAGCCGGGCGAGAATATAAAAGGGCGAATTGCACGCTACCAACGCGAGATATAGAGAGAGAGAGAGAGAGAGAGTGGAGAAGGGTTTTTGCTTTTGGTTCGCGAAGAGAGAGAAGAGAGAGACGCGCACAGCACACCACAACACAACACTGCGACACACCCAGAGAGAGAGAGAGAAAGAGAGAGACACAGATATCTTTCTTCTTCTTCTTCTTTCTCTCCTCCTCTTCGCCGCAGAAGTATCTGCAGACGCGGAACCGGGAATACCCATCTCCTATCGGGCGCCACAGAAGGTGGGGAAACCGACCCAGATTGGTTGGATCTAGCGATTTGCTCGAGCGGGCGAGCGAGGGAGGGGAGAGGCGGGACGGAGGGAGGAATGGGGAGCAAAGGAGGCGGCGGCGGCGGCGGCGGCAATGGAATTTCGACAATCCCCGCGGGGTCGAGGAAGATTGTGCAGAGCCTGAAGGAGATTGTGAACTGCCCGGAGCTGGAGATCTACGCCGCCCTCAAGGAGTGTAACATGGACCCTAACGAAGCCGTCAATCGCCTCCTCTCTCAAGGTCCTCCCTTTTTCTCCTTCCTTCTCTTTCAACTGGGTCTCGTTCGGTTGCGTGCGGTCGCCCCGTCTTGCCCTTTTGTTTCTAGGGCAAAAGGCGTGAGGGTAGGGCGAGACGGGCCTTGAAATTTTCTAGGTCTTGTTGTTTGGGGAGGGGGGGCTTCGCGTCGATGGAGACTGGCGGTGGGGCTTAAGGGTCGCGTTAAAGACGGTTTTTTTTGAGCTCTTTTTGTGCGTTTTCTGGCGTTGGGTTGCTTAAATTTGGCTTTCGGGTGATTGAAGTTTGAAATTTTTCGGGAGCCCCGAGTTCTTTTCTGAACTGCTTTTGAGAACATCTGGGTGTCAATTGGCCCTTTTTCGGTTTTGTCACTGGGTTTGAGCTGCTGTGTCTCGCATTTCGGCGAGGCGTACGTCTGTTGTTGTTGCCTTTGCCCTGCTTGCTCTCATTGTTTCGACATATCATTTTTAGAAAGCGTTGGGCTTTTGTTGCGAGGCCAACTACCCACTATACCTAGTTAGGAGTTTAAGTTGTACTAGTTAGCTCTTAGTCAAAAAGCCGAGTCTGGTGTAGCATTGAATGATCTGACTCGGCGTGGGAGTCGGTTGAGTGAGTGGATCGCCAGCCTGAGGAGGGGGAGGCATGATCCTTGCTGTCTGTGGTACTGTTCTAATTTTTAGTGACTTCTGGAACCAAACATCATCACGGAAAGACCTTGAAATTCAAGGTGGCACTGCTATATAATATCATCGCCATGTTAACTGCATGTGGATCTATATCACTTAGACGGTATTCTGCGAGGGCCGAGCTTCAATGGTTCATCTTAGATCAAATTATGGTTTTTAGTTTTGTTCTTTTGTCTACGTGTCGCACTAGAACCTCTTTCTACGTTTCTTTTGCTATGATATGCAAATCGATATGTCCCTTTCCAGCTTTTGCCGTTGCACCGAAAATGGATTAGAACAGCCTGTACCCCTTTACATGATGAAGGTTCGGAAGGGTTGATATTTCGTCTTTAAAGCACGGCATTGAAGACGTTGATGTTCTTTATAGCAGAAATAATTTGGATCGTTTGACCATGAATTGTCATCCGTAGCCTTGCACCTGTCATTTTCTATTTAGACTAACAGAGAGACGTGTGTAATACGAAAATATATGTCTGAACGTGTCTTGCAAGTACTATATTGGGAATTACTAGGAGTTCTCTTGCTGATCGTTTTCTATCTTTTGTTGTTCATGGGCTTTAAGCTTTTGCCACTTTGAATTGTTTCTTTATATTACCTTATTGCGAATTGTTTTTGTATAATGTTTGACGTATGAACTCCTTTACGTAATAATTCGCAATTGCAAACTTTAAATTAATTAATATAGCAAGTATTTGTCTGGTATTTGGTGACGTTTGACTTTCTTTCTGATGTGAAGCTTATTGATGTGTAGATCCTTTTCATGAGGTGAAGAGCAAGCGAGAAAAGAAAAAGGAGGTGATTGCCCTTGCTGTTCATAGTACTTTGTGGGGATGCTAATATTTTCATTTGTGTGTCCATTGTAATACTGTCTGCCAACACTTTGATGATACTTCGAGCTTTTTCCAATGCCGGTCTGTGATTTGATAATTTGGATGACAAAATCAAGAGTTTGAAGCATGTCAATATTCTGAATACATGAATTATGTCTTAATAAAATCAGTACTAGTCATGATTTCAATTTTCTGTTGTGCTTGAGCTCAAGTATTAGTGCATTTTTGTGTCTATTTGTGGCCTCTACCTTTATTGGTTTGTGTTCTTTCCTTCCTGAATAAATTAAGTTGTAGGTTTCTTGTTTGTCAAGGCCATTATTCATCAAATGCTTATGTTACTTTTGTAATTGTAACAAATCAAAGTATTTATCTTTGGCCATGGTAATAGTTATCATAAGTCCTCTACTCTGTCGTAGTTTCTTTAGTCGATTTGTTGTTGCTGGAGCTGCTTCGCTTATTTATCAGTTGTTTTATTTATGATCATTTGAATGATTTGTTTTACAATTAAATCACTTATTCAGAGCAAAGACCCAACAGACTCGAGACCTCGCGGGGCTATTACCACATCAACTCGTGGTGGTCGGAGTGGTGCTGAACGCTATGCTGGTCGTGGTCGTGCAAATGTGCCAAGCTCTAATGGTATTTGAATTTATGAACCTGATAAGACTTTGGCTTTTATGTTGTAGTTTGAGGGAAGTTCATTAATTTGTTCCTTACATTTCACCTTTCTGGCAGAGCCCGGTAAACCTCCATATAAGAAGGAAAATGGGTCACATGTTTACGCAGGTTCTTCATCTTCTGCTTATATTATGTCGGGAAATAGTGTGAACCGGCAAATCACACACAGGTTATTCCTTTTACAACTCAGACTCTCCAAACTGTCTTTCTACTTTTCTGATTGGCTCTTAGGAAATTTATCACTGCATGATTATTGGTAAATTTTATCACTACATGATCTAGATCCGTTAAAAAGGTTTTTTCTTCTCCAAATTTTTTTTTTTTTTGGAGTCTTGCTACTCTTTTCTTGTTGCCACGCCATGATATTGTTTTATCCCTTTTTTTGTATGCTTCTCTAAGTGGTTCACTTCTCAATAACGACCTAATATATTGCTTGCTGGTATATTATTATTAGGAATGTTTGAATGTGGTCGTGAAGCAATTCAACTTCTAATCTCATGTATTGAATATCGACTGTGAATGATACATGTAGAATTGCTAGATTCCCCCAGGACTTTCAACAGCCATTGTTGCAAACTTTTTTGTATGTTTAATTGTCCTAGAAAATACAATAGCCTGATTATGTCTTTTTTTTTTTGTAAGATTTGCTGTTAATTTTTACCTGTGGCATTGGATAATCTTAATTTTACTTGAAATCTCCCTCAGTGATGCTTCGGCCTGGGAAAATAAGGTGTCTGCAGTAGGTGAAAGTGATCTCATATCTTCATCAGTTCAGCCTTCACAAGGATTGCAACGAGCTTGGGCAGGAGTCCCTGGTCAAGTATCAATGGCAGATATAGTGAAGATGGGTAGGCCACAAGGCAAGGTTTCTGGGACCTCGAATGCACCTATTCATCAAGGTGTCCTTCCGCCTTCTTCGGCAATTTCACATGATGACTTTCAACAATTGGATCAATCTGCTGGAGTATATATGTCAGATCCCAATGATGACTGGCCCTTGGATGAGCAGCAGGCACCTCCTCCTAGTGATGAGTGGCCTCCATTTGAGAATTCACGGAATGCAGTATCCTCTACTTTGGATTCACAAGTGGTGGAGTCAAAACTGTATGGAGGTCCATCGGACTTGCCCTTGGACGGAAGCAGCCAGCATTTGACATCCGAGCTTGACAATGTTCATCTTTTAGAAGATGGATCTTTGGAAAACAATGCAAACCACATGGGACTTGCTTCAATATCCAACAGAAACATTCAGGACGATGATGATGTAGAGAGATCTTATTTGGAGAACAATGTCTATCAGAACATCAACGCTTTCCAGCCTCACTTGCATTCATATGAGCATAATGAAGGTGATTACATTGCTTAAACTCATGTTCTTGGTGGGTTCTTTCCATGCACTTTATTATTATTGGTTTAGGACATAACTCAGTTTGTGCAATTGACATCTTTCTTTTTCATTTGGCTCTTAATGTCTCTATATGCTTATATGATGAGCTGTTGGCCTTTCCTTTTTAGCCAAGATGTTTTCTCTTGTATGATCTTGCTGAGTTTGATGTTTACTTCACACTGTTCTGTTGAGTGGGTTTTGGTCTCTCGACTGAATACAATATCCTGTGACTTAAGTGCCATTGTCTTGAGTTACTTTATGGCACAGCTAATTGAGATTTGCTTATAGTTCTAGTGATGAAATATTTTGCAAATACATCTAGATAATACAGGTTTTGCATGGCGTGTCTCCAATCTGCATTATGGATTGTAATGTCTGATCTAAATATTCCGCGGTCAAGCTCTACGTTTTTACCCCATGTTATGAACCATTTAATATCTAGTCATTTGGGACAATGCTAATGTTCCTTTGTACTTGCGATTCTTTAGCTGAAGATGTTACGACGGTGGCTACAAACTTGCAACAACTAAATTTACAGAACAGTGATGAGGAATCATTATCTGAGGAAGATGGTCCTGCTGTAGTAATTCCCGACCACTTGCAAGTCCATACACCAGATTGCCAGCACCTGAGCTTTGGTAGTTTTGGTTCTGGAGCTGGTGCTAGGACCTTGAAAAGTAATTTGTCTGAAACACAACCAGTTACAGATGCTTCTTCAGTTGCCCTGTCTGACACCAGGTCCATTGTCCAAATCAAATCTATCCATTTTATGTCCTCTTTCATATTATGGTTTGAAACTGATGCCCTTTTTGCTACATCCAGAAATACGGAACATTATGGTGATGAGCATCTTAGGCCCCCTTCAGATGGAGATGATATGCATGTTACCGTTGCAAGTGCTGGGAGCTATGAAGCTCCTTCAGCTTCTCAACCAGACTCGTTGAAGCAGCAGTCAGTTGAAACTACTTCAGGGAATCAGTACACCTTCCCATCATCAGCACCTGGTTTCAGTTATGATAATGCCCAACACCTAAATGCTGCATTTAGTCACCAGCAAACTAGCTCGCAGTTGCAAAACCTTGCTTCTTTCTCCAGTGTATTGGTAAGATAAAAGATCTTTCCCAGTCTAATTTTGGAGAAAGCTAGGTTCATGGGATACAAGTGTGCATGTGGGGGTTTGTGTGCATGAGCTGTAAGACCTAAGTCATATTTCAGATAAAGCATTGACTGGTGGGTAGAAGGGTGACTGCATCAGCAAACGTTGATGCATGTTGTGCAATCTGCTGACAGTGTGTGAGGCCCTAATTTAATGACCAGTACTCTGAATGAACTCCCTCTGCACTTTTCAAGATGCCTCAGAGCTTGGAAAGTTTAAGACAGAGAAAACCATTAAGCTCTAACTTATGCTGTAATTTTCAAAATGAAGGAGTAAAGTTATTTGGCCAATGATCCTGTTCTATAATTCAAGCAGAACTCAGGGCATAATGTCACTGCTGACGTGTAAAGTTGGGTCCGAATTCTTAATTCTCCTTTCTGGGAGAGAGGGAGAGGGAAGGTATAAAATGTATGAAAAGTGCTTGATTTGATTAATTAGGGCAAGGCATCTTTGAGTGATAAATAGACCACTGAATTGCTGTTAGGAAGTATTTCTGTTCAAAAGCTAGTTTGGACAACTGTAAAGTGGACCTTTGTGAATGAGCTTAACTTGTGCTAGGCTTGCCTCTTAAGTAGTATTAGTTGCTCTAGCTTTATCATGCAGGTGTTGCTGCACATTTGCATCATTGACAATTAACAGTTCTAACTTTCATTTTCATTTGGCACAAATTGCAGCCGTCGTATTCAAGTTCATTACCCAGTGCTTTATTACCTTCAACTGTTCAGACAGGAAGAGAGTCTGATTTTCCATACTTGCCCTTCCCTGTGACACAGTCAATGCCCACAAAATTCAGCAATCCAACTTCTTCAATGAGTAGTTCGGTCATTTCTACACCAGAGGTACTATTGCCCTTTTCTTCTTTTTTATGAGCTCTTTCTCATTTATTACCTTTAAGGGTAAACGTAGCTTGGCATTCATTATATTTGAAAGTTTGGCAAGTGGTTTAGGACTTATTATAAACAACCATTTAATACGGTTGATACTATTTGAGAATCTAAATATTAAATCATACATTTATCTAATAGCTTAATTTTTTAGATAAGTTGGGCAATGGGTCTATATATTTTAGTGATAATGAGAGTAGCATGTTTATATGTTTGAATTTTTCCAGCCCCTGTTTGCCTCCAAATTTATAACAATTTCCATACTTTGATTGTATTATAGCCTATAGATGAGGTGCTTTGTTAGTTTGCTTGAATATTGGACAACCATTTAACAACTTAAGCTTATAAATAAGTAGGCATTCGCCATATATATTTTATAGATGCTTACTGGTAGCACAGGATTTGTTATACCTCAACTAACACCTTGAATGTTCATATTAATGGGAGTCCATGGAGGCATAATTGAGCTTGTAAAATTGTTGGCTGAATTTGTTACTATTGTCTGCTCTTAGGAATCATTAAATTTGTGAAGCTTCACATCCTTCCACCTTTTTCCCATTTAGACTTGAGCAGAAAGAATGCCAAGTACATGCTTTTGTCCTTTTAATTTATCGTAACTACTCCTACAGTTTGCATTTTCATTTTCTCTTGGTTATGGAAGTCACATTATTGTGATGTTTTGATTGCAAGGAAAAAAAAATCTTACATGAACAATTATTTCTTGAAGGAACAAAGGGTGGCGAATGTGAAATCCTTCCAAGGGGCGTTCCTATAATTTCTGCATGTTGTTTTTAGAATCAGTATCGCATGTTTCGTTATATTGAATGTGAAGATGGTTCCATTGAACCTTTGAGTTTAATTTGTCAAACCATGGAAATGTTATAGGTCCAGAAGTAGGCCATTTCAGGTTCTCAGACAACTGTAGTTCATTATTTCTAGGAGAGGATGTGTGCCAAACTATCATCGCAGGGTGTTGCTCTTGACAGAAACGTTGCATGAATTTTTTTTTTTTTTTTTGGGGGAGAGAGAGAGAGAGAGAGAGAGAGTACTAAGGGGGACATTTTCATTGGGTGACTGATGACCTTGTTTTTGGTTGTGATTTATTTGCTCTTGATTTTACTTTTCTATCTTCGATACCGATTTTCCCCATCATCACTTCTCTCTCAGATTAGACACCCAAAAAGAATACCTAAAGAAGAAAAAAAAAGGAATTGTTATTCTGTGTCCCTTTTGATATAGCATGTTGATGATTTTTGTTTGTTTCTTTTGGCAGGCTTTCAGAGCAGCTAATATCTCTGGAGCTCAGCAAACTCCCCAAAGCCTCTCCAATGCTGGCCTCTCTACAGGACCTGCCCTTCCTCAGCACCTTGCAGTGCACCCTTATTCACAGCCTACCCTTCCTCTGGGCCATTTTGCAAATATGGTCAGTTACCCTTTCTTGCCTCCAAGCTACTCATATGTGCCGTCAGCTTTCCAGCAAACATTCACTGGCAATAGCGCATATCATCAATCTTTAGCTGCTCTTCTTCCCCAATACAAAAATAGCCTCTCGTCTAGCAGCTTGCCTCAGTCTGGTGCGATTCCTTCTGGTTATGGGTTTAATGGTTCAACGGGTATTCCTGGAGGGAATTTCTCACCAAATCCACCAACTGCACCTGCGCCCACGACTTTAGGATATGATGATGCTTTGAGCTCACAGTACAAGGACGCCAACAGCTTACTGTCTCTTCAGCAGGTAATTGTTTAATGACTGTTGTCGTGGCAGTAGATAATATTTGCTCAATGTAGTGGGCCAATAAAGAGAATGTTCCTCCTGTGATTGCCTGACACAATCAGTTTAATTTGATGGAAAAATCATAATGAAACCTTTTAGGACTTTAGTTTAGAATAAATACCTTTTCTGGTTTCAATTGCTAGCAATCTGCCCTGGTTAGGTGTTTGTACTCTTTGTGGCCAAAGAAAGCTGTTTATACTCCACATTTGTTCTTTCATAGTAGTTTTATCCCGTTACGTGAGTTAAGTGGGATGTAAATGGAACGAGAGAGAAAATAAGTGAGGGGAAAGGAAAGAAGATTGTAATTTGTCTCTCTTGCTTATTTTAACAGTAAAGGAAAATGATGAGGGAAATTGAGTTAATTGACAGTCTAAAACAGTTCTTGCCTTTTGTAGTTTAATATTCTTTATTAAGAGCACTTTTGCATGTAACTGAGTTAGACACAATTTCCCTTCCCCCCATTTCTCTCCAATGCTGGGAATTTTTTCCCCTCTCTTGTCCTGAAGGGAAGTAGTTTCCTTCAATTCCTTTCATTTCTTTCCTCTCCGTGATAACCCAATAATGAAGGTATTTCTGTAGGTATCTTTCCTCCCGCCTCCTTTCACCTCCACTCATCCAAGCAAAGTGTATCTTGCCTTTTGCATTTTATTCTTTATCAATGGTGCAGTTTGCATGTAACCGAGTTAGACACAATTTCCCTTCCCCCCATTTCTCTCCAATGCTGGGAACCTTTTGCTCTCTCCGGTGCCAAAGGGAAGTAATTTTCTTCACTTCCTTTCATTTCTTCTCTCCATGATGAAGGTACTTCTGTAGGCCTTTTTTCTCATACTTCCACTCAGCAAAACAAAGTGTTAGGGTTTGTCCGATATTGCGATATTTGTGTTGTAGCTTTGTTGTGGTGCAGTTCTACTGGAATCTGTTGTAGTTTTGGTAACACACATTTTAACTTGCAATACCATGAAGCTGGATCTGACATGACGTGTTGCAACTGTGAGGGTGTTGCTCTGAGGTGTTTGCTTAGTACTACTTTTTGAAAGTCGAAACAGCCATTCTAAAAGCTGTAATTGTAGTTATAGAGAACATCCTCTTAGTTCATGTGTCTTCTTCATGGTCGCTTAAAATTAACCAATCGTTCTTCAAGAAACTTATAATAGACACTTTTACAGGGGCAAAGTGTGGATTGCTGAGATATGCTCATGGTCTATCGTCATAAACTCCCAAATGCTATAAAGTTTCTTTCACTAGTTAACTCATTCATGTGGATGTCATTCTAACTATTGCGTATGTTCCTCAGAACGAGTGGCTTCAAGGACCTGGTGCGCGTACAATGCCTACAGTTGCAGCCAATACATATTACAACTTCCAAGGGCAAACCCAACAACCCACTGGTCTCCGACAAGGACAAGGCCAACAGCCTTCTCAGCACTTTGGTTCTCTTAATTACCCAAACTATTACCAGTCAGCTGGGATCTCACTGGAACATCAGCAGCAAATTGCTAGAGACGGTTCACTCGGTGGCTCACAAAGCCAGCAAGCTAAACAGTCCGCTCAGATATGGCAGAACACCTACTAATCTTATTCCTTCCCGTCTTTTTTAGGGTTTAAGTTCTCGGTTTGAAAGTGGCCAATGAAAGGCATCCATCTGCAGAGTGGAATCATCATGTATCGTTTGGTGGTCCTTAATGGACCTTGGCTGGCTGCCTCTTTGTGCCATGAGGTTGTATTTTACAGATACCCTTTCGAGTTAGGTTAACTTAGGGACATGTGCTAATTCGGAATGGTGGATTTTTCTGTCGCTTGTTTCGTTCTGTTTTGCTTTGTTTTTTGCCTCCTTCCTTGTCCTTGTGTTTTGCTCTTTTCATAGAGAAATTGCATTTACTTCAGATGTACCGCCCGTGTAATTCTTGTGCTATGGTCATGATCTAACCTCATAGATGTGGTTCACCACCAGACACTAATATGACAATGTTGTCCGGTTGTATCTTGTTGTACTGCTTAATTGGTTTGAGAACCAATCTCAAGCGCTTCTGTGGGGGGTATGTGGGAGTATGCGAGTATTTTACATCGAAAATATCATGTGAAAGGTTCTTTCTAGTGCTAGTAAACGATGATTCTGTGGGAAATCATCAACCACCTGTAAACTTGGGCTATGTGAAGTACTAATTGTCCACGACTATATTGCTTTCTGTGTATAGAGGTTGGAATCTCTATGGCCATGAAAGTGATGGAACGTGAAAGGCCGAGGCAAAAGGTGGTTTCCAATGTATGGAGAGAACAGAAGCCAGTGGCTTGTGCATAATAAATTGCGCAAAAGAGTCGCACAATCTCTAGATTTCTACGTCAAGTGTATAGTGAAACGTTAAATTTCCTGATAGAAGCCAATGGCACTTGATATCAAGGAGTCCGATGTCCAGCTTTTGTTAAAAATCCATGAAGAAAAATAAAGGCGGAGAGAATTGATGTCAATTGTGGAATTTTCTCCGGAAAAAGGTAAATCCTATCGCTTCAGAACGTTTGCTCGATGATCATTCTGTGTCTCGCGGCTGTTATGGGTTCATTGGCTGCCAGACCAGGATCATTGCTGGTTGAACCAGCCGAGCTGATTATTTAATCTCGCGAGTTATTTTCCACGTGAATTTGTCCAAATGGAAATCGAAAGGGGAGGCGGCACAAAGGGTAAAAAGCTTTCGACCGGCAATGCGCTTGACGGTTCATCCAGGCGATTTTCCCTGCTCTCTTGTAAATTAATCCGTATAGTGTCCAGAGTTATATCTTAAATTAGCATACATGTAAGTCACACAACACTTAAAAACAACGTAGGCCGAAGAGCTTGCTCTTTAATTTGAATATCTTTTGGTGTAATGGCTTTAGCTACAAAGGCCTCCATACCTTGTCAGCATTCTCAATCCATTGCTATAATTCCCTCCCTTAATTTTTCTATAGCGGTTGATATAAATGAGGTTATTAGCACATTGTCCTAAAGGTTCATGCTCATCAAAGGCTTCCCGATTTATCATCGTCTCAATTTATGTTTGAGATAGTTCACGGCTGCAATAATAATAATAACTACAGTTCAATGTAAATACAAAGTCTTGTCTCCTCAAGTGGACTCTAGGATCCTTTTAAGGCACTCTAGTCTATTTTACCTCAAGTCCTTTCTGAAGATTTGTAAGGATTCTTGAAGGATGGATCCTTAATCTCTTGATGGAGTAACTCTCATATCTTGATCACAAATCATTTAAATTTTGTGTTACGACATTTATATAGGAGTTACGAAAAGAAAAATGTAAGGAGCCACGGTCAATTATAATCGGAGGGTCATCCTTTGGGAACAACAGAAGTGGCCTGTCTTTTCTAAGATCAAGAGATACGTGAGATCTTTACGCAAGTCACCTCGTTTGCCCTTTTTTCAGGCGTTCCCTCTGGTCATAAAGCCTTTTGACCCGCATCCTTATAGAGCCTCATCCTTCTTCTTGAACAGTCATATGATTGCCATTTTTTGGTAGTCTAAAGCATATGAAATCAACTTCTCTTTTCATCTCCAGTGAGGCCACACATATTGCCCTACTGATTGGCGACTTTTCGACCTCGGATTCTCTACCTTTATCGGATGTTGCAGTCTACAGATCTTGTCTTTGATAGATCTAAATGAGAATGATCCAAAAGTTCCCCTTGAAACTTAAGCTTGCCATGTACTTCCTCCATGTGTTTCATCGGCCAAGTGAAGAGAGAAACTTAAAAGAGAAACTTTGGCATAAGCTTTGTCATCATGGGAAGGTCATCCATTGCTAAGCAATGTCCATGGAATTACCTCCTCCTGTTGTTATAGCAAAATTCGACAGCTTAAGATGATAAAGATCAGTCTTCAACACAACTCTAAATGCGGTGAAAAACCACATCCTCTTTCGCCTGGAATCATTTCCATTAAGCTAAAATGGTTGCTCTAGTACTTGATTTACAGACCATAACCAGTTTAGCAGCCACCAAAAACCTCACAGAAGCTCATCCACATCATTCAGTAAATCCAGAAGCCAAATTGCCATTGACAGTTCAATTGGCATTAAAATCAAAAGCAACGAACTGTGTATGGATACAACCCTAACCTATGGTAGAGACACAATGTATTCTATCGGGTGCATGAATCATTTCAGAAGAGACCTGGTCAAGTGCTCTCTCGCTGTGGCCAATGCTTGACTTATTGACTGCAGAAAGTAGCAGGAAAGATTGAGAAATCAAACAGTGAAGAATATGTCGTTGAGCCATTCTGTTACGTATGGAAATCGGATTGACCATACCTGCTCAGACAGAGGACCTCCAGCATCCACACTTTGACTTGCGACCTTCCCCGCTATCACGTTCGGATCTGTTTCAAGAATAATGCTGCACGAGATACATTCGACATTAGTGTCTGCCAAAAAGAAAGGGGAGCTGATGGAGGAAGGGTGGGGTGGGAGCCTTTTAAGAGGGTTCTTTTACCAGCCGATAAAAGGTGCAGAGCTACAATGTGAGGATAACATACTGAGAACACCAAGAGCTCAATCTCCTCTATCACTACTAATGCATCGTTCCCCTTGAGGAAGTCTTAAAGGCACAATATCAAAAACGACGACCTGCTTGTCTCCCTTACCCCACCCCAAAACCAAATCCCCTCTTCCAGTAAAATAGCGAAACAAAAATTAGAGAGGTGAAGAAGAATGAAGGATGTACCACAACCTGATCAGATGTAATCAGGTTTTGGAAGTACTTGTCCAGGACTATGTATGGCACCCATGAACAATTCATTTACTATTTATGCTGAACTACAATGGTGATTATAAAAAGATTGTGAAGGTGTCAAGTAAAAGTTTTGACTGAAAGTAATCGTGCTAATAGAATACTAAAATCCTAATTCAAGTAAACAACAGACACCAGAATCCTACTTCAGATAGAATCATAGAAATAGCAATAAACTAGGCCTTTGATAACTATCTGAAGTGTTGGTATCAAAACATTCAACATTTAATGAGATCAAGCATGCTTGATAATGCCAACTAGTTCAGTACCAAATTCATTGGATAAGTTTAGCAAGGAAAGGGTTACTTGGTTTTCTAAATGGAAAAACCTGTAACGATACATCGAACATTACCAGTTATATTACTAAAATCTACCAATTATATCCTTATTAAATAGTATTGAGACTCTTATCCTAAGTGATTCAACAAGGAGAGAAATCAAATATATCTTGACGAGTTCCAACCTGTTCAAGGCTGCTGGGCAAGGAAAAGTGGGAGGAGAAGGAGAAGGGAAATTGGCTGATTTTGAATATCCTTGCGGTTGCATTTCTAATGATTTGATTATGCAATTGGAAAAGATGCTACTTTGGTAAGTTCGCTGAGAACATCAATCGCTCAAATGAATGATTATTGCTACCTACATGTACTTTTCTCTTTAGGACTTGTTCATGTAAAACTCACAACATGAACTTTATGGAAAGAAATACCATAATTCCAAAAACTGATTCATTAAACATGGCATGGTCCTGACCCTTAAACATTCTTCCCTGCCAGGGACAAGAGACACTATGTCATGCTCAAATAGTATAGTTCAAATTCAGTGAAATAACTTCACCCATAAGATTCCTAAACCCAGGTAAAAATTTCACCAGCCATAGCCCTTGCACATAATGTAATAACAAGTACTCCTTCCTTGATCCCCCGAGGATCTAATCTCAGTAATAAGACATACAAAATTAGTATATTTTAGAATACTCCAGCAGGTATCCACAATGCCTCTCCATTTAGGGCAGTGATACTAAATATGAAGGCTTATTAGGACTGACCCGCCATCAACAATTTCATCAAGGCACATTAGGATCAGATCCAGATTTTCTAATGCCTCCCTCTTCTCAACCTGGCCCCTGGAACAAGTGCCATCAGATGACATCAGAATTAACCAGTTCTGAAGAGACACACTAAGTATTAGAGTTAGTTAACAGGAGTGAGAAGAAAGACCTTAATAGAATACCAACTGCATCAAAAAATCCTTGAAGAACTGTCGCTAAAATGAGCTCATTTTCATCTTCACCTCCAGTCACAAAAAAGTGAAGATTCTGTACAAATTTGTAAACGACAACGTTGTTTTCGAACATCGCTATTTCAGCTGTAAATGAAGTAGAAATCATTCAATTCTTGGAGGCAGTCAAAGTCAATAAAAACTTCATCTTACAGAAGATTATAATTAAAACTTAGCTGATACAAAAATATCTAAAACAGGAAAGAAGAAAAATACGAGGAATGGGGTTTATAAGAACAAAAGAAGGATTCTGCAGTCACCACCACCATGTACAATTACAGGACTATGAGTGAACCACTGCTGAAGCTCCAATAACTGCATACACAATTCCACTTCTCCACAAATGAACCGCGAAAAGACGGCAGGGAGGGGTGACTTATCATGATTCATACAGTAAAGAAAAATTACTGACATCACATATAAGAACGACTAAAACAAATACCAAACAAGAGCATCATCATAGACTGGACTCAGCACAATAAGAGCAACTAAAATGAATACCAAACAAGAGCATCATAGACTAGACATCAGCATTAATCTGATATGATGGTCTACACACGACTACACACTGAAGCCATTGATTAGGTCTGAATTTTCTATTCCTTTTTACCTTCAGTCCGTGCATTGTTCTTTTGGGTCTTAGTGAATACCGCTTTCTCGAAAGCTTCCTTCGCGCTATTGGTCGGCCAGTCGTCGCAGTAGTACTTAACCGCAATGCGGTTTCCTTCAGAATCTAGCAAGAGCACATTCTTCACAGAAGGGCACAGCTCCTACAATGCATCAAAGAAATTCTCAAGAAAAGACAAACCCAAGATCAACAATCGCTGCTCATAATAAAATAGCAGCTAGCCGTCGAATTTGCTAAATGCCCACAAGAACAGCCTTGGATCAACCCCACCCGCATTAACAACTAAAGTCGACCAGGAAAAAAAAAAAAACATTCTCGTTACATACAAAGTCCAACTTTCAAGAACGAAACCAAAACACAAGGACCCAGATCAAAACCCGTAATGCCCAGAAACAAGAATCCTCTCCGGCAGCAAGCACACGCACGGAGATGATCACTGATCAGTGCGAGCACAAGAACCACAGCCGTTTCTCACGGCCAAAGAGCTACCCATAGAACACTTAAAAGGCAAGAATTCGATCAAATGATGAGCGACATGGGTCGGTGAAGAGAAGCAGAGAGAGAGAGAGACCCAACACACACCATGACGCGACCGCTTCGCAGATGTTCGGGGACCGCTGGCTCAGGGGGAACCTCGGCGACGGAGGACTCGGAGCGCTCGCGCGGAAACCTCCGCTACGACTCAGTGCTGACTTCAGGGAGACGGGACACAGAACAAAGAAAAGGGATAAGGACAAATAGTTTCTCATAGTTCATCATAATAGTTAAATTTTTAACATGTTCAATATAATTTTTAAAATTTTAATATATATTTAATTTAATTATTAAACTGTTTGAAAATATTCGATATTATCCTTTCATAATTTTTATATGATATAAAAATTAAATTAAATATATACAAAAAAATTTAACAAATCACATTAAAAAAATTAAAAGTTTATGGACGACATTACATACATAAACAACATTGAATAAATTTAAAGTATAAAGACTTAGAGGCCATTTATATCATTTACTCAAAAGAAAACTAAATATGCTTAAAAAAGACTATCCTCCACGCTGCTGCTTTTTTTTGGAATTAGAATATTAAAACCAAAATAAAGAGAACAAAATCTAAAAAAATGTGGCAAATTCAGGTTCAGGTTTTTTATAACATAATTAAAAAGATATAAATTATATTATTCTGCTATTTCATTTTTTTTTCCTTCAACGAGGATGCATGATTTCAATAGGGGTCGAATTTGGTGTCATGTGTTAAGTCTTTTAGAGGGCCAGCGCACGGGAATTCCCGTATAATGTATGCCAGAAAATTAACAATTTGAGAAAGAAAGAAAAAATTAAATAAAGAAGGAAAAAGAAGAAACCTAAAATAAAGCTACACAAAATATGTCTTAATGAACGAAAAAGGTAAAAATAGAAAAAAAAAAAGTTAAAGCAAAAGTGAAAAGGAGAAAGAGGTAGAGAGTAGAAAATTATAAGATGCAAGTGAGAGTTGGTGGGGTAAAAAGTTTGAAAAAGGGGAAAGATAAAATAAAAAATGTGTGAGAGTGGGTGAGAGTTGAGAGTCGAGATTGCACTTTACAATATAATTTGTATATTTTAATACAATTTATATCTATTTCGGGACTCATTTTCCACAAAATTATGTTTTGCCTCTTAAGTTTTCGGGATCATGACAAGTTGCCCCCTGATGTTTCAATTCTTACATTTTAGTCCCCGGCCATTTGACATTGATGCCAATGTATCCACTTGTATTGACTCCGGCCAAATTTTTATGTATTAGGTATGAAAAACAAAATGATCACATATCACTTTTACAAGTGAGGAAAAACATAGGGACCGCTCGAAAATAGCTAACTCTGACCAAGTCCTCGCCGGAAGCTTCTAAACATTGTGCTCTCACATGCAATAAATTCTTGAATTATTATTCCTATATGTATATAAATATATGCCATTATGACGAATTTGCTCTCAATCATTAATCACGTGCATCATATACTCTCGCATGAAATATATTCTTTATTATGATGAATTTGCCCTCAATCATTAATCACGTTCTGTCGCATGAAATATATTCTTTAAATTATTATCCAAAAATATATATATTTTATGCGAGAGCATATTTTTTTAAACTATTATTTTAATTTCGACCAAAAACATTATTATTTTTTAATTATTTATATGCATATGTACTTCAAGGACGAATATACCCTCGATCCACGAGTGCACCGTTTAAACCCCTCGACGGCCACGACACCGGAACCGAGTCCCGTGCGCCTCCTCGTATCATGTTTCGACGAATGATCCATCGTCTCTCTCTACCTTCTCTCTCCAAACCTCAAGCTCAGGTGCGTCTTCATCTTCTTCTTCTTCTTCCTTCCTCCCTCCTCGCGCGCCCATCGCTTCGTCCCTCGCTCGCTCGTTCCCTTCGCGGGTCTTCCGCGTTTTGGGTTCTTGCCCTTTTCCGCTGATCCTTTCTTGGTGTCGTGCTTCGTTTCTTCGGCAGGTGGGGCTGGCGCCGCTGTTCCGGCGACTGCGGACGGCTCATGGATGGTGGGTTTCCTTGTCCGGTACCTTGCCTTGGCGTTTGATGTTTTTGCTCTCTTTTTGGTTTCGGTCGAACGTTGTGGGTTGTTTTCTTGTGCCCGTCGCGCGTTTTGATTCTTGATCCTTCTGTTTGATGATGTAATGTGCTGAGAATTGGGTGGATGAGTTTGTGGATTGCATTTGATTCGTGGATTGATTTGGAGGCCAGGCTGGGGTAGAGCAATCGCTTTTCACTGAGTTGGAACTGTTTTGATCGTTGTATTTCGGCCATTGAATTTCGCTCTGGTATCTGACTTACTGTTGCTTTTAGTAGAAGATTGTTTGTTTAGTTGGAGAGAGAGAAGCAACTATTTGGACTTGGTGCATGGTGTCTTCAATCTGTTGAACGGTCCTTGTCAAATTCATGTGTCCTCCCTTATAAATTTTCTGCAAACCTGTCTAGAGTCTAGACTAAAGTGGTTTCGTCGCTTTATTGACTCTCTTCACTTGGAGATGGGAGTTTGCTTGCACCTGCATGTGGATAGGAATGTAAATGAGAATGTCTATAATTGTGCGTTTCTCCGTGCCCGCACACACGCAAGTGGTGTGTGCTGGTGTGTGTTGGTGCGTGCTGGTGTTTGTGGGTGTGTGTGGAGAGCAAGGCCTGAGGCATTTCATTGCTTACTCTCAGATGCTTCCCTCTAAGCTGGAGTCTCTCCCGTGGATGCTTTTGGAGAGAGAGAGAGATGTGAGTTACCTTCCTCTTTTTTTTTTTTGTGTCTTAATTTGGCATTGCCAGAAATTTGTTTCGTGGGATAGGTATGGAGACCTACTGCTCCAATAAGATCAATTACAAGGGAAGGAATCAATTAGTTCTGACAAGGAATGGCTAGGGTACCTTGTTGTTTTGGTAAACCAGAAGGTTATCATCTATAGCCATTATACATTTGCATCAAAGAAATTAGTCTGTGGGATCTGATAGTCCCAAAGATTTCTAATCTAGTTTGAATAAGCCAAAGGGTGGCATAAGGATGGTAGCAAGCAAAAAATCTTCCACTTTTTATTTATCACAAATTGGTTTCCACGCCCACAGTCAATCTGGGAATGATATTGGCAAATCCCTCTGCCATTGTATGCCCAAAAGATAGTGCCAAATTTGTTCGCATAGCAATCCCATCCCAAAGCAGAGCATTAAGAGGTGATCAACCAAATGGAGCCAAAATTCTGAAAAAAAAAAACAGATATTCCTCTGCAGATGTCAGCTCTTAAAATAGCGTTCAGGGAAGGATTCTGGCTGGACTGCCTCCTCCATAAGTGGTATTGGCGCCACCTATTCCCAGTGGAAATTCTGGTTTTCCAGGTCATTTCCAAAGAAAGTTCACACTCCAATCAAAGAAATGTAAAGCATAATTTCTGTTTGAGGACTTGATAGAAGATTTCTGGTGGTCAAGAGCCGTCTGACCTTATGTTGCCCTCTGCAATCTGGTTTCTATACAAGTTCGGAAAATTTTATTAAGAGTTCCAACGTCCCATTTTTGCACCATCAGCACAGAGGTTGATTTTTTTTGTGGTTAAAAAAGCAGCATCTGTGCGCTCTTGAATTGTGGCAACTTTGAATTTTGGTGGCATGAAACTGGCTTTATGATACTTATATGATGGCGTGAGATAGATGTTATCTTTTTTTTTTTTATGTCAGAACTTTGTATTTGAAGCCGGTAGATTAATTTTAGACAAAATGCTTTTCTTGTTTGCTTTTCTGTTATAGCAGATGAATAGCCTGTCAATTCTTTTTTCTCCCAAAACCTAAAATAAGACTATCCATCTCTTTGTGAGATTGCCTAGCATCTCTATGTGACCATGAGTGAAAGCTGCGAATAAGTTGGCTTAAAATCCTCGATTGGTATGTCATAGGAAAGTTTCCATTAGTTGGTTACTCATTTTGTTGAGTTGTAAGAGTGTTGTAACTCTCAATTAGTGCGTAGAATTACTATTTTCCTCTGTTTCAGTTGCCAAGGCACAAAGATGTCGTATATGTATGCATGAATTTTCCTAGAAATGATGTATCGAATGTCATTTCTCTGGAGGTTCATCCTCATATTTCCTTGAGACAAAGGGTTGTGGCTTGGCTGAATGGCCATTTTGGCTTTTTCCTCCTCTGTCAGTTTGGAGGCGGGTGTGATTTTGAAATATTTCTTCATACCACTTGGGGAAGTGATATTTTTGAATGGATAAACATACTTATTTACAGCACAATTACTCAAGTAAACCGGATATTCCAGAATCATGGGGCACTATCGTCAAGTAGGAAGTTGCAGTGTGGATTAACTTTTTCTACTAGTGAAGGTGTGCGCACAAGCTTCATACTTCAATTGCTTTACATTCTAGTTCTTTACAGTACTTAGCTTCTTTCAAAATTCTGTTAGAAAAGAAAAAAAAAAAAAAAGAAAAGAGAAACAAATTGAGCTTCTAGTAAGCTACTGTTTGTATAGGACTATCGAGATGATCTAACATGAATTTTTTAATAAGAAAACCAGTTTCCCTAATTTTTGTCTGTTGAATCAAAACTAAATCCAAAATAGTGAAGTACTTACAAACTTAGCATTGAATTGAGTTCACCATCTAAAAGCACTACAATTAGCATTGAATTGAGCACCATCTAAAACGTTGCTTGCAATTAGAGTTTATGCTTAATTGCCACACTTCTATCTGTTTTAATCTTTACACAATTGTTTATGCAGTTTCTTCTTCTCTAAGATATTGTGGTCTTTGCATAGATTTTTCGGCAAAGAAGTGTGTGCCATGCGATGCAAAGGACCTGAGGCCCATGACTGAAGAAACAGCCAATGAACTAATTTCTAAGGTTTTTTTTTGTATTTGTTTTTTTTTCTCTTCTTTCTGTATTGTTGCCCCAAAAATTCCTCGTAGTAGTTGATTCTGTTGATAGGTACCTAAGTGGAACCTGGTGAATGAAAATGGTGTTCTGAAGCTGAATCGTTCTTGGAAAGTGAAGACTTTCCTTAAAGGACTGGAGTTGTTCAGGCTTGTAGCTGAAGTTGCAGAATCAGAAGGTCTCTGACATTAAGTTAATAATATTGAGTTTGTAGTTTTACTATTTAGTGATTCCATGGAGTAGGCAATATCATTAACATGTGAGTAACTTTGATGTGTTCAATGCAGGTCATCATCCAGATCTGCATCTTGTTGGATGGAATAATGTAACTATTGAAATATGGACGCATGCAGTTGGTAAGAACTTGTTCCTGCTTCTTTTTTCTCCTCCACCTCTTTCCCTCTCTCTGTGCTTTTCATGTTGATATACTGGCATTAGTTAAGTTGTTGACAACAGCATCAACAGCAATGACCAAAAAACTTTTCTCGTGTTGTTAGGGCTGCATTATTAAACTCTTTAGTAATGGAAAATGTTGCTTTTATCTTGTTTATTCTTGTGAGAGATTCATTTGTGTGAAATTGCATATTCTATGAATGGTGAACACTTTTTCCTCTTTGCATGTGATGAGAATACTTCATTTCAGTATGAAAGGGAAAACAATTGGCAATGGATGTGTTGCCTAATTTGTAACTTGCAGCTTCAGTCAGTACAAACCAAAAGAAGTAAAACTTTATGGGAAAATGACACAAACAGTCCCTGAACTTTGGCTCAATGTGCAATGTGGTTCATGAACTTTTAATTTGTTCATTCTAGTCCTTGAACTTTATCCCAACGTGCAATGTGGTCATTGAACTTTTAATTTGTTCAATGTCATCCCTGAACTTTTGGTACATGTTCAATTTAGTCCTTAAACTATATGAAAATGTTCAATGTAGTCCCTAAACTTGATTCAATGGAAGGACTATATTGAATATTTTCATATAGTTCAAGAACCACAATGAACATGTATCAAAAAAGTCTATGGATCACTTTGAACAAATTAAAATTTTAGGGACCACATTGAACATTAGGCTAAAGTTCAGGGACTACATTGAATAAATTAAAAGTTCATGGACCAAATTGCATATTGAGCCAAAGTTTAGGGACTTTTTGTGTTATTATCTCAAACTTTATCTTTGGATTTCCATTTTCATATCATCTCAAGAGAGTTTAATGATTTTGAGATGCAGAAAATGCCTTCCTATCTGTCATTAATTTTGTTTGCTGAAGTACCCTTAGGCAAGTTCCTTGAGTTGCCTTTCCAAAAATTCGTGCTTCTGCCATCTTTCTGCCTAGTTTTCCATGCATGAAATTATGCACGTGTTTCTCAGGTGGGTTGACCGAAAATGACTTCATACTTGCTGCTAAGATCAATGGACTGCCCCTGCAAGATCTATTGAGGAGGAAAGCCAAGAACTGATATGTTCTAACTAAGAGACTCCTTGGTACTGTGTTACACATGTTTTCCTCTGTACATAACGTTTCGTCCTCATCGAGTCTTCAGTACTATAGTGTCTGAAGGATTGTAGATGGTGATAGTTTTGTGAAAAAACCTAACTTATAATAAAATTGCCAAGTACATGGATACATTTCATGGAGATCAACTAGAAACTCAACCCATGCATAATATGGCTTTTGCATGCTTATCAAATTGAAACTAGGATGCTAATATTTGAGACAACTGAATTAGCAGTATGATGAGACTGATGTGTGACAAACAGGCCGACGTTCTTGTTGCATGCGAGAGCTCAGACTAGATTTTTAGGCAGTATCTTGGAGGTGCCGTATGACCTTTATGAGGGGAGGTTGGCACCTAAGATTGAATTCCAAATAGTTGTATGGAGAGAGTTTAGTTTCAGGGTTGATGTAGTTACATGTTTAATCAACATATTTAGCAGCACAATCAACTGAGTTTTGTCTATTTTCGATGTGAGTGGAGGCTTTGTTGTCCATCCTTATTTGTAATGTTATATATTCAGATTCTCTAGAGAACAGGATGCACATGAATCTGAGGTTTTGATAGTCGATGATTATCAAGGAAAATGCCCAACAAAATTGATTTGCAATTGCAAAGGAACAATCATAGAGCCATACAGGAGTTCCAAGCCAAATACATTGTGGATTGTAAACCTTAGTTTTTGGAAACTCAATACCTATAGTTGAATTATCCAAAAAAGGAATGATTAAGTGATAGCCATTAATTTACTGTGAGATTAACAGTTTATCTTGGGCCATAAAAAGCAAAAAATAAATAATTATAAATTGTTGTGAAGTCCACTTTTTCAAAAATTTGTGACTTACAACAGATTGTTACTCATAGTTGTTCAAAAACTGTTTTGCTAGTCTAAAAACTATTATCCTAGTAAAGCCCTATTAAAAAAGATTTTTATCGTCATAAATGTAGTCAATCTACATAAGAGAGTAATTCCAAAGTTTGATTGAGGTGCTACTTTTACTTCATCAGGCCAATGTTGCAAAGCTTTTTTTGGCAATAGCCTCAATCACATGTAACATGTTTTCTCACCTCAATCATGATGCAAGCTGCGATTTAGAATTGCCGTCGAAAAATAGAGATCTCCCAAAACAAAGCTGCGAGTTTCTTTCCTTTCGGTATGCTCCAACGACTACCACAAACCAGTTCAGATCTATATAATTTTCTGGTTCGTCAATATGGCTTTTCCAGTCGGGGGCTGCAGAATTGATAAGAGACTATACTTACTGAAGGGGGGAAAAAGGAACTTGTTAGAACATGATAACGGCGAAAAGGCCTAATACTTCCTTGGTATGGAGAATCTCTCACAACATCATTTGGCACGGTTTTGCCACTGATTCAAAGCTAGTCATACTTTGTTTTTTGAACGAATTCAGACTTATGATCATGCGCGGGGAGCCGAGTCGGGAATTAAGATTTAGTATTTGTGGGTATTCAATTCTGATAAATCTCGAGCAAGAATCTTAGGGCGCCAGGACTAGGAGGCAATAAATGTTCATCTAGAAGCCTCACAGTGCAAGAGCAAAGTTTGCAAGAAAGAGAACAAGGTCCGATGCGTAGGGCTTAATGAATCTTTCAATTTTTGAGAAAAAACATCATACATGTCATAACTTTCGTTTGACATTTATTTTAATGTCAAAACTTTTCGAGCGATTACTTAAGTGCCATATCGGTGAAAAAACGATCACTTAACTATCTTAATTAATGAATTTCAGTTCATTCTATGTAGCTTTTTCAATAAAATAAAAAAAGGAAGTCCAACATCGACAATGACATGCCCATCTTTACAAAGTGACCCTATTTTATTATAGATCTTATTCTCTCTCTCCGTTACTGTGGCGGATAAACCGGCGGGCTTCTAGCAGATGCCCGAAGAAAAAGAAAACTGAGGCAATTCAAAGGGAGATCTCACTCTACATCTTAGCTTTTCTCAAGCTTTTGTAAAGTTTTCTTCTTCTTTGTTATCTTATCCCTCTACCTTTTCTCTCTGTTTAGACTCTGCTCATTGAGAAAGCTTGGGCAGAGCAAAAAGAAAATGTTGGAATTGGGTTTCGTTTGTCAAGCGCCGACGTCCTCTTCCACTAGGAATTTTCAATTCCAGTGAAACAAAATCACACAAATAAAGTAGTAGACCTCCATTGCGAGTTTCAGTTACTAATTTTGCCCAAATCCTCGATTGGGAGGTTAGGATTTGAAGAAGAGGCTAAATTTGGGGCAAACATGCGAGACGACGTGTTCTTGTGGCTTGTCTTGCTCCTGCTCTCCATTGCAAGATGCAGCTCTTAATTTTGCCCCAAATTGCTCAGTCTGAATTAGGATTTGAAGAAGTGGTGATAATCGGCTCGATTTGTCTCCATTTTTGAATTATGGTTTAAATATCATGTGTAGCGACATTGTTTAGTGCATTTACGTTGAAATATTGCCACATTGGACCCTTAGCATCCTAAATCAACAACATTGAAGTGATCGTTCTTCACCAAAGTGGTGTTGAAGTGATTCATCAAAAAGTTTCGGCATTAAATGAACCACGTACAAAAATTATGATACTTGTACTGTCATTTTCCCTCCAATGTTAGAGGACGAATTTACAAGGAGTATAAGCACATCTAGATTGACAAACTATTGATATCATAACTATCATAATATCAAGTTTTTCTTTTTTGATAACTCAGAACTCCCCGCGGTCGGCAAATTTGAGGATCAAGTTGATGACCTTAAAAAATCCCTAACGAATTCCCTTCGTGAAAAGAGTCTTTTTCGCAATCAAGTTTATGGATCAAGTTGATGACCTTAAAAGTTAAAAATCTGAAAACAGTCTTTTTTCGCAATCAAGTTTATGGCCACACAGTCGCCAATGTACAAGACAACTGAATGAATCACACTCATGGAAAGGGGGGAAAAAGCACAAAAACCAAGTGAAGGAATCATATCAAAATTGAAGGCTGGGGCAGCATTTGGAAGCAAAAGGCAGGGAGTGGAACTCTGCCTTTCTTTCCTGTAATTCAGACCAGGCCTACTTTTGAATCAGACTTTTGCTTTAGAGATCCGCTTTTAAGCCACACCCACATGCTACAAGGAAACCTTCTTTTTAAGTACACTTCCATATATGCAAGAACAGATCAAATAATTTACTTTTGCATACTTATTGCCCAATAATTGTTACAGCAAAAAAAAAAAGAACACAGAAGAAATAATGGCGATTCGCCTTGTTCACGCTGTCCCTAGAACTACAATGCCTTCGACACCCCTTTACAAGTTCCCATCTTGTTTCTGTGTAGTTGCTCCGAATCCTTATTTTTAAGTAATAGAAAGGAATAAATATTCGTCACACCAGGCGGGGGAGGAGTCAATCTTCGACCGAGTCCGAATCTTTTGTGGAATTTCTTGTTTTTCCATCAGAACTTTCATAATCTCAATGTGATTCCTGAAAAAAAGGACAGGAGGATGCAATGGATTATCAGAATGGGAACGAGAGATTTTGTCAAGAAAATAGGAACCAAAGGACTAAATTGATTGTCTACTACTAGGTCGAATGGTGTCCAATAGAACCAAGAATTCAGCGAAGTGGAAAGCTGCATTTGGCTTAACTCTCAGCACTATAGATCTAGAGTTCAACACACGCACATGCAAAATCAGCCCCTACTGCTACCTATAATGCCCATTTGGCTCATAATTCTCACACCGAATGAAGAGAGCTCCATATTTTTTATTAGCTGAAACGGTTTACTCTAGGGGACCACATTCCAACAAACCATATTTTGGTTATACATGATAAAGCACGACAGTGTTACTCAGACCCCATGAGAATTATTTGAGACATTACACAGACCACAATGCTACAGCCACACAAAACTGATGCCAATTGAAGACATTAGCTCTCGGATGCTTCCTCAAATATGAGGCACTTTGACAATCTACAGAAATTGACATGCAGATAAAATAGAGAGGAAATCCATAATATGAACTCCAATCTTGGACCACTAAACATGCAAATTCAGGTCAACATTTCAATAAAAGGTGATGCAGTGAAATGGACTGAAAGTTTGAAATCAAAACCTCATCAAGGCTGGGAATTTTCACTTTCTGTGTTTTTCTGATAGTATTATTCAAGGAAAAGTATACAGTTGGATTGCAACATTCCGCCTCAGCATGACAAAAGCATTTCATGTATCTGGTAGCAAATTTGTGGAATATATTTAAGTGTTTATCTTTAAATAGAGGTCCGTCGTAGGGGAGAATTACTTAATCACTTGTGAACGAAATAATTTTGTATTGATTTATTCTCCTACTTTTGTCTGATGACAGCTACCTCTCAACCTCCCTACTGAGTTGTTACTGTTTTTGATAGTCTTGTGTTTAAAGACGATGGTCCCTCTTCTCCTGTGTGTTCATGTGATAATGACATTTCTCCTGCATACCCATGTGAAAATGATGTTTGTTTTAGGGAAAACTTTCAAGCAAGGAAGTTTCCTAACACTGTGTCCTAGCTCCCTTATAGTTTGCCTGATGTTATATCAATCCCTAACTACGTAATGTCTTTAAGGATTCCTATCATAGCATTGAAAAGAGCGAAACTACTTCCGGGGAATTTTGGTCTGTGCAAAATACCAAATGAGGACACCAAAATACTCAAATGAAATAGAAACACAGAGAAAAAGGCAGGAAGTGCTTCATTATTCATTACTTCCTGTAGAAAAAAATATGCTATGGACATGAGTGTTTTCGAAGTTCACCACCTCAATATATGGGAATTGTTAAGTGGGATTACATGACAGAGAGAAGGTCTAGGAAGGAAGCTAAACATCGTGAGAGATCAAAAGGTGGCATCTTCTGCTGAATATCTAGAACAATTTGGTAGCATCTCGAATGTGAAAAACTTTAGAATAACTAAGAATGCTAGAGTTGATACTGTTTTTAAGGCAGCTCGAGGTGGTAATTTCCAATGAAGGGGATGAATTGTAATGCGTATTATGCAAACTAGCAGATATATCAGTTAATGACTCTCAACTACACTGGCAATTTTATGAGTCATAATTGCTCTTATGTCTATCAAATATGGGAGTACGTCTGAACAGAGCAGGGTCTAGTCAGAGTGTTGGATGGACTAGAGGTGGTCATTTCACATACGATAATCTTTTAGACTGGAAACCAGGTAAACAATCTTGTTTTAAACCCTTCGACAATGGTCTAGCCGCGTGGATGGGACATAGGTGATTGATTTCTTTTCTTACAACCAATTCATCAGAATTATTCCACAGGCAAGCATGGCTTGCCACCTTTAATACTTAAGTTTCCTCCTCCTGAAAAAGGAATAAAAAGTGGCTTTTCATACTTCATACTTCTTGTTGTTTTGTACACATCTCATCATGATTTTGATGACCCATAGAATACAGATTTAGCAATATACCTCGGAAATGACAGCGAAACCATATGTTTGGTTTGCCTTCTTACAACCGAGACATACTCAGCAGTACAATATTTACGATCTAAGGATAGAGTGCGACTGAAGAAGATGTACTTGTTTGATCACTTTTTGGAACAAATTCAAGAGAGCAATAAGGTGATATTGCAGCAAATTGTGGCATGATTCTAGTTCAGATCGATTCTACTTAACCAGAGTACCATAACAATGACTGAGGCAATCACTAACCATATGTGGATAATACAAAGATCAATGGCAGTAATTGCAGATTAAAGCAATCCAATGCACTCCAATCGCTATGCAAAGACGGCCAGTCAATACATTCAAAATGACATAAAAGGAAGAGCAATTTACCTGTGTGTTTCCATGACTTGTTCTTCATTTTGTAACAGGCTTCTGCAACAGGGCAGTCAAATAAACCTCCCCATTCTTCAACCCGCTCGAGTCCGTCTTATTCGCTGTGGCCCACTTCACCTTCTTATACCCAAGCTTCCCGATCAAGGGCTTGTAGACCTTCTCTATACTCACCCCTTTGCCGAAGAAGTGATCCAACCACAAGTACCCACCGCCCCTCAACACCCGATCGATATCGAACAGCATGAACTCGAGCACTGTCTCTGGTATCCACCGGTTCACCGCATGCCCGCACCGGACCAGATCCACCGCCCCATCGAACACCGGCAGCCTCTGCTGCAGCGGGACATGCAAGGGCACGAGCCCCCGAAGTGCGGCTGCCTCATTGTAAGGTGCGCCAAGGTTCATGGTGGTGGTCACAACGGTCACATCGTGCATCTTCATGGTGGCAGCGAAAGTGCCCGTGCCGCCACCGATGTCGATCCCGAGCCTAAGGACCGAACCAGCAGACTTAGCAATCTGAAGCAACTGCGAAACAGGGAGATCCAGCTCAGATGTGTAGGTGGTGAATTTTGAGGATTCATGGGAGGTGTCAAACCCCAAGTTGGGGTTGTAGTGATTGAGGCAAGAGAAGCTCTTGCAGGAGTACTTGGCCCAGATGACATTGCTGTCCGGGAGGGCAGGAGTGAAGGGGTTATGCGGTAACGAGGAGGCGGCGGCGGCGGCAGGCTTCGGCGGGGTGCGGGAGAAGCAGCGGCGGCGGGGGAGGGGGTGGCAGCCGCGGAGGATCAGGGCCTCAGCAAGGTCCGGGTCGTGGGGGCAGAGGGAGAAGGGGGTGTAGTTCATGAACCGGTGGAGGAGGTCCGGGTAGCCGTGGCAGGAGGAGGCAATGGGGGAGAGCTGGGAGTGGAGGAGGAGATCGGAGGGGATGGCGGGGACGGGGTTCGCGGCGGCGCCGGCGGAGGGCGGGGAGGGGGGCTGGAGGCGCGTGAGGTGGTTGATGGTGGCGCGTATGGTGTGGAGCTGGTGGAGGAGGTGGTCGGGGACGGGCTGCGGGGTGGGGGCCTTGGGGGACTGGACGGTGGTGGAGAGGTGGTACAGGGAGAGGATGTTGGTGGCCACCATGGCCATCAGCAGCACCAGGTTCAGCCCCATTGTGAATCCCATCTCTCTCTCTCTCTCTCTCTGTCTGCTCCTGTTCTTCATCTTGTTATTGTTCTTGATCTTGTCTTGATTGTTCTTGATCTTGATCTTGACCTGATCTTGATCTGTCTCTCTGTTACTCCTGTTCTTGATCTTGATCTTAATTCTGGGTCTTGTTCTTGTTCTTGATCTTGATTCTGGGTGTTCTTGCTTTGGTCTTTGAGCTGCTCTCTAATAATCTTCACTTCACTTCAGTTCACTTCAACTTCAACTTCAACTTCAACTTCACTTGACTGGGTTGGCCCAGGAGGGGAGAGATAAGGGGAAGGGCTTTCAGTTAGCTGTTGACAGAAAAGAAACCAGACAAGGGGGAGCAGGGGTTTTTATTGGGTGCGGTTTTGATTGATCCATGATGCAGCGCGTCTGGGGATTTCCTGGCCGTTGGATTGTAGGACGTGCGGGGTCCGATCCGCGAGCGCGGGGGGTCTTGTTTGGGATCCAATGTGAAAGACGGACTTTGTTTTGGTCTCGAGTGGTTTTTTTTTGTTATTTATTTCCCTAATTTTGTCTTCTTCTTTTTTAATTTTTTCCTAGTTGTCGGTGTTGAGGGAAGGCATTAAATAAGCTGCGTAAAATAAGGGAATTAAAAGGAGGCACGTGAAACTAGGAGACTGCTCGTTGGTTTTATTTTTTTTTCCATACGTATACTATTAATTATTACAATTAATATCACGGAAAATTTAAACGGATATATTTGTGAAAAATTTACCTTAAATTAATTTTTGATCATAAAAAACTTCAAACTGATATACTCGTGACAAATTTACCATAAACTAATTTTTTGACTACCTATAACAAACGGAGTGTAAAATCTCAAACTATTATATCTGTCAACTGCTACGTGTCATCTAATTCGGTAATTTGATGATAAAATTTAACTGAACTAACAGAGGGTAAATTTATCACGGATATAATAGTTTGAAATTTTTGGTGATCAAAAAATAAGTTTGAGATATATTTATCATATGTGTATCGGTTTGAGATTTTTCGTGATATTAATCTTAATTATTAAAGATAAATTTCAAATTTGGTATCCACGTTCAAACTTATCAAAAAGGAAAAACTTTAAAAACAATCTCTGCGGTTGGGTTTAGACATGAATTTTGCATCCTCAATATAGAAAACATACGATTGGCATCTTCAATTTTTGCTTTTTTATTTTGGGTCGGATCTATCATTTGGTCCAATTTACAAATTTGTCATTTTCATTTCAATTTTGTCCCTTCCACTATTTCAAATCCACCAGCAATGCAAATGTCACGTACCTAAAATCCTCACACACCTACTCACTGCTCAGCCTTCTCATTCTTTGCCCCACCGACACTCGCCGCACAGTCGCCTCCGCTGCCATCCAGTTGAGTCACCACCTCGCCGTGCCGTGTCCCCCTCCCCCTATTCTACCTGTCATCGAGCTTGGCGGCTCCTCCGTGGTCGTTGAGATCTTGGCCAAGAGCAAGCTTGCGCTCTGGCGGGGCATCAGGTGCGAGTTAGAGCTTGACGTTTATTGGAGTCTAGCAAGGTGTAGGGTAGAGACAGAGACACAGTGAAAAACAGAAGGTGTGAGGTTGCGCGATCCAGACTACGGCGCTTGGGCAGTCGCCCGACCCAAGGCGGCCTTCGCTCGGGTTGGGCGACCTTGCCGGCCCATCGCCGGCCAGATCCGCCCTTGTTAGTCACATTTTGGCGAAGAAGATAAATAGTAACAAGGGTGAAATAGGAATATTAAAAATAAAAATTGCCAAAGCCCTTTGCGAAAAAAAAAAAAGTTGCTAAACATTACTTAGACCAAAATAGCTTCACAAATTTTTTTTTTTTATCAAACGCCACTTGCATTTTCCCAAGTGACTTTCACTTACAGATACTTGCATTCCCCCAAGTAACATTTGAAAAGCCGAACTATATGCACGGATCTCTCCAAGGAGCACGGCTAGGACTGGGCATTGCATTTAGTGCCAAGAGGCTACGTTAATGAGAGGGAAAAACAGGCCTCAGGATTTGGGCGTGGCCGAGGGTATTTTGGTCTCTTTAGTTTTGGTGTTTTGGGTGAAAATACAAAATTGTAGATTTTCAGAACGAGATGCAGATTGATTTGGGAATGAAAGTCTTCGGAATTTTCCTTTATTGAAATGTCCTTATCATCACTTTAATGGTTCCTCCACAATCTAAAGCCAAAATAGTAATATTTGTAAAATTTTATCCCCATTTTCATTAAAGTTTGTCGTTATTTTTGGTGGGTATGTACTCCCACTTCCATTTTGAGTGGGTACTTTTTAGATCTTAGATATGTCATTTAATTTCTTTTGTCGTACAAATTCGAAGGCATGAGCAACTAATATGCCCAAAACAAAACTTTTAAGTTTGCTTTTGTTTCGTAAAAAATTAATAATTTAAAAAAATAATTTTCTGAAACTAATCGTTCGTGTTGTTTGAAATAATTAGCCAATGAAAATTTTTTTAATTATCGACATTAATTTATATCTAAATATTTTAATGAACAGCGAAATCAATTTTTCGTTCATTCACTTTTTTAAGTAATATGAGCGATCATATTTAGAAAAAATATTTTTCAAATCATTTATTTTTCACGAAACAAATGAAGCCATATAAAATTTGTTTTGGAAGACTGAGACGAGAGAAAATGGAATATAATGTGAAATTTTTGTAAGTAGGACTAGAGAAGAAAGATGGAATTTCAAAATTATCTCTATCACCCTTTCTCCCGTAGATGCAGTGAAAACGAGGCGAGTATACACTCGCAACACGCACGAAAGGCCCACATGCACACACCAAAAAATAAAAATAAAATTTCTTAATACATTTTTCGATTCCATGTCAAAAGTTGTCGAACGTAAGAGAATAATACTGATTTAAGAACCTAAAATTCAAAGGAAAACCTGACAAAAGATGTATTTTCATATTCGAGGGCCCGAGTGTGAAGTCCTAACTGCTCCAGGCCAATGCAACAACCTATAAAGTCTTATAAGTCCTACAAGGGCCTCCGGCCGCCTATCCCCATCTTATGAGGCGAGCTCCACGAACATATTTCTTATTTTAACATGCGAGCGACCGCATACCTCACGCCTCAATTCCTCCTATATCTTTATCTTTTTTCGGGAATAAGGAGTACCCTTTGGGAGTTTTACATTCCAGTGACCTTGAGGTCTGGACGAGAATTGAGATTGAGCATTTTAAGGACTTGCTCAGCACCTGGAAAACTAGCTGCTCTAGGCCAATGCAACAATCTATGAGTCCTATGAACCGGTAGGCCTTTGGCTTATGTAGATGGCTTTGTCGCGTGCTTCTGTTGGTGAAATACAAACGGGATGCTTTTAACTCTCGAGTTGGAAGTCCCGCAACGCCTTGATCAATTGCGCCAACCCCGAAAAAAAAAAACTATTTGAAACGAAAATCCCGAAATATATCATCTAACATCTAATCAAAATAATTATTTAAAAGGGAATAACATCACCTAAAATATTTAAATAAGAAATTGTATGCATAAGTAAATAAAAACAAAATTGCAAATATGGATGACCCTTTTGGTTCCGCATCATTATTCTCCTCCATCACCTCGATCAGAGGATGCTCACCCTCCCATTTTTGAGTATTCATGAATGTCGTACTTTGCATGGTGTGTAGGACACGAAAATGGCACGCCCAAGATCACCATAGTTAGAAATCGAAACACGATATGGGAGAAATTGTTGATTTGCGTGCACAGTTTTGGAATCCATCGTTACTTGACGTGGAATTTGCGGCGGTATTCGAACACGAACTCAAGATCTTCTCCCTATACCCTTCGTTAGAACACCGGCCTAATGAGATTGCCACTCCACGAGAAGAAAGTTCTCTCTTAATCCGTATGTGAGTCAAAATGCATCATCAAGTTAGGGGAGGGACTTGGCGCTATTTATAGAGTTTTTCGACCACGGGCCCTCTCATTACGGGCGGGCCGTACTCGACACCATTTTGATATTAGGCCCGATTAAGAATCCATATATCTTACCTTTATTAGACCAAATTAATTCAGTTAATTTCAATTAATGAAGCTCACATTAGGAAATTCTTACATTCTCCCACTTGGGCGATATTAATTGAAACACAACTATGTCTTTACCATTATATTGGTTTAGAGATTATTCTTAATAGTCAATCCGATCCCATAAAGTCTCGAATACCGAATCATGGCGAATCAGATGTACTCACACGCAGAGCTTTCCATGGTCACGAGTGCTTTCAACTTTATCGATATGGATTCAATATGGTAGTGTGTCAAATGGACAATACCTCATAATGAGTGATACTTCATGTGTCATCCATTTTGTTAGTCCAAATTCTCTCTCATTAAGTGTCACAAAACCTAGTGTGTCACCAGAGAATATCCTTCATGGTTCCAACGAACCTGCATATATGTCTTAGCTTGATAGTTAATCGTACTTTATGTATAACAAGACATATTGTTAAGGCTAATACCAAGAATGCCCCATAGCCTTGTACTCAAGGTTTACACAATGTCTCGAGATTTTCATATATGTACTCAACTTGATAAATCTACATTCACAAATACCTCATTGAATGCAAAAAGTTGATACATATTCAAATATTACAAAAAATGTAACGAAATCATATACAAACTTCATAAGAGCAACATAAAACTAAACAGCTCCCACTAATTGACAAGATCTCATGATACTCCTAAGCCCATGTTAATGACATGTCGATCAAACACACAAGGGCGAAGGCCTTTAGTTAGCGGATCCGCAATCATATCATCTGTTGAAATGTGCTCTCACCGTAATGTCACCATCCTAAACTTTTTCTTTTATAGTCAAGTACTTGACATCCATATGCTTAGACCTCTTGAGACCTCTGTTGTTGTTAACAAATAACACTTGCAGTTATTGTCACAATACAACCAGATGGGCCTATCCACAAAATCAAATACGATCAACTCCTTAATGAGGTTTTGGAGCCAAATTGCCGAGTAAGCGGCCGAAAAGCATGCTACAAACTCCGCTTGCATGGTAGAGGATGTCATTGATTTACTTTCTCACTTTTCCATGATACCGCACCTCCCCGCTAACTTGAAGATGTAACCTTTATCGACTTCTTTTCATTCTAACAGCCAACAAAGTCTGAATCCGAATACCCAACTAGTCAGTAGGTCCCGAACATATTTGTAAATCAGCATATAATCTTTTGTCCTCTTTAAGTACCTCAAAACCTTCTTGGCAGCTGTCACATCTCGATTTTTGGGCCTGGAAAAGCCGTAGATAAATGGTAATATCCTCAATTTCAGTCCCTAGGAATTGGCTATGGGTTAAGTTGGCGGTTTTCCAAATCAGAACTAAATTGTTTTCTCTTGTTTTGGAAAACCTAGTTTTCGGATCATTTATACTCATTCGTATTGTTATTTTTGGGAAGACTTTTGTGATCCGAATTTCCAAACGTTTTCTTCTGAAAAGTTGTTCCAGACATCTTGAAGTTTTATATGATTTAATTTCAGAATTTTTGGAATTGATAGGAGTAATACGATGGCCTGATTTTTGGACCGTGTGAAACTACCCAGAATGGGTATTTCGGTGATGTTCACACTGTATTGATTTTCTACAAGCTTTTCTGGGCCAAGTTTGGAAAAGTTTCCTTCACGAAAGTTGTTGAGAAATTCCTTTTTTATAACGTGTGTAAATTTGGGAATTTTCTGAGATGATTTGGATTCTGGACAGAGCTTATTTTTAGAAGCAAATATTCTGTTCCAGCGAACTGTTTTTAGTCTGTTTTTGAGTGATTGAAAACGGTATTTACAGAGAGATTTAGATTTTGTGTTCTTCACGAAAAATGTTTATTAAAGCCTTGTTTATGACATATCCGAATTTGAGAATTTTCGGAGTCCATTTACTATGATTTCAAGTTCGATTTCGTAAACAGTGCAAAACTGCCCAGTTTTGTTAGATTTCAAAGATTTATCAATTGTTATTTGAAAAACATTGAAATCTCGACTTAAGGTCTTTTTGGTGATATTTGAGGATATTTCTGTGCCGAACCTCGGGTTGAATGGAATTATTATGCGTGTTTATCATGGAAAATTTTTTAGAAAATCTTGTGATTAAGTATGGCACGGGTTGTGATTTTTGTGCCAATTGGTATATTTCGTGTTTCCGATTCGCCGAGTCATTTTGCGTGAGAATTCAGAAGGTTCTAAGGAGTCCATGGTCGGGAAATTGGTAGAAAAATCTAGAGGATAAGGCCTTGACCAAGTCAAAACTTATCCTCCAAGCTCCATTATGACCCTTCTTTATTAAAGTTGGACTTTGATGCCCCACCATCACGGTTTTGTATTAATTGCTTGGACTTTTGGGCCCTTCATCATGACTCGCAAAAATGAATGAAGACTTTGAGGGCCTCCGTCATGATGACAAGCCATCATGATTTGACTTTGAGGCACCACCATTATTTTTGGACTTAAGCTATTAATGGTTGGATGACACATACGCTCTTTCATCGCCTCATTCGATGACACGTGTGCTTACCTCATCGAATCTTAGGCCCCAAGTTTTGTCTCCCTATAAATTTAGGCCAAGGGGAGAGAGAAATAGAGAGAGAGAGAGAGAGAGAGAGAGAGAGAGAGAGAGAGAGAGAGAGAGAGAGAAAGAAAGAAAGAAAGAGAGAAAACTCAATGACTAGCCGTGTCTCTCTTGTGATTTGATCGAGTGAGGAAGCCTTATTAATTTGTGTTCAAGCCCAAGAACCACCAAGAATCGCTTTGAGAGTCGCCGAGACTATTCACATGCCTCACATCTCTAGTTCTTGTTTCAGTTTAGTGTAAGTGAATTCCCTAATATCGGGAAAGGATGTTGAGATGCGTTGTGACGTGGTTTGCTTGGACCGTTTCTCGGTCGTTTGGTTGGTCGTAGTTGGTTCATTTCCTTGGTTTGATCATGTTTCATGTTTGATGTTGTTTTGAGATAGAATCGAGCCTTGGTTGGTAAAGTGTGCATGATGTGGCCATGCACGATGTTCTCTTGTTTGAACTTTGCTATTGATCTGCCGTCGATGCGGGTGCGGTAAGGGCCGACTTATGTTAACGGCGATCGATATATCCTCGCTTGATATTAGTGTTTTCACTTGCTGAGTCTCCCCGACTCATCCCCCATTTTCCCCCTCGGTCCGTAGGATGGTCATGCCTGGATGGCGTGACGGGGGGAGCTTGAGCCATGTTGGAGTTCGAGAAAGCGAGGAGCGAAAATCGATGGTGGGCTTAGGACACCAAAGCCATAATGTTTGTTATTATTGTGTAAATGGCTAAAATTCGGATAAGTTGGCTTATAAAATATGTTTGAATCCTGTAAAACATAAGGTTTTCTCATGATGCTTTGTTTGTCTTAATCCCATTTATTTTGAATGTGATTGTCCCCGAAATGCTTCCGAGTAAAGAAAGATAACAATGAACGGGACGTTTTATATGACCCCCAAGGTTGGGGCGTCCATTAATGATCGTCTATATCTGCTTAGAAGTCCTTTATCTCGGTCTAGTACATACTTGAGCATACATAATACTCCTAAGTGCACTAGCATAAGGTACATTCTTCATTTGGGCTTTCTCAAAATCTGAATGAGGACATTGTGATGCACTCAACTTATCACCTTTTTGGACGGAGCAATTCACGGCTTGCATTGCTTGCATGTTGAATCTTTCTAAGATACGATCAACATATGCCCTCTGAGATAAACCCAATAGTCGGCAAGAACGATTCTTATGAATCTCAATGCCAAGGACAAAAGACGCCTCACCAAGGTCCTTCATATCAAAGTTCTTTGACAACATCCGCTTTGTCTCATGCAGTAAACCAAGGTCATTGCTCGTAAGTAGGATATCATCCACATAGAGTATAAGGAAAATGAATTTCCTCCCACTAACCTTGCAGTATATACATTGATCTACTTTGTTCTCAACAAAACCAAATGAAGCGATAACACTATGAAACTTCAAGTACCATTGTCTAGAAGCTTGCTTGAGACCATAAATAGACTTTTTCAGTCTACATACAAAGCGTACTGAATCATCTCGCCGCAAAGCTTTCGGGTTGCATCATATAGACTTCTTCATTAAGGTCTCCATTGAGAAAGGCGGTTTAACATCCATCTGGTGTAACTCCATATCGAAATGAGCTGCCAATGCCATGATCACTGTGAAAGAATCTTTAGAAGAGACCGGAGAAAAAGTTGCTTTATAGTCTACTCCTTCTCTTTGAGTGAAACCCTTGGCTACCAGTCTGGCTTTAAACTTCTCAATCTTTCCTTTGGAGTCCCTTTTAGTCTTATACACCCATTTGCAACCTATGGGTCTATGACCTTCGAGTAATTCAACAAGTTCCCAAACTCCATTATGCTTCATAGATCGCATTTCATCTCTCATTGCATCCAACCACAGTTCCGACTGAGGACAAGAAACAGCTTTCACATAAGTCACTAGATCAGCCACACGGAACCGATATCGTAGTCTTGCTCTCCTATATAGACTAAATAGTCCGGTGGTATAGCTGATAGTCTCTCCCTAATGGATCTCCTTCTTTGGAACAACAACAGCCTCATCTTGGACTTTGAGGCCTTGAGGAACTTCATTAGGAGCTGTCTCGATAATGGGATCCCGAGCCTCAATAGGTTCGATCATGTGGGAGTTTCCACCATTATTTGTATGGGAGGGATAAAGATACAACATTACCCACCGTACTATTATCCTCAATAGTCCGTGAGCGGCTACTTTCTTTGGCCACATCAAACTTGAAAACTTGGTCATGTCAAATTATAGAACCGATATCCCTTCAATGATCCGGGTAAGATACAAAATAACACCGAATGGTTTTGGAGTCCAACTTACTTAATGTTGGATTATACAACTTCACTTCTGCAGGACATCCCTAAACCTTAAGATGGTTTAAGCTAGGCTTACGTCCATCCATAACTCAAAAAGGAGTCAATGGAACAACTTTTGTAGGTACACGATTCAGAATGTACAAAACTGTTTTCAAAGCTTTACCCCACGAAAAACCAGGTAAATTTGTCCTACTAATCATACTCCTCACCATTTCCATAAGAGTGCGATTGCGCTTTTAAACACACCATTTTGCTCGGGACTCCCGGGCATAGTAAATTGAGCCACTATCCTAGAATCCTCTAAGTATTTGGCAAATGGCCCCTTTAAGTTGTCCGGCATTGCCATGCTTGCCATAATACTCTCCACCTCGGTCGAGATCTAACAACCTTTATGACTTTTCCCAACCTGTTTCTCGACTTCAATCCGAAAAATCTTGAACTTGTCAAGAGATTCGGACTTTTCTTTAATCAAGTATGAGATAACCATATCGAGAATAGTCATCAATAAATGTGATGAAATAAAAATTTCTACACAAGATTGTCGTATAGGGTCCACTTATATCGGTGTGAATGACCTCTAACAGGTCGAACTTGGATTGCGATTTTCTTCCTTATCTTGGTCATTTTACCTCTACAAAGTCACGCATGTCTCTAAGTCATCTTTAAGAGTAGGCGGGATGTTAGTTTTTATCAAATTTTCTACTCTATCCTTAGAGATATGGCCAAGCCGTTTATGCCACAATGCATAAGATTGTTCCTTAGGTAATAGTCTCTTAGAAACAACCTTTTTAGCCATATAAGCGGCGTATATGTTATTGGGAGACAAACACAATCTGACAATCCGTTTGACATATAACAAAGACCCAACCTTATTTGAATTAAGAAACAAAGAAATAACATTGTTCTTGATTTCAAAAGAGTAGCCATACATGTCCAAACACGATACGGAAACTAAGTTCCGTCTAAATGAAGGTACATAGAAAGTGTCTTTCAACATTAATCTAAAACCGTAGTCTAGAATCAAGATTACATCTCCTACAAACACAACATCAGCTTTTCTCGTTGTTTCCCTGAATTCATCCCGATTTGGCTTCCTCCGATTTATGAATCCCTATATGGTAAACGCAACATGATTAGTTGCACCGCTATCGAGCCACCAAGAACCTGATGCTTCCGATAGGTTGGATTCACAAACAAGTACCAAAGAATCATTACCGATGGCTCACGCTTAGACAACCAAGCTTTAAACTTTGCACAAATCCTTCTTTATGTGACCTTTCTTCTTACAAAAGAAGCAAAGGGCCACCATCCCTTTTGAAGGATGTTTTCTTTGGACCCATATTGTCAGATTGACCGGTAGTGTCATGAGTACCTTTATGAGTACAATTTCTGAACTTCTTATCCTTCTTTTTGTGGGAACTAGAAACATATAAGGCTAGATGCCCTTTTTCCTTCTTAAGTTTCTCTTCCTCTTGCCACCACCCTTGCTATCAAGTCATTAATCGACCAAGTCTCATATTGGAAATTATAATTTGTCTTTATAATCCCAAAATCGGGTGGAAGGGTCTTCAAGGCTTGATGCACAATACAAGCATCGTGAATGGAAACATTAAGAGCTTGAAGCTTTGTTTTTAGGTCTACCATCCTAAGGACATAATCTCTAATCCCAAAGAAGTACCATCATACTTCATATTGAAGAGCTTTTGAAGAAGTGTACCAACCTCAGCATTAGATGAAATGCGGTTTCTAGCCTCTAAGGTTGCCATCATTTCCTTAGCATACAATCAGCTGGCAAACCACTTTTCAAGTGTTCTTGAATGGATTTCTTCATTGTCAATAAGCAAATCCAATTGCTCTTTTCCCATGCAACATAGTCCGTTTTCTCAAATAATCTTTGGAGGCAACGATATCTGCACGGCTTATCTTTTGTAAGAGCAATGTGAACGTCTGCTAGCTCCATTCCAAACAGAAAATCCTCTTTCCATTTCTTAAAGTTCAAACTAGTAAGGACCTCAATTGAAATAGAATTGCCGTTTACAGAAAAGGTGACTGCAAAATAAACAAACAATACAATCAGCATCATGTGAATACTTATATAGAAAATTACATACATCATCATATAATCACTTTTGGGCAGAAAATATGACATGCAGTTGTACACTCTCCACATGACAAATGACCCACGAGAACATATTCTAATCTTTTGCGAAATCACCACCTTTGGGTGTATGAACCACTAAGATTAGTCATTTCTCAAGCACATGCTATACATGTACCCCTCCATGAACTAATACAAGATCACCTCCTTTGGGAGTATAATCACGTAATAGACCAGGAGACATCCCACCACAATATGAGACCGATATTTCTCAAATCCAATCAAGTGTGCCACTTTGGCGGTCACAACCCAACTGAATTCTTGAAAATCTCTCATACCAGGGATATGAGCATTATGTATCACATTTACTATATGCATGTAATACTATACGTAAAGGGGCTATGTCTACGAAATTACATGCCATGCTAATTGTACTGTTCCATTCATTGATAGATAATGAATTACACTCTACACAGTCCTTATGTGGTGATATACATGTGAGCTACCTTATGTATTTTCGAAACCTTAGAAATACAAGAAAATGCGCAAATATACCCTAAAAATACGCGCGTGCATAAGGTGGTTCTATACGTATTTTCACATCTGTATAAGTTTCAAACATGTAAAATAAATACACCACAATGTAGAGCATCTCGATACTGAGCGTCGATACCAAGATCGTCCAAAACGGACGTCGGACACGCCCGCAGCGCCGGGAAGGCTCGGCGCGTTCGGCGCATGTTCAAATTCAAACCGGTTCAGCGGTCAAGCGGTCGGACCGATCCGATTTGATCGGGTCGGGTCAAACCTCAAGTGTTTGAACGGAAATTTCAAACCTCAGTTCGATTCATGTGTTGGCTAATCTGATCTAGAGGCTCGCAAAACAACCTTTGAATTTAGGAATTTCGAAATCATCAATTTTCGATTGGTTGTAATGAAGCAAGTGAATGGATATTGATGTGCTCGCCTTTGGCCCCTCAAATGCATTTCCAATTACAAGAAAGGTTGTTTTGAATCTCTTAGGCAAAAATCATCAATTTACTCACATTAGGAAATTCTATTTCCACACGTTTCATACAAATTTTTTAACGCAAGTTTCAAATTTTAAAAATAATTATTGCTTGAAGATATTAACCAATTATTATTTTTGAGTCTTCAAGAATGCCGTACTTTGCACGGTGATCCACACACTTTTCCCCACAAGAGATTTTTTTAAAGTATGTTCCGTTTGTTTCGCTAAAAATAAATAATTTGAAATATATTTTCTTAAAACGATCGCTTATATCGCTTGAAGTTATTAATCAATTATTATTTTTATTATGGACAATAACTTATATTTAAACATTTTCGCGTACGTGAAAATATTTTTCAATTTATTCATTTTCGTAAACGACATAAGCGATTATTTTTACAATAATATTTTTGAAATCATTCATTTTTCGTGAAACAAATGAAGTCTTATTAGTAATTGATCCTTCAAAGTTCTATGATAGAGAATTGTTTTCTGCAAAGTTGACTTCGGCAAATTTTCCTACTTACTCGAAATTCTTCCGCCACAATTCAAGTCTTCAAAACAAAAATCTCCTAAAATTCATCTTCCGATCCGTAATCTTCTAAATTCTAAAACGGAAATTCGAAAACCTCAGTGTCGATTCTTCATATTTCATCAATGTGTTGGCTAATCTGATCTAGAGGCTCGCAAAACAACCTTTGAATTTAGGAATTTCGAAATCATCAATTTTCGATTGGTTGTAATGAAGCAATTGAATGGATATTGATGTGCTCGCCTTTGGCCTCGGATGCATTTCCAATTACAAGAAAGGTTGTTTTGAATCTCTAGGCAAAAATCATCAATTTACGCTATTTTGTTTCACGAAAAATGAATGATTTGAAAATAATTTTCAAAAAAATGATTACTTGTTTCGCTTATGAAAATTAATGAATGGAAAATATTTTCATCGTTCACGAAAATGTTTAGACATAAAGTGTTGTATATAATGAAAATAATTTCCATCGACTAATCATTTGAAGTGATATAATCGATCACTTTTAATGAAATGTTTTTCAAATCATTTATTTTCAGCAAAACAAACGGAACCTTAGTATCTTTCGCTTCTTTGACCAAATTGTCACTTGTGCTTTTTCATCTCTTCGTTGCTCTAATTTTACTGTACATAAATCCTTAAATTCGAAATTCACATTAAAATTAGAAACGATGCCACGATATATGTACACGACTCTGTGTGCAATGGATAATAGTCAAGATCTTGCCCAAAATGCTTTTAGCTACGCAAACTTAAATTAGTTTATACACGAGTCACATATATTTTTCACATGATCATTGATATTTATCACATGTTTCAATCACATTCATTCTCTCATATCTCAAACCCACAATTTTTGCCAATTAAAGATAGCCATTTATGACACATCTCCTTTATTTTCAACCATATGTTTAAATGAGGTGTGATGTCATTTTTTTTTAAACTTTAGCTCATTAATGTTTTTGATAAGATTGCAAATCAAACCTCCTCATTCATTCACCTACTTGCCCATCATGCTCTCTCTCTCTCTCTCTCTCTCTCTCTCTCTCAAGCCATTATCCTCAATTGTTCTACCCAATTCCACTTCTTCAAATCGTATCCAAAGAGCACAAGTCCTAAAAGTCTCCATTTGGATATTATAAAATACTAGCACAGGTAAAACAAGCTAAGACTTACCATTTTTATTGATCAAGGTTCTTTGAGGTAGGGTTTTTCTTACCTCGACATGGTTAGATTAGGTGTTTGATTTGCCTAGCTGGTGTTAACTCTATGTTCACACAAATCTTTCCATTCAAGGTAAGTGAATCTCTGAGGGGTTGAAGCGAGTTGACTCCCTTAGTAGTCTTGATTCTTGTTTGTTTTTAGTAATTTCTCTGGGAAGTGTACGTGGACATCATTGTTGCGAGTATGTTGATCTCCTTAGCGGGCGAGTTTTGAGGGAAATTTAACACGGTTGGCTAGTGCTTGTAATCTCTTTTATGAATATCGGAACTTTTTATATGTTTGTAAATCGACGTTAGGGTACGTGCTCACAAAAGATGGAGGGGTTAACATGGTGGATTGAAATTATATTACTAGCACTTGAATCATGTAGGATGCATGTTATATTCCTCGAGTGATTAAAAATTTTCTATTATGCTCGAGTGGTGAGTAGATCTCCTATTTTAGATTTACACCTTTTGATTAATGAGCTAAGACTTATCCCGAAATATTTTATAAATTGGTTATGTTAGGAGTTCAAGGACATTTAGATTAGTGCTTCCAAGATCGTTTTAAGGGTCGGATCAGAGTGCACAATAAAAGCAGGAGTTTATTTTTTGTAGGCGATGTTTTGATCATGCATAGTTAAAAAAAAAATTGTACATCACTTTGAATTATTTTTTTCATTCAAGGTTCAAATTGTATGGAAAATTCATGCCGCGACAAATAGCTATCGCGATTGCCACAATGTCTTTGTACTTCGGGCTCGTCTTAATCACAACGAAAATTCCTTACTATCTCGCAATTCAGCCTATCACCATATGATTTGTATCGGAGCAGGAGTTGGCCATGGATTATCGAGGGATACATCATTATCATCTCCAATGCGGTTTTTTCTTCGCTCTCTATATGTACAACCGACTGGTGATTAGGTTCGGCCTTCCAATTGAATACTCATGGCTTTCGGCCATCGTTCTATAGCCCGTTGAGACGACTCTAAGACCGTCGTCAAGGAGCTTTACACCTCTTGGCCCAGATGGCTGTCGCTAATGCCGTCGGTGGTGACCTCGCTGGTCCCCGCTTAGTTTCCTGCTCTGGTATCATTCATGGGTGACGGCGGAACACGAGGATGACCCGATTCCAAAGACTCAACGTACGAATTGGGGTAACGCTTTGTCGTTTTTCTCCGTTCCCACTTCCATCATTTTCTGGCCAGCCAACCCCAACGTAAACCCTACGAGGAGAAAGTCTCTCTCTCTCTCTCTCTCTGTGGTGTGGCAAGTCGCAGGATCTTGTCGGTTCGGAGTCGCAAGGATCTCTCCATTGCAGATTCTCGATCTCGGCTCGAACCACCACCCGGACCCGCGTCAACCCACCGCGCGTCCGCTTCTTGGGAAGGTAATTCGATTGAATTGGTGGGCTTTAAGGATCGCCCGCTTCTCCATTCTTGCAACTGTGCGATCCCTCCGCCCCCTCCCTTCGTTTCCTTGATTCTGTGAACTGAGGCTGGGGGTGTTTGCAGTTCATGCTGCACAGGCAATGGCTCCTGCGATGAAGATTGTGTTCGGGCTGCTGACGTTCGTCACTGTGGGGATGATCATCGGTACGTAAGGTTTCTGATTGATGGGTAATCTCTGCTTTTGCAGTCCTTTGAGTCATGCTTTCGACGACCGATGAAGTGGGTCAAGATTAAAATTTTCATATTTAGAGGCTATCAAACTTGGGAAGTGCAATTCTTGGGCAGGGATTCGTTTTATTGATCGTTTCTTGAAATGGTGTTAGCTGAGAATAATCAATTTTGCGTATAATACTGGACCTGCTGTCTTCGAGGACAATGGGGTTTGAACCGGATCTTGATTCGCGTGGATCTAAGCTTCGTTGATTTATCGCATCGAACTGTTTTGGGGGCATTGCTTTTTAACTCCTTTTATATTTTGGTAGTTGATCAAGGTCTGATTGTAGACGGCTATTATTGACTTCCCTGTATAAAATCTGCGCCTAATAATCTTCAACCCTGGCTTGCTTTTGGGGGGAGTGCAGGTGCTTTTCTTCAGTTGGCATTTATTCGACGGCTGGAAGACTCATACGGTACACAAAATATTTCACGATTTTGTACATGTTGATTTCCATCAGAGCATTTTCCCTGGTGATCTATTCCCGAGTTCTTCTTTTGCTTATAAATTTCACGCCTTTAGTTTCTTATGCAAGAGGGTGGTTGATTGGTTCAGTACAAGAACAAGCTACAGAAATATGGGAACTCGAAGCATTTCAGTTTCTGTTGAGAATACTTTTAAGTTTGACAACGATTGCTTTGGTGGTTCTTGTCTTGGTATTTGCTGGTTCATGTTTTGCTCTTTTTGCATGAAGTTTGGTTAGGCTTAGAACCTGTTACAACTTATCAGGAAAGATTTGCTGGAATTTTGCTCTAAAAGTTCAATTTAGCTTTGTCAGTTTTTTTTTGTCTCTTTATCTGTAACTGTGCACATCAATTGCAAGGGCCATACTGGGTTCTGCTTATTTTGTCAACTTTTTTTTTATGCGTTTTGAACATAGTTTGGGCCATGGTGTCACTGGCAACTGTAAAGCTGTCTCTGACTTTATTGTTTCTTATAAGTTTCTTGTACCTTTTTTTGCCTTTAAAATCATCAGCTTGTTAGTTTTTCTATGGTTATTACTAATAAATGAATAGTTCCATATGTTAATAGATGTCCTTTTGATCCTGTAATTGAGCTTTTTTTTGGGTTTCTTGAGCTCTTTTTGAAAATGGGTTTGTACCCTCTTGGTGCAGTGTTCCCTTCGTTGACTTTCTTTTAGTTATTAAAAACAGTAATTGTCATATTGTTGAGAAGTACAACCTCAGTAATTTCACTTGTATTTCATAAAGTAGATTCTGGATTTCAAGATGCATATTGGTGTTAGTCTCCATATTGGTGGACATCATATTAAGGTCTGTGTAGAAAGACATAAACTCTGATTAGGATATGCTTGATGGTAGAATATTCTTTATTCAATTGTAGGTTGTCATTTCCTTGTTTGTGTGGGTTTGTGAGGGTTGGGGAAGAGGGGTTGTATGGTGGCGTGTGGGTTGTTAAAGAATCATATCGATCTTCTAAGAGCATTGTTATTCACAGGCACAAAGTTTCCATCTTTTAAAGGAGCTCGTAAAAGTCAGAAAGATGGCTATCTTAAGTTACCTGGAGGTACGTATTTAAGCTTAAACTCTCTTTGAAGTACACAGGTTTGCGTTATTCACTTGTTCATACCTTGTCTTTCATTGTAAAGGCATTGTCAGATAGTGGTTTTATTCGTGGATGAGCTTTTATGTGGTCTTGAGCTCATTAAGGATGATCTGTGATAACTTTTAGCATCCTTTATTTGTTTCCCTGTTATTCATGGTAGTCATAGCGAATATAAGATACAGGTCCTGCACAGGGTTGCATCTTCTGGACTACATTGTCCAGGACAAAGTTATGCTTTCGATGAGATTGTTTGTTGCCTGTATTGATTCATGGAAGTATCCAAACTTATGCCATTGTCTGTTCTTTTTTCCCCCTAGAGAATGGAAGTTGTTTTATAATGCTTCTCTAGAGTTTAGAGTTTACTGTATGCATTATCTCATTGCATTTGAGTTTCTCCTGATGTATGTGAATGGTTTTTGTTTTGTGCTAATCAATCATTTATCAGAGAAAGATTGAAATTTTCCCCATCACTAGTCTATATGAAAGGGCTAGCTGAATGGGATATTTACCCTGATGAATTGAAGGCAAGCTGATTGAGCTTTTTATTATGGTTGGTGGTGAAAAAAGAGTTACCATTCTTACCAGAAAAAGAAGAAGGAATAGTCAGTATGCCAATGTTGGAAGAAGGTTGCATTCCCTTCAATGCAAGATTACCTACTGTTGGAACAACTTGTCCCAACTTCTGAATTCTTGACTTCTTCTAGTTTTGTCTTTTTCTGTTAACCACAAATTTTATTTTAAAGCTCATGACTAGATAAGATCGTAACTTGGTCAAGTCAACTAAGAACTCGAATAATTTTGACATGAGAATGAGGCTCCATTTGTTTCGCGGAAATTGTGATGCTCTGGGAAAATGTTTCCCATGAAGTTATTTTAAAATATCTTTTGATGTTTGGCTCAACTCGTGAAAATGATGGCGAAATTATCTTCACCCATTTGGAATGAAAATATTTTACTCTTATAAACAGAATTTTAGCTATGCCGATGATCTAAGTTCTATATGGCTATTGATTTGAGCAGAATCTCATCATATCAATATATTTATGATACAAAAATATCTCTTTCAATTGTAAATAATCCGCTTTCTCTCATAAGTAGAGTAACCGTGGTCTTGCTTGAACAATTTACTCATGTAAGAGAGAGGAGACACCTCTAATTTTAAAGTAATTATCAGTAATAACATAATTGACACAGCGATGCTGGTGAAAATTCCAAGTCCAATTTCTCTAAGAATCTTTCACAAACATCTAGTAGGCATAGTAGGCAAATGATACAGCTACCTAACTATTTATTTCTAATAGAAAATTGAAGAAACATGCCCACTGTTGCTGATTGAAAAGCCCCAAAATGAACAAAAAAGAAACATTGAAAAACATTGCAGATTGCAAAGTATTCAAATCGCAGGTGGCAAATAAGTCAGTTTTTTTTAGTAGTAGTTCTTAATAAAAATAAAAAGACATGAGCGGAGAAATCATCATCGAGCGCTCAACAAAATTGGACATGGTGGTGGTTCACCAAGAAAGAAGAATCACATGGAAGGGAATTTCTAAGGTATATTAGTGTAGTGTGTGCGCCCACTTTTTTTAAGACTGTTTTACATTTGGTTACAAAGATTTTTGATAATGTCATAAATCACTTTTACAGTTTGTTACGATGTTTTTGTACTTAATTGCAATGACATGTTGTAATTTAACAGTACACTTGAGTTATCACTGAAGTGCTGTTGCATGCAAATCTTTTCGCAAGTTGATGGAAAATGACTTCTGGAATTAACTTGAGAAAGTCATTTGCTCTTTTTTGAACTGGAGTTTTCCCACCAGTTGAAAACAATATCCTCCATTAACTCAATTTCTACACACCAAACACAGAAAAAAAATGACAGTGTTTTCCTAAATATCATTTTGTGTGAAACAAGTGGAGCCTAAGAATTTTCTTCTTTTCCCTTTGCACCAATAAAAACCTTACTTGTACAATGGGATATCAAATTCTATGTATTCCGCTAAAAAGTAAGCCCAAAAATCTGATGGAGAACAATGGCAACAACCTTTGAAGACTTGGAAAAGGCGTGCAAGATGAAGATATGCTGTTTATTTTCTTTGATTGATTTGGAATTTCATTTAGTGTTTGGAGTCTATTAGGAATTTAATAAGTCACCTTTTTACTAGTTGGAATTGGATTTAATGTTTCCTTTTCATAGTTGGCGGTGGATATGTATTTCCTAGTTTTATTAGAATATTTTGGGTTTCCTATCTTGACTTGGAGTACTCTCAGCACTTTAGAGAGTCTATATACATCGAGTTAATTCTTTCTTTTGATTAGACTTGATGGTTGTTTGAGTTGGCAGTTCTTTGCTTTGGAATTGTGTGATACAATTCTTCTCTTAGGTGTGATGCTTCAAAAACCCTAGGTGTGACGCTTAGGAATTTTTGGGTGTGATGAAGCCTAACGATTTATTACTTGTTGTGCACTCATTGTCCTACATCAAATCTCCGCATCAGTTAAACTTTTTTGCTTTGTTTCAGTAAGTCTCCACAAGGTATATTACAGAAGCTGCATGACGTGTGATATTTTTCCGTGTTATCCTTTTAGTTTAACTAAGGCCAAATTTTTTTGGCATTTTTCCAGGCATTTCATTTTGGGAAAATGATAAAGAAGCTGAAATCTTGCGCCTTGGTTATGTAAGTAGAGAGTTAATTTGGTTTTGTTTATATCATATACAACTAGTGGAGAATGCTCACTTGTTATATTCTGCATACATCCTGTTCCATTATGGGGTAACTCCCATTTCAGAGATTGAATGTACACATTAGCCTCTGCAATTGGGTGGACAAACAGAGTTTTTCCCTTTCCTAAATTACTGGCTAAGAGTCTTCAAAGTGATGGCACAAGTTTTAACGTTGTTGTCTTTACTTAACTGCAAATACATCCCTTGACTTTTCATGTCAGTTGTAGAGCCGCTCTTGTCCTTCTCATTTTTGCAATTAATACCTCAACCTTTTAAGTGGTTGAAAATCATCTCCAAGACTGCTATCCATCCAAAATGGCTCATCTTAATAATCTTCTCCTTTTGGGTGACATCATTCTCAATCTGTGGAATCTATCTCTAGCTCTTCAAAGGTGTCCTTTTTCATTTTTATAAAGGTACCCGGTTATTCAGCTGTTTGAATGCCTTTGGTAGTGATTTAATCTCAATAATGAAAATCTTGGAGCGCTTTGCCTAATGTGCTGATTTTATAAAACATAATAATAGATTGTTGGAGGGTACAGAAGCTTCTATTGCTCTTATTTTGTAGTCTTTGGTCAACGGGCTCAAATTTTGCCTAGTCTTAGTTTTGTAATAGTTTGATTGCTCTTTTGTTCCTTAGCTATTGCACATCTCTCACGTACTAGAATCTTCTTTTCTCAAGGAAATAATATTGAATCCTTAATAATAAGCAGAGCATGAAAAAATTAATTGGCTTTTGAGCTGCTTTAAAACAAAAAAAAGGGGAAGTGCATTTATATAGAAGTGTCTATTATCTCTCTTTTTCCATTGTTATAAATTGAAATCACTTGATTCTTACTGATATATCAACTTAATCAAGTTCTCAGCATTTGTTTCTCATGAGTAACTTTGGTACAAGCCCATTGCATCTCAAGGAAACTTAATAACAATGATATCCCACTTATTATACATTATTTGGCGGTGACCCCAAGTATCTTTTCTCTCCAAATTTATATGATCCTTCATGATGACATTTAGCGGCAACTGCTATTTGCATCCCTTACTGCTATTGTGCCCTATGTTGTGTCACACCATCTAAAGTTTTCATATATCTCAATGTTTGTGATTTTGGAAATGTTACCCTTTTAATATATGAATTAACTGCGTTGTTATATAATATTTTTGTTGGTAGATCTTCTAAGGTTTTCTATGGATATATTTCTTGTTGTAGGTCAAACCTGAGATTATTAGTTGGTCGCCCCGAATCATCGTACTACACAACTTTTTAAGCATGGAGGTATCTCTATCATCACATGTACTACTGCATTTTCCAATAATTTATGTGTTAAATTGTGAGCAGTACTAAGATTGCATTAGTTGGATTAACTTACCTTAAAGTTCATCTTAATTAAACAAAAGATTGAAGATTTCGTTTCGTGGGCAACTCATGTTATCATTAGAAATATTGCGAGTTTGAATGCTCTATATATTGAACCTTGTTGGGAATATAACTCTAAGATTGTGGTGCTTTTGCATATCATAAGGTGATGATTGTTAATCTAGGTCACAACTATTGACCACCTTGTTTGTCGAACCTTTGAAGTATATGAGGCAGAATCTCTCCATTTTAGGTACTATAAATTACTATTATTTTAATGTACTTGTTAGGGAATAATAACTAAGCATATTGATGTAGGCCAATTTTTCATGCAAAGTTTTCGGGTTAGATCATATTTGAAGAAGTAAACAAGTAGATGAGGTGGAATCTCTCCATTTTCAATCTAAAAGATTGTCCTTTGGAATTCAAGCTAGAGAAAAGAAAGAACAACCTTCTTGGAATTCAAGCTAGAGAAAAGAAAGAACAACCTTCTTGGTACATGGTATGGTTATAGGTATGCTGAGTTCTAGTTTCTCTTGTTCGTGGTTCAAGGGGGTGGGGGAGGGTAGGGTTGGCTAAAAATGTTGTCTCAACCTATAACAAGCTTTTGGCCAAGCGGAGCTTGAGTACTTCATTCCTACATTTATAGTATGAAGGGAAGCAGGTCAAATTCTAGTAGAGCAAATATAATGTTTTGGTTTCACTTTGTTTTTTGTTAGATATTTTACTAAAAGGTGCATGATCAAATCAGTAGACGATTCTGTAGATAATTCTACTCTCAAGTTAAACGATGTGAAGTGGTGCTCATTTGTATGTGACTATGACTTTGACCCTAGTAAAATTCATGAAGTTGGCGAAGCCATGCGGTCAAATGTATTGAAGCCTCCTCTAGTTCTAGAATCAATTCCAACTTTTAGGACTGTGGAACAACCTTGATGATTACTACAAGCTCGTATTGATAATGGCGCTGATGCACAGGGAAAAATCGAAAAAATAATATCGTGAACGATATGCAACGTGTGTGTGCGTTTTCTTTTCTTAAATTTTACTTGCTGAAGAATTAAGGACTAGGACTTGGCAGCATAATGATTGTGGAATATGCTTTCCCTTTGTTTTTATCTTTCAATTACGTTGTCGACTGTCTTATTAAGAAGGGAGTAGACTTTACTGTATTTGTTTCTAAACTAGCTTGAGTATTGATTACTTTAATAAAAACAACACACAAATGCTAGAGGCGCATTTTTTTTCATTCATGTTCCTGGATGAAGGTATGTAATTGATGACGACAATTGGTCCTTTTGTAAAGCTTTCATTATAATGTACATTATCTCTTAATACTTGTCTTGAGCTCAAAGAAAACTGTTTGTAACTGCAAACCACTTTGAGCAGATCACAAATCCCAAAGCACTATCCAACTAAGCCTACCCTCCTGTACAATGAACTGGAGATACTAGCCTTCCACGTACCCGTAACTGCACTGCATACCTAAATGAAGCACAACACAAGGAACATTATACTAAATAGGGCTAATAAATGGTGCAAGTAGATTTACGTTGCTACACTTGATTCAATTGGATAAATTAATACAGTTCAAATCTCCATGTCTGGAATCTTATCGATTCGTGAGAGTTTGTCTTTTGATAAGTTTGAGATAATTGTTGCCGGAGACTTGCTGCAATAGCTTAAAAATCTTCTCGGACATAAGATTCTTTTCTTTTTCTGGATAAGGACATGTATGTTGCTTGTTAAGATCTGCAGTTTGGCTTGAACAAGCTGTTGGTAATGCAGAGAATCTTTTTGTTCCCCCCTTTTTCTGGAACAAGATGACCCTACTTTATATCCCCCGTAGGAGTTGGAGGTTTGTCTGAAGAACATTGGCTATATGATGTTTATTTAGTTTCCAAGGAAAACAAGATGGAGCAGCAGCCTTACCATAATTCCTTTAAAATAATTTTTGAGGGGTATGAAGAGATTAACTATATCTTCTGTCGTGGCCATGAATGGATTAACAATTGGCCAACTCTTTGATAGAACATTTTACAAATTTTTTGAATTGTTAGTGGGATAAGACTTGGCTTATGGTTGTTGTATCATTTTGTGATGAATAGCGTCATAGTTTTGCTTGTGCATATGTAGCTACTTAGGAGAATAGGAAACATTGTTTGCTATTGAAATCTGAGGATGCACTCTGCTGATACCTACAGCTGGTTAATTGGAATTTTGTTTATGTTGCAGGAATGTGACTATCTCAGAGGCATTGCCCTTCCGAGGCTTCAGGTTTCTACAGTAGTGGATTCAAAAACAGGGAAGGTCTACTCTTTTTCTCTTTTTTAGATTTGGTACAATAGTGCTGATAATCTCAATCGGATGATATTGAGTCTCTAGTGTGTACTTTTCTGTGACTTTTGACCAGGGAATCAGGAGTGAAGTTAGGACAAGCTCTGGTATGTTTCTGAATCACGAAGAGAGGAAATTTCCTATGGTGCAGGTTAGTTCAGGATCATAATTCTCTTCTTTGAACCTGGAAATGGTGCCAATATTTACCAATACAACTAAGTGACCTCTAGTGCGATTTGCCTTCTCTATTATGGGGGAACTGTGGGGCATTTTCTCAAAATGAGGTTTTCAATACCATTTCTTTTATCAAATTCAGGCAATTGAAAAGCGCATTTCTGTCTATGCTCAAGTTCCTATAGAGAATGGGGAGCTCATTCAAGTCTTAAGGTAGGAATTCACTCCGTTCTCCTGTAAGCTGTTGCTCCTGAGCAGAAGACCAATATGTTTCAGTATCCAAGCTAACATCTCCAGAAGCACAGGTATGAAAAGAATCAGTATTACAAGCCACACCACGATTACTTCTCTGACACTGTAAGTCCATTTAATCTCTTTTGGCTGTTGTACTTTCTTTTGCTTCGTCTTGCACTGTCATCTTGTTGTATAAAGATGTGTTGCCTATTTATGAAACTGAAATTTATTTTATTTTCCCCTTTTGTAGTTCAACTTGCAGCGCGGTGGTCAGCGAGTAGCCACAGTGCTTATGTATTTGAGTGAAAATGTGGAGGGAGGAGAAACTTATTTTCCTATGGTAAGTAGTTTTCCACGTCGATTCTAAATTTCCATCTCTGACTATGTTTTTCTTTGCTGGATATGTGTTCGTTTCACTACTAACAGATATCAGAGTTTGGTCCTTTTGGGAGAGGAGGGCTTTCGACTGCCACAATATGCAATTTATTTGGGCACTGTCAGTGTCTGTTCTGTTGATGTCATCATTTGGATTTAGATTGATATAAGTTGCTTCTCATAAATACAATTGACACTACACTTAGCTAAAAATGGGCCAACTCTTAGATGAATTAATTAAATTGATACATAGCACCTTAATCAGTTAATTCATAAGGTCCAGTTTAGATCCAACAAATTTCATTCAGGTCATAAAACAGTGCTACAGGTATCTTGTTTCTGTAAATGCTCAGATAACTGGAACTTTCGAATGCTCTTTGGCCACCAATTATATATGAATCAAGTTGTGTTTTTTCAGGATATGGTTACTGCCTGAAAGCTGCCATTTGTTTATGTACTCGTGTAACTCAGCCATTTTAGTTCCAGTCTTTTACCAGGGCAAGTAAATTTCGTATTTTTTAGTCATGGTTTGAATATGAAGGACCTTCAGAAACTTTACTTTTGATAAGAAATATGCATTTCTCAATGTCTGCGTCATTTCTTAACTAATTTTTTCTATGCATTATACATGTATCTGTTTTGATTTCGGAGCATATAATGATCAAAATTCCCATATCAAATTGGAATGACATTGATCATGTGGACAACACGATAATGTGGAGGATCAGATTCTCTTCCGTAACATTGGCTGGCATCCAATATGGAGCTGCTTTATAGGGAGGGAAGGTTTGAGGCCTTCTAGGGCTTTCTTTTCTTGATCTGTACTGTGTAGGTTGTCTATAGTAATTTGTTGAATTCTCTACTCTATGTTACCACCAATTTAGTTGAGCGTATGAGAGAGGAGTCTGTGCAATTGCTCGACTTCTGTGATTTTGTTTGCCCAACTTTTGGGATCCTTCCCTGTCTGATGCCTTTTTTTTATGCTTTCTGCTATGATTAAAATTTGGCATCTCATGGTGCCTACTTTGGTTTGCTGCAAAATCAACTTGGTTTTGAGGCAAGCTTTGGATCAAATTCGTAATGGACATTGCTTTTCTCTTCACGGGCTAGCACTTTCTTAATATTACATTGATACATGTGATGTGGCCAGCATTGACCGATAAATTGGCATGAAGTGCTCTTGAATTTTATCATTTGCTGCTGTCTATTATCTCCGTATTAGAGGCTGGTTATTTTCGTTAACTCAGTGTTTGCATTTATAGGCTGGAAAAGGCGAATGTAGCTGTGGCGGAAAGATGGTGAAGGGCTTATCAGTGAAGCCAGTGAAAGGAGATGCGGTGCTCTTCTGGAGCATGGTTCGTCTCAATTTATTTGTTACTAGAGTTGGGTGTTGCTGGCTTACGTAGATATCATGTGTCGGCACACATGTCAGAGTGCCTTTTTATTAAAGGAAAATCACTTAGTAATCATTCATGCCAGCATTACATAGACAGGGGAAGTTAGGTATGGTTTGGTGTCCAGGGACTGCAATGCAGTAGAAACCTCTGGTCTTCATATAAGTTCATCAAGTTGCTTTAGTATGCCAAGTTTTTGTGAGGCCTTGCATGTGTATCTAAATGGTCATTTCTTCGGGATATTAGTGGTAAGGGAGATGACTGAAGATTGCATTGCTTGTGGTTTGATGGAACGTAGCATTAGGAATGCAGAGTTTTGGGACTCAGTTACTCTTACTGTAAGGAGGAGACTTCGGTTTGTAGTTGAAAGTTGTGAGTATGCCGAGTTTTTGTGTGGCCTCGCATGTGTATCTAAATAGTCATTTCTTCGAGATATTAGTGATAGGAGAGATGACTGAAGATTGCATTGCGCGTGGTTTGATGGAATGTAGCATTAGGAATGCAAAGTTTTGGGACTCAGTTACTCTTACTGTAAGGAGGAGACTTTGATTTGTAGTTGTTAGTTGTGAGAGAAAGATAATCAAGATATGCTGAGTGGATGAGATGTTAGACTAACCAAACTCGCAATTTTTTCCTTGAAAGTCCCCCGAGTCCAAGTTTGATGCTGGGTATTATATTTTCTTTTTTGGCCCCATGTGATTGGCAGGACAAATTCTTCATTTTGATCTTGGCTTATCTTCATTTCTTTTCAGGGACTAGATGGACAATCGGATCCAAAGAGCATACATGGAGGATGCGAGGTTCTAGCCGGCGAGAAATGGTCAGCTACTAAGTGGATGAGGCAAAGAATCACCAGCTAAATTGATTTCTGAGTTATTAGATTACACGGGGTGGATTTTCTTGCCCATTCGTCACCCCGATATAAGCGTCTTAACATGATAGGAATGAAGTTTCATGTAGGTGACAGATACAAAATAGACACAGCAAAGATAATATAGTGATGAAGTGTTCTTAAGTCGGCAAAATGGATTGCCGACCCTATTTTTTGAACTGGCATTCTTTTTGTACCATGGGGAATAACGGGTTGACACAGATTGTCACAAAAGCAAGGCCTGAAAAGGGGAAAATAACATTTGGGTGGTGTCGAGTCATCCTAATTTGCTCCTTCACTAAGCTGTCTGCCATTGCTCTGTCAAAGCATCGTAACCCGAGTATCCGAATCTTTCGTTGGTCAAGAAACATACGCAAGAGCCTAGCTTTTGGCATATTGGATCAGTTAATCTTCTATCAGAGCACCTAATTTGCCCGTTCGGTCTTTGCCGGTGACAAATGCATGCTAGTTGGGGAAGAAATGTGCGGAGTATGGCATGACTTCTTGAGGCAAATGAGGGCTGGGAAGCATTGTGGAAGACAGTGGTTGACAGCAGTTGCTGACCTTCTTATGTTGCGTAATTTCTTTATGCAATTGGAGAAGAAACGAGGCATGCAGTGTTGATGTTGGGCTTGAATGCAATGTCACGTTTTGTGCATGAATACGAATCCAGGTGTAGATCTTTGTATCCGTAAGGATATGAGGTAAAGCACGCTTAAGTATGATACATAGTAAAAGAAAATGTTGCATGAAACATTCGATACATGTTAGAGCGATAATTTGTGAACTTTTCAATTTATATCCTTAGTGACATACGAGAAGGGTGTTTAAGTGCTTTTAAAGTTTTAAAACTTGTAATGAAAATGTAATCGAGTGCTAAAATCTTAAATTTGTGCACTGAAATCTTAAAACTCGGCAAAAATCGCGATTAAGTCTTTATGTCATTTCCGTCCAATTCTAGTAAAGGGAAATAAATAGCACGACTTTTAAGGTCATGTGGCGATAATTTGATGTCAAGTGGGTCATACGTGAGGAAGTAGAAACCAAAAAGGGAAAAGTAAAAATAAGCCAAAAAAAGATTAAAAAAAAAGTCAAGCAATAGGAATTGGAGCTAAATGTAATACAGCACAGCAGCCCCACGTTCGTCAGCCACAAGCGAGGGCCCTCACACGGTGGTGATGCCTTGGCCCACCATGCAAGGGCCTATAAGACCTCACCGGTGAAGATGAGGCGGCAACGCAACGTCATTCAAAGCAATAACGACGAGGGTCACTGTTGCAACCCCCTCTTCTAATTTTTTTCCTGGGCTTTTTATGCTTTATGCTTTTTGTTCCTTTTTTTTTTTTTTTTTTTTGGATTGCTTGTTGACATAGTGCCCACCTGAGATCAAATTAGTCCCACATGAGCCACTGTTGCCACCCCCCCGTTCTAAACATTTTTGTAGATAATGATAATATTTTTCGTTCATTCGTTTTCGAAGGTGATACAAGTGATTATTTTTCAGAAAATAGTTTTCAAGTCATTCATTTTGTGCAAAGCAAACGGAGGCTTAATCTTTGTTCTCGTTAACGAGCTGAGAGCTTCAACCAAAAACGTTGATAAAGAAAAAAATAGGAAAGAAGAAAACAAATTGAGCGGCCCATTAATATAGTTTATTATAGTTCACGTCTACTTTAGATCTTCCATTAGGACTTAAATTAGGATAGAATGTGATTATGTTTAAACTACACCGTATAAGGGCAAATGCGTTACACACGTACAAAAAAGGGAATTTATTTGAATAATTAGACTGTAGAATGAATTAATTGTGGAAACACTAAGTATTGCGCTATAATCCTTCTGTTAATTGAAAATGTTTTTAATATTTTTTCAAAGGAAAAACGAGAGTGATCTGAGTGCTTGCATTTCTTCACCAGACAGATTAGGGTTTCTCCTTCCTCCTCGTCAGCGCATAGTAACATTTTCTCGCTGCGCAAGATTTTCTTCTCTCTCTCTCTCTCTCTCTCTCTCTCTCTCTTGTGCATAAGATTTTCAATGGAGAATCACTGAGAAAGAAAATATAGCATAACGCTGTCCTCGAATGAGGGAGAAGAACTGTATGTTAACCGTATGTGTTGTTAGTTGTTACTATTAGTATTGAGTGGTGGGATACTATTATTTTAGAATATCGACTTTGCACGGTAAGGGAGAAAAACTTTGTCACTGAAGGTTTGCATCTCCACTGAGTGGAGACTAGACATTGATCTTTCAGTGTATCCCAGGGATGGTTGCCATACTAATAATCTTGTTATCACTGTGATCCATGTTCGTGCAATTTTAGTAGATGTTTAAGAAGCTATACATGCCAAATGCAAACTAAGAAACCTGATGTTGTTTTCTCATTTCGATGTGTTTTGACAAAGTCGGGTTGTTTGTCTAGATGTTTTGTTTCTGTCGAATTATTCGATGAGGGACTTGATTTGTTTGCTTTTGGAACTATTGACCATTCATGCGAAAGCTACTTCGTCTGTGTGATACTAAATCTGACTTTTTATCATGGTTTGTGTCTAAGGAAACTTTTTCTGCTCAATACATTCTGTAATGGCAAACTTGTTAATGGTGGTATGTAGAGATTGCAGTTGGAGGAAGTAAAGTTCATGTTGGTTGCAAAACCAAGAGCGAGACCAAAACCAGGAGTGGCCTGCAGATAAGTAGGTATGGCGTTTTCTATTATGATTGAAATATGCACATAGATTTAGGACTTTTTTTAAGTGGGGGAAGAACAAAAGAGGATTGACTTTTGGCTGGGTTTTGCACAAATAAAAGAGAGATTGTGATCTAAGGATGGTTCTCTGAAAAGGAAATTATGAATATAGAAATCTGTCATGTACAAATTCTTTAATGTCATCAGTTGGTGATTAAAATTTGTGACCCATAGAATTGGCTATATCACTTCCTGTTACTAGACCTTATTAATGTTGGGAACCTAGGATTCCCTCCATGTATAAGTTGGTAGTTTCTATAGCATCCGTTCTAATTCTAGGGAACACTTGTGCACATGCACTATCTATGTATTTTCTTTTGGAAATATTCGGGGTAAGTACAGTGCAAGTGCCATAACTTTTGTACGGATGACACTTAAGTGCTATAACTTTTTTTTTGGCTCACTTGAGTGCCATAACTTCCAAAAAAAAGATCACTTAAGTGCCACTTATGAGCTGGTTGTGAGGGCTCAAAACTGTGGCTTTTTTGGCCGAGCGGTAACCTTCCGGTGGGCGAGCACCACCAGCTTGAAGAGGGATGGTCGGTGAATCATTCCATGGCCTCCGTTCGTCTCAAAATTTCCGTTTTAGCTTCCGTTAATGAAGGTAAAAATGCTTCGTAGTCACACAATTTATTGAACCGATTTGTGTGACTACGAATCATTTTTACCTTCGTCAATAGAGGCTAAAATGGAAATTTCGAGATGAACGGAGGCTATGGAATGATTCACCGACACCCCTCTTCAAGTTGATGGTGTGCTACTTTGCTAAGAAGGTCACCGTTCATTGGAAAAATCGTAGTTTTAACCCTCACGACTAGCTTGTCGAGAGGGTTGGTCGTGAGGGCTTGAAACCCGCGACTTTTCCAGCCAAACAATGACCTTCTCGGTGGCGAAGCGCCACCAACTTGAAGGGGGTGTCGGTGAATCATTCCATGGCCTCCGTTCATCTCGAAATTTTTCATTTTAGCCTCCGTTGGCCGAAGGTAAAAATGCTCGTAGTCACACAAATCGCTCGATAAATGTGTGACTACAAAGCATTTTTACCTTCGTCAACGGAGGCTAAAACCGAAATTTCGAGACGAACGGAGGCTATGGAATGATTCACCGACACCCCTCTTCAAGCTGGTGGTGCTCGCCTCACTGGGAAGGTCACCGTTTCTACTAGAAAAGCCACATTTTGGGCCTTCACGACCAGCTCATAAGTAGCACTTAAGTGATCTTTTTTTTTAAAGTTATGGCACTTAAGTGAGCCAAGAAAAAGTTATGGCACTTAAGTGTCCTCCGTACAAAAGTTATGGCACTTGCGTTGTACTTACCTCGAAAATATTCATAAATTCTATCTCCAGTCCAAGTTGGTGGTTCCCTAGTGTACATAATAGATAGAAAATTGGGAAAAGGTGGTTTTGGCCAAGTCTATGTTGGCCGATGTGTTTTTACAGGAAGCTCAAGTGATATTATTACTGGGCAACGATTTGTAGAGGTGCATATGTTGCTCCAGTTTTGATTGCTATAGTGTGCATATCTTTTTCTTATGAGTCAATTAACATTTTTTTTTTTTTTTTTTCACATGTGGCATTGAAATTTGAGCATAGAAGTAGCAAAGGATACAACTACAGCCCACTCATGAATGACAAGTCTACAAGTAAGTATTATTCCTATTATATTATTACTCCTTTTTGTCACATTCTGTTATTAAACTTTACATTTTTTTTCTGGCATATATACACAGCACTTTCGGTGGTAGTCATGGTGTACTAAGAGTACACTACAAGGTGGCATTGAAATTTGAGCATAGAAGTAGCAAAGGATACAACTATGGCCCACTCATGAATGGCAAGTCTACAAGTAAGTATTCTTGTGCTATTATATTATTACTCCTTTTTGTCACATTCTGTTGAACTATACTTTTTTTTTTTCTGGCATATATACACAACACTCTCGAAAGTAGTCATGGTATATTAAGAATACACTACAAAGGTCGGCAGAGTGTTTTCTATGTCATGGTGTGCTGCTATTTCCTTTGTGTTTTGCAGCATCAGATATCTTCTTTTAAGTTGTAATAGTCCGTTAAGCATATTAATGATTGCCTGTAGGTAATGGATATACTCGTGCCAAGCCTGTGGGAGGTGTGGAATAATAATTCTCACTCGTGAATGTTCAATATTAGCCTATGATCTTATGGTTTATATTTCTTGAATCAATCCTTTTTAATTGCTAATTTGATTGTATCTTTTACTCTAGAATGTCCACTGATGTGGCATGCATAGCCACTGAAGCAATATCCATATTGGAGAAGTTGCGCATAAGAGGGCATAAGAGGGTAAGCGATCTGTTGCCAACCTTACGATTGTTGCTTTTAGTTCGTATGGGTGAGATTTTCTCCTGTGTTATTTGTGCCGTGGAGGCTTCATGAGTAGCTAATATAGCCATTTCTTATCCAGGTGGTTGAACTAGATTTCATTTATCCCAGCGAGGGGAGTCTGGATATCGTATGGAAGCAACAGCTGCGACGTGGGACCATGCTGCATTCGTTCTCAGTAGACCACGAAGAAACCTGCGGATGAGGCCTAGGAGACTCTTCGAACTTCCACTTTTCCGAGCACACGATGTCAAGGAAGCATGCAGCACCACCTTCTGCTGTTGTTTTAGAACTCGGTTTAGTATTTCTTCAGTTGAAGTGTTTAATATCATTTTCATCTTCATATTCAAATGAATAGGATTTCGATATCAAATACTAGAGTGACAATTTAACCCAATGTTGGGTTTTGCAATAGTTGTCACATTTAAATCAGTAAGAGGGCTAATGCCTCCTTGGTTCAGATTCTCATTTGTAAAAGTGTATAACTCTACGAGATGGAGTTCCATCTCGGTATATACACGCTGAAGTCAAGTTTGTGGTGGCTTGTGATTCTAGTTTACCTAATTCGTAAGGGATGGGGCCGCTAATTCATTTACTTGCAAATGGCCAATCAGAATGGACATTTTAGGGTTGGTGGTTGTGGATTAAGTGGACCTTGCTTGGAGCTCATTTTGGTTTATGTTAAGTTTGTATGAAATTCATACTCAACCGATCCATTTAGTGCTTGGTGTTTCCCTTTCTATGGTGCGCTGCATGTTGCACTTGGAGGGTATTAGGTTTTGCCATAAGGTGTTAAAAGGATTGTGTCGTGTGACGAAAGAAAGATAAATTTGAAAGGTATCTATGACCTTGATTTCTTACCTTCTTTTTACCCACGTGGCCTATGCAGAATGCCTTTAATGGCGGTTTTACTTGTTCGATAAGAGGCTAGTGTTTGTTCCAATGTCCTATTATCAAATTATGCATTACTGGGTGCATATCCTGTACTTGAAACTCGTCGCAAAAGCATAGGTTCAATAGCGGTTGCCTTGAGATGTAAATGATCGTGCAAGAGCTGCTTTAGCATTGTTCCTCATTCTTTGTTGACCAAGAAGATGAAAATGATAATATGAACTTCAACTGAAGAAACACTAAACTGAGTTCTAGAACAACGGTAGGCTTTATCTTTGCTCATTCAAAATGGCAAACAATGCCACAATATATGAAACAAAAACAAATCATATTGAAAGGGCAACCGTATATGTCAAAAGTTCCCTGCGTCCAAATATCAATAACTAAATCCTTCAAAATAACATGATTATGCCCCCAAAACAATCATAACAATTAAGCAAAGGCTGGTGCTGCGTGCTTCCTTGGCACAAAATTCAAATTAAAAAATACAAAAAGGAATAAATTAATAAAAACAGTACCTACATCACCATCAACTCCATAAATCAGCAAATAAGCCAAAAAAATTCCATCCCCAAGCGCGCAAAAAATAACATTATCTCCAAAGAGCTAAACTCATGAAATATAGAGCACTCAAAAGGGAGTGAAACAGCAGACTCTTCCAAAAAGAAAAATGTTACAAACTTGCTCTCTAATGGGCAAAATTGAGCACCGATCAAGCATAATCTGTAGGAAGCTTCTCCCATCATGCAAAGAGAAGAACTAAGAATCCTGCTTTTTGTTGATGTCATAAAACACCATTATCGCCTGTTTTTTTTTTTTTGGTAAAGTCACCATATGCCAAAATATAACGACACCAAATTTAAAGCAAAACCAAAGCCTGACAAGGATTAGGGCTGTCTATACTTGCAAGATATAAAAAAAAGGCTAAAACTGTCTTTCTCATTTCAAATCAAGGATTAGCTAAACTGTAGATGAAAAAAATGGTGTACTTTCTCATATCATGCTATGTACAACTTAAATACAACCAGATTAGACCCATAAAAAGGAAAGGCTTTACTCATATCATGCACCTGGTGTGAGGTGCCTCATGTGCATGAAGATTTCTTTCTCTTTCACTTCTCACCAGCGCTCTTCAATTGAGTATTCAGTACACCTTTTGGCCTTCTTCGAAAGGGATCAAGTATTTGAATTCCACAATTTTCTGCATATTTAGATTCATCACTTTCCAGCAAGAAATTAACATCATTTTTACCTATGAGAGATTCCATTTTATTCATGATACAGGAGCGGAGATGCAATAACGTTGTATTGCGATCTTCTCCGAAACATCATGATTTGCACTAATGTTCATAACACCGAAAGCCAATTGCATCAACCTCTTTAAGCACAATGCCTTTGACTTTATCACATCATGAGAGCTTTCTCTAACATCATCACAATGACTACTTTGTTTTGCAGCTTTTGTCCACCTTTTTAAAATGTATTGTGATGGAATGCTTGTAACATTTACAACATGTGTTAAGATACATAAAGTATGTCTGCATAACCATCCTTGCTTTTCAAATAACTTGTAGCTACATGTGATGGTAGAATCACTTGGACAAAAATGGACAATATGCTTTCTTTCACTACTTTCAGTTCCCAATATATAAGTGTGCAACGGCCCATCAGTTTCCGATATAAGAACATGTTCAAACAAAGCATGTAAGAACTTGTACTGGAAATTCCTATAGATGACATGAGTGTAGACATGTGCAACATGTTTCAATATTCCACTATTTTCAACCACGTTCCGCAGATTTCCTCGAGCACACTCAAAATCGTCAACAACTTTGGAGTTGCGTATTTTTTCTGCTTGTTTCTCATAATGACTGACAAATTCAGACAAGATCATGGTCATGCATGCCATTTCTTGAAAAACATTAATAGTGCTCTCACTTCTTTGTGTGGATCTGATTCTTGCTCAAAGAGTATCTCTGCCAAATGTAGGACACCATTTATGATGTAGGTGACACATATTAGCCAACCACTTATTTTTCTCCAGGTTGCACTCGTGATTACATAGCTTTCCAACTATTCTTCATTTCAAGTTTAGATTCGCATTGATATAAAAGCTTATGCCAATATTTATTGCGAAAGCCTGACTTTCCAAGAAGATATGTGATATGATGCGTAGCATTTTTTCTATTATGTCATACACATAAACGATGATTAGTGTTTGGAAGAACAATTTTAATGGCATTTGCCATTGCATGATCTTGATCAATGATATTAATTTTGGGTGTTTTATTACTCATTGCCTCAATAAAGGATTGAAATGCCCTCACAAAAGAAGCAATAGTTTCATCCAATAGAAATGCACAACCAATAGAACATTTTTCCAATGATAATTCAAGCCAACAAAAGGTGCAAATATCATGTTATATTTATTTGTACGGCAAGTAGTATCAAATACCACAACATCTCCAAAACTTTTATAATCCAGCTTAGATACACCATTAGACCAAAAAAAAAAATTGGTCAGTCTTTGCTTTTGATCCAATTGAAATGCATAAGAAATATTGCTTCCATTGAATTGTAAGAAATTTTGACAATCATGCGTGAAGCCAACACTCTCTTGTCCCCTTGCTTCACCACTAAGGTAAGAATACATTTTCATAGCCCTTATACTGGCCCTAGCCAGAGAAGTCAAAATACTTCTATTGGTATTTGCTATATGCCGATATCACCGTATGAGATGTTTTTGTTTATCCTCAATGAAAGGATGATTATGTGTGACATCCTGAATTTCATCTAATTGATCAAGGTACTATATGGAATGGAATTAGAGATAATGGTAAAAAAAAAAAAAAAATTCTATTGGTATTTGCTATATGCCGATATCATGGTTAATGTTTTTGTTTATCCTCAATGGGACCTTGATTTAAAATCCATTTCATCTAATTGATCAAAATTATTTTAAATTGGAATTACTCAAAGGAACCTTCATTGGCACATTAGATTAATCTAGGGACCTTGATTTAAAATCCGTGAGGCACCAAAGGGGAACCTTAATTGGCACATATTAGATTGATTAAATGAAAAGATATGGGTGTGGAAATTTTATGGTATGCTCTAACTAAAGGTATTAGATCACAAAGTGTGCCCTAACACCCATGCATGGCTCGACATGAACCTGCATGAAGGGGGAAGAAGTGGCCTTCTTCTTGCTTTTATCACTAGATTACTTTTTTGTCTAATTCATTTGTCCCATTCCCTTGTCTTATTAGTTTGGAGGCTAGTGGCAGCCATGGCCTATGTTGCAACGACACGCGACAAGACACGACACAACACACTGACATGTCATTTCTCAAAAAGTAGAGAATTCCAAAACGTTGGGACACACTGTATATTAAATGTATATTTTTATATATACATGATAAATTATCATTTTTACGATTATTTCAATCAAATCTACAAATAAATAAATAAATAAAAATTAAATTAATTTGATAAATTATTCATGACATATTTTATTATGTCATGTGATATAGTAAAGTTCCTTTGGTCATATATATTTTTCTCTTGACCATTTTCGTTTTTTCCCACAAAAGATTAGAAATATAAGCCTAAACGCAATCGTCTCATTACCGAACCCCCACCCCCCTTCTCTCTCTCTCTCTCTCAGAGTCAGACGGAACCCTACCCCTCTCCTGAAATTGCAAATTCCTGCCCCAACCGAGCTCTCTCTCTCTCTGTTCCATGGCTGCTCCTCTCCCTCACTTCGCGACCTACCCTTCCTCCCTCTCTCTCTCTCTCTCTCTCTCTCTCTCTCTCTCATAGGCTCTTTTGCCCCTATCGCCACCACCACCACCTCCTTCAATGTCATCGGGAGCTTCGCTTCCTCTCTCAGGATTGCTCTTCTTGTCGGCGCTCCGCCATCTGTGTCGCTTCTTCCAGGAAGTCCAGGTTCGTCTCACCCGACTCTCTTCGGTCGTTTTTCTTTCTTCTTTCTCCCTATTGCTTTTTCCGGACTCGCATGTCGCCGGCACGTCCGGTGCGTTGACCACGTGTCGGATTTCCAACAACTATTGACTGCGTGTCCGAGCGTGTCGGATGCGTGTCGATGTTGGACACCAACACGGTGGCCTCTGGGACGTGTCGGTGCTACATAGGCCATGGCACTCAAGTATGCCGCCCACCCTTGCCCAATGAGGGCTCTTGCTTAAAATGCTCTTACAAGAAATCACCCTAATCATTACCTAGATCTAGATTATAGCCTTTTTCCCCATGTAAGGTGATAAGCTCTCTCCCTAGGTGACCCTTCCTCTCCCCCACGCCCATCTCTCTCTCTTTTAACCTCAAGACCACATTTCTTTAGCCCATTTTGCCCTCTTTCTCTCAAGATTCACTTTCATCGTCATCATCATAGCTCTCTCTCTCTCCGCCATCCTCTCTCCTCTCCGACCAGCAGCTGCCCACCCCCTCACCCCCTCATCTCATCCTTTGTCATGCCAAGAACAGCCCCAGAGGTTGCGTTTAACCTTACCGAAGGATCCCTTGAAGCCCTAGATCAAGGCAACAAATTTAGGCTTGATTTTAAGCCTTTCAATCTACCCGCATTCTTAGTATCCCTTTTGTGTGTGTGTGCATGTGTGTTTCTACGAGTTTTAGGGTTTAAACATGAATGGAAGTTGCTATTTGAGCTTGCATGGAAGGAACCGAGAATGGTGGTGCTGGTGCATGTGTGATTCTAGAGCCCAAGAGTGTGATAGCCATAGATCTAAGGTCGGTGAGCCTCGCCCGTGGATTTCGAGTCTCTCGAACCAACAAGTTATGTACAAAAAGGCGATGAGCTTAGGACTTCTATATGTTTGTTAGTTGATTGATAGTTTGCTATGGAAGGGAAGGCAAACTCGTGAGCCTTGTGAATACTAAAAGGGGTGAAAAGTGCATGAGGAGCTACGAAGGGCAGATCTGGTCACCCTGAGCTTTGTTCCTTCTTCATTTTTGTTCCACCTTGAAGAGTCAAAAGCTTACGTTAAATTCCCCATGAAAGTTGCTAAAATCTTTCCCTTTATAACGTACTATAATTTGAGATTTTTCCAAGGTGATTTGGGTTGGACGATGGTCCATTTTCTTCACCGTGCTCAAGCTGTTTGCTACACTATTTCAGTGACCTTTCTGTCTTCACGATTTTCTACAAAATCTTATAGAGTGATTTTGAGAAAACTTTCTTCATAAAAGTTTTTGGAGACATCCTTCTCTACGACATATTTTAAATCCAGAATTTTTAGAGGTGATTTGGGTGCTGGAAAGAGCTATTTTTTAGAGACAATAATTCTGTTTCAGTGAACAGTTTTTGTTATGTCTTGAACCGCCAAAAAGAAATACTTACCAAAGTTTTTGGTCTTCGAATCCCCATGAAAGTTGTTCATTTGGGTCTCTCCTAACACATATTTAAGTTTGAGAATTTTTGGATGTTGTTTGCCCAAATTCGTTGGGAGTGTAAAATGAGTTGATTCTATATAGTTGTAAAAATTCCCCATTTTCTACTTGAAAATGTGGAAATTGTGGTTCGAGACTTCTGAGAATGTAATGTGAACATCATGAGCTTTCAAATGAGGTATGGTTGGCCTTCATTGGATGAGAAATGGATGAGGAAATGGGATGATCTCATGGGTGCAATTCTGGTGATAGTAATGAATGATTGAATTGCAATGATTTATATGTGATACTATCATAATATCATAGTGATATGTTGTTGTGGGTCCATGTGCATTCATATTATATGATCCTATCATGTTGAGTATGTATTTGAGATATTGAGCATCACCTATGGCCAGCGTCCCATGGATGCCTACGAATGGCAACCCGTAGATGTTAATGCCTGTGGCTAGCGTCCCACAAAAGTCTTGGTCAACAAATCAACAATTCCCTAATGACGACCAGGTAGGGTGTCGGGAGGAGATGCTCGTGGCAAGCATTCCACAGATGGTCCGGAGCGGGAAGCCCATGGCCAACGACCTGTGGAAGTCCGATTAGTGGACTGGAAGTGACCCACACAGATCGGCTTGCCCCCGGTTGAAGTGTGAGATGGGGGTGGACCCAATATGATGATGATGGAAACATATAATACAAATGCATGTGATGACTATGAACTTATTTGGTGATTATGACTTATGCTGTTAACTAATATTATTTGCATGATTGTTCTTGGAGCATGTGCTATTGATGATGCTATGCTAAATATGTTGGGATTGATAATTGGTTAGATCGTTGGGTTTAAGATATTGTCTTATTTTCCTGCTGGGTGAAAGCTCACTCTTGTTGATTTAAACATTTTTTCATATCATTAAGATGAATGCTCAACCTCCAATCCATTATGGATCCCCTTTCCTTGTTGACGTTGTATGGGATGATGTAATTTTTCTTGGGTCCACTACTGTTTATACTTATCAGGTTACTACCATCCGAGTAGATGTGGGGAGGCTTCCTCATGTTTCTTATAAGTTTGTAGTATGGTATAAAAACCAAGGTGGAGTGTTGATAGGACCCTTGTGTTTTGGGAATGATGGTGGTAGTGGTGGCGGCGGCGGCATTGGATCTAGTGGAGCGAACGGTGTTAATGGAGGCGGCATTGGATCTAGTGGAGTGAACGGTGTTAATGGAGGCGACGGAAGGGTTGGTGGATATATCGTCTAAGGAAAGTGATTCGAAAGAGATTTCCGGTACGATTGTGGACTAAGGAGGATCAATAGAATTGGGAAGACTTGTTACCGGTACGATTGTGGACTAAGGAGGATCAATAGAATTGGGAAGACTTGTTAGGGAATCACGGTGGCTTCTTTTTGTGTATACTGCAACGTTGGGCTTGAGGCAGTAGCTTTTGTTTGTAGGATTTTTGTTAATCCTAGTGGGAGTCAGTACCTTTTTGAATCCTCCCGTTGTTTTTGTGAATCATTAGTTTCATCTCCGCCCATGTACTTGAATGTTGTAATGAAGTTGTAAGATCTTGCCACTCCACTTTTCTTCATGTGTTGTGTAAACACGTTTATTTCAAGTTATAAGTTCTGACCTCAATCGCACGCTATCTTCCGCATGCGTAATGACAAAATAAGAAGTCTAAAGAATGCCTTAGTATGTGTTGCTCCGGGACGTCACATTATGAACCTCCTCAAACTTAGCAACTACCCATATTCCATCTTCGATTTTGAATTTAATGCAAGTTTTACATCTGGTTCTTTTCACGGTCCTATAAACATCTATTTGTTCATGAGTTAGGATTGGTGGAGGGAATCCTTCACAATTACACAGAAATGTGCATGTTTGCAATATTCCTTGACTATTGCTTGCCTTTTGTCCTCTTCGCACTCCAAATCCGTTGCAAATTGAATATGCTTTGTATGTATTATAAGCTTCATTCTCGTTATCAAACGTCATGCCAATTCTAAATTCAAATTCTTTATCAACGTTATGCACGATGACATCATCCTTTGCAGCCTCTACAATTTTTTTTTAAGAAAATCTAATCATTTAAAGAAGAAAGATAAATTCAAAACAAACTTAAATTCTAAAGAGATAAGTCATACCCATTTATCCCGAGAACAAGTCGAATTAGCTACCAAGAACTAGGAATTATCTGCGGAATATTAGTAAAAATGTAATTTAGTGCAAAGTTTTTGTGTGTGCATTCTTTATTTCAGTTATGATAGATCAAAAGTGGGTTTCGTGAAAACAATATACGTAAAATAGGATTCACGCCTAATGAACACCCCCTTCTAATCCAATCTCACGATGACGACCTCAACGCTGCTCCCTTGTAATACTGAAAACATAAACGAATAAAGCGTATAGAGTCTTCTAAGACAAACTGAAATTTTAAGAAAAGAGGAAAGGAAACTATCGGAGAAGATAGCAATACCTATTGTTTTTAACCCTAGAATTGGACCTAGTTATGTGAGAGCACCTCTCCCTTTATGAAACTAAAGCAAAAGAAAAAAAAAAGCTGAGGTACAATAGTCGACTTAAAGCATGTACAAAATGTAGACAGAGGAGAATCACTTACTCGCACCTTGCGAATACCCAGTCCCACCCCGTCTCATGGTGACAATCTTGACGCCGCTCCCTTTTAACCCTTCGTGAAATTGAAGGGAAAAAAAGATGAGGTTGAAAAGATGAGTATAAATATATACAAAATGTAGATAGAGGAGAATCACTTATTCACACCTTGCAAATACGTAGTCTTACCCATCTCACGGCGACAATCTTGATGCCGCTCCCTTCTAACCTTTGCAGAACTGAAGCAAAAAAAAAGTTAGGTAGAACAGAGGAGTTAAAGCATGTAGTAATAAGAGCAAACGTTGCACCTTGTGAATACCCAATCTCACCTTGTGAATGCCAGTCTCACCTCAGTTTCATAGACAGCCTCTACGCCCTCCCTTCTAATGTCAAAAACCTAACAAATTTTACGTAAAGAGTTTACTAAACCAAAACCAAACTAAGATTTTGAAAGAGGAAAGTGAAACTACTAAAGAAATCACAATACCTTGAAAAACAAAATTTGTCTTCACTCCATAGTCACACTTCTCCTCTTGGAGAGTTTCTCCTTGTTTGTGTGAGAGAGCAAATTGCGATGGAGACAAAAGAGGGTTTTGAAACTCCATCTAAAACTAAATATTTTCTCTAAAGAGAGAGAGAGGACAAACGGATAGTTATGCGGCTCAAGAGGAGGAAGGAGAAACCCTAATCTATTTGGTGAAGAAATGCGAGTGCTCGGAGAGTTTGCCGATGGGGCTTCGGAGGCGGAGGTGATGTACTGGAGGCAGAGGTGAAGGCGGAGGAGGCTCGAAACCCAACAGTTGTGACCAACAGGGCTCTTGGAAGAGAAAGGGCCTTGGAGGCCTCTTCCGCTTCAATATCCATAGAAAAAGGACCTCGGAAGCCTTTTCGCCGGAACCTTAAAACTCATCGCCGCCACCGTCGCAGCCTCTGCAAATCGTTAGGGAGCCCAAAATCGGAACCTAAGCTAGTTGTTGGTAGTTTCTGGAGGCAGAGCTATAAAGGCGACGATGGCGAAGAAGAAGGAGGGTAGGGCTTGAGATGGGTGAGAAATATAGAAAGGGAGAAGGGGAGGGCTTTAGTGGAAGTGTGGTGCATATGATAGACCTCGGGAGAGAGAAATAGCTCCATTCAGATGAAAAATGCTTTGTTACATAGAAGAGAGAGAGAGAGGGCACAATAAATGCTTTGCTTGGCTTAGTCCCTTTCCACAGCCTGCGCAAGAGAAGAGAGAAAAAAGTGGCTTTCTATTTTAATTTTTTATTTCATGTCAATCGCCATGTGTTGCCTTCTGAGTGGATCTAAGTAGGCTTAATCATGCCACGTAGGCTGATGACATGGCAATCACAAACCGTTGAAATATTTTCTCCCCAAAGGGCTTTGGGGGTGAAAGCTGCCTTGGGAATGCTAAAACCTTTTATTAATGAAATTTTGTCGAGTTCCTTTTTTCCCTAAAAAGGCTCACTAGAAATTCAAGTTTATCCCTTTTTTAAAACAAAACCCTAGATGAATTTCCTTTTGTAACCCCTAGTGTCTCTCCCATTTCCTGCTCCAGACCCAATGCTCATTCGTGTCTGCTCTCTCTCTTTCCTTCATGACTACTCTCTCGCTTAACGATGCTCGCTCGATTGTGCTCCTTTGCTCGCTCTCTCCCTTGCTTGACCGCTCTGCTTCGCTTGCTCTCTCCCTCGCACGACTACTCCTCAGTAGATTTAATCTCTCATTCACCTCGTTTTTGGGTTTTCTCTTTACACCTTTTTTTTTTTTTTGGGTGAAGTTGCTTGCTTTTGGGTGAATACATGAGATTGGTCCTTTCGAGTGTTGTTGATTGTGCCCTCTAGATCTTGAGATGCTCGCTAAGATATCCGGTAATCCTTTCTTGACCGCTTCACCTCGATTTCTTTTGGTTTGTTTTTGGTTAATATGTGATGTATCGTTAATGCCTTTTGTCTTGGTCTATCATTAAGCTAAGTAGTGTTTCGTCTTTGTGAGAAATTTCTGCAGTTAACTCTCTTGGATTAGTTCAGTTCATGATAGATGGTAAACTGGGAGACTGAAATAGGTTTTCTTCTATTCGTTATGATATAATGGGGTGAGTTTTAATGAATGGCATACTCTGTAGGAGATTTACATATCTGTATTGGATGCCTCTTATGCATGCTCACATCAGTAGATTCTGTGTTCGGTTGCATTAGCATGATGAACGTGTGCTTTATCCAATTTGGATGCCTAGTTATGTGTTTGAGTTGTGGTTTGCGGTCAAATTCTAGTCATTGTAACGACTTTCATTATAAGTGAAGCACAATCCATGAATTGGATGATATGTTTACTTGTATTGATATTGATTCTAGTTATGAATCTGGTTCAAGGATTAAGCATGTAGGTGGATGATTATGGCATAACATTCCCCATTTCTATTAGCTTATTTTCATTATTAGAATTTGTTCATGTCGTTTCACTAGTAGATGGCAAGTTCATTAAAGAAAAGGCATTTTGGAGCTTGGAAGATGTAGAAACCTTTTGTAAGTTGTGTGTTGAACAAATTAATAATAACAATCATCCTGCAAATAACAAAAGAGATGGATGGACAAATAGTCAAAATTAAGAGATTTGAGGACCTAAGGGGCAAAAAGTATGATAAAAGTCAAATAAAGAGTAAGTGAGATAATCTTAAGGAAGAATGGAAAAGATTAAGGATATTGGTTTTGAAGGAAATAGGATAAGGATGGGATCAAAAAAAAGAATACCATTCATGCAAGTGATGAATGGTGGGAAAGGAAATTTCAGGTTTTTTCCCATTCTTTTGTTACTTTTTTTTAAGTTCATCTTTTACAATACAACTCACGAACATGTTTATCATAACAAGAAAATCCTAATGTTAGAATTTTTGGAATGAAAAGTATACATCCAGATCTTCAAGTTTTGTTGGATAGAATGTTTGGAGATATATTTGCTATTGGAAGTGTCATAAGGTTTATGTGTTGATGAGGATATTGTAGCCATAGGACTTGAAATTGATGATTGTGTAGGATCTAATGATAATGATATAGAGTGTAATGTAGGTGAAAAGATTGTTGAATGGGCTCAAAGCCATAAAAGAACGGCGCAGAGTTCGGTGAGGCATTCTCAAGGAAATAAATAAAAGAAATTGACCATAGCTACTAAGGGCCTGTTTGGTAACCGGCCAAATAATGACTGACTCTATTATTTTGTTTCCGGAAAAAAAAAGAACAGAAATCCATTTGGTAAATTTTTTATTCCCGAGTACAAATTTGTTCCCAGAATCAATTTTGAAACATAATCAAGAATAAAAAAAAAGTTGATTCTTGGTTCTGAGAACAAAAAAAAAGAATCAAAACTAACAATAGAAACCGACATGCTCATGGTGAGTTCACACATTCTCTAGACCGCTACTGCTCCTTCACCGGTGCTTTCTTCTCACGATGATGGCTGCTCCTTCATCGATGTCTTTCTTCATGATGACGACCACTCCTTCACCGACCAAGCTTCTCGTTCGAGGTGAGTTCTTGCTGATGACTCGCAACTATGGGAGGGGCCGATGTCGCCATCAGGGAGGGCTCGCTCGAGCGAGCGCCGATCGGTTGGGTGATGGCTCGCTCGAGCGAGCACTGCCCTTGCCGATCTGGGCTCGCTCTCGCTCAAGCGAGCATTGCCGTGCTCGCCAATCTTTTTGTCCTAGCTCCCGAAGAAATCCAGTGGCCCTACCTAGCTAGTTGTAACTCACAGCATGCGTATAGGTTGACGTGTTGATCCGTCGCATCAATTTTGGCCCTCCATCTCTTTTGGCTCGACCCTCCTTAGCTCCCCTCCATGCAATCACCGCATTGCCTCGCTGCCTCCACTCCGCCGTTCATCTCGGTATGTTCTTGGATCACCCTCCAAGAGTGGCGACTGGTCATGTGCATTTCTGGTTATCGTTTGTATCTTTGTGTTTTGCTCATTTCGATAACTAAGAGCCTTGTAGAGAGTTTCTAGTCTGTTTGGACAATGGAGTTCTTGTGCTGGTTGATTAGTGCGATTGTTAGGCCTTTCTTAGCTGGTCCACTGGTTGAATTTTGGTTCTAGAGATTCTGATTTTTCACGGGCTATAACCCTTTTGATTAGCTCGGCAACTTGTCAATCTTGATTCCATTTTCTTTGGTGGGTAATTGAATTTGAGCTCCAGTTGGGTTTTTGGTAATGGGTGAATGCAGAGAATGCGACCATTCTCAAACCTTGAATCTTGTATTACTTCAGCTTAATTCTTACTTGTCGTTTGGATCTTGAGAATGAGGCATGGAGAGTGCATATCTTTTTTGGCGATGATGTATCCCTATGCCCTCTTTCTTTTCCCCTTCTATGTGCCTTTAGCTTTGCTAGAGCATATGCTTCTTTCTTTAGCTCGAATTGTAGCTTGAGATTGTATTTTCCAAATTTTCTTATGCTGCCACTTCTCTTGAGAATGGTTGCGTGTATTGCTTGTAACTTCTACATGACTGTTATTGATTTAATGCATAACTCATATGATGCTCAATTGGTCAAGGTTAAATGACATCTCAGAAAGAGATATTTAATGCAAAGTGGACCGAGCCTTTCACCAACCTGTTTGTAAGTTTGTTAGTTGAGGAGGTCAAAAAGGGAAATCGCACTTCTTTCACTTACAACAAAGCTAGGTGGAATAACATACAGATTGAATTCATTAAATAGACATGATACCAATATAGCCTACTTTAGTTGAAGAACAAGGTGAACAAACCGAGAAAACAATATGGTAGTTTTAAGAAGCTTCTTTCACGATCTGGATTTGGCTGGGATAATGTGAATAAAACAGTAGTTGTCGATGATCCAAGTATATGGGAATCTCACATCAAGGTATCTTTTAACTTTTGATTATTTTGATGTCATTGTAGATGTAAGTTTTAAAAGGTTTGATTATGTTGTTGACATATGTCATTATTGTAAAAATTGTAGGATAATAGTGGGTGGGCAAAATTCAAGAAAAATTGATTTCCTCAATATCCTAGGCTATGTATTGTATTTGGTGGTACATATGCTACTGGGGATCATCATGTCAAAGGAAATGCCGAAGATTTGACAGGGGTTAGGAAGGTGACAATGGTGATGGCGATGCAGGCGGTGATCCAGAGGACTTAGATGATCACCACATTGATGAGAGAGTCTTTACATCCGATAATACTACAGCTCCAGTTCATGACAAGCACAAATTGGATAGGATTCCAAATACCAAGAGGAGAAGAAAGAGTACCTCATTTTGCATTGTTGACACTTCCAAAGCTATACAGAGCTGATCAAAGCTAAGACAAGTCAATTTGTGGGTGGCTCTGCCACCTCACAAATCACACCACCACTTGTGGACCCCTTCTCTGTATCCGCTATCATTGATGTCCTAGTTTGTATGTTTGAGTTGGGGCAAGATCTTTACAGCAAAGCAGTGGAACGAGCATGTGTAAGTGCCGCATGGAGGGGGGCTTTCATCAAATCCCCAGCTGAAAGGAGAAATGGACTTCTTCAATGTCTTTAGTAGATGTTGGGAAATGTACCGTGCATTGCGTGGGGTTTCATTTGATTGTATGACTTGTGTTAGTAATTGATATTTGGTTTTTAGAGATATTGATGTCGAGACTCTTGTACTTTTGTGATACCATGGATACAACAAACTGTTTAATATTTATATATTTGGTTTGCTTTCACTCTATGACTTATGTTATTGGTTGTTATTGGATTTTTTTTTCCAAATATCTATATTGATGTTCTTGTATTTGTGTGATGATATAGGTACTATGGAAGGGAGATCAAATAGTGTGTCTAATGGGTAGGTAGATCCAAATGAACAATTCTTGGATGATGATAATATTCACATATTGATAGCATAGTTGTGCATTGTTGCGGTGGATATGTCCGTGCATACGAAAGAATCTATTAGGGACAACAAACTATCATGACCTGAATGGATAAGGGAGATTGTTCATGGACATTTAGATAGAATATATGAAGCCTTTAGGATGGAGAGACATGTTTTTCTGAACCTATGTAAATTAATGAAGGCAAAAAGTTAGTTGAAAGATAGTCGGTATGTTAGGATGATGAACAAGTTGGGATTTTCTTATCTATAGTTTGTCACAATAACTCCAATAGAAATTTATATGAGAGATTCCAACGTTCAGGAGAAATAATTAGCAATATTTTAATATAGTGAAAGCAATTCTCAAACTCTCAAAAGAGGTTATCAAACCACTATCCTTTGATGTTGTCCCATAGGAAATTCTTATGGATCCTAATCATGAACGATACTTCAAGGCATGGTTTTTATTTAGAGTTTACACTATCAAATACATGAAGTTGATAATCTTGTATAACTTTAGATTTTCATAAATGCACAAGGCTGCATAGGTGCTATTGATGGCACCCATATAAATGCTTCCATCCCTGTGTCTCAGCAAGTCCCATTTAGAGGCAAGAAAGGGAATACTACCCAGAATGTGATGTGTGTTTGTTCATTTGATATAAAGTTTACTTTCATGTATTCTGGATGGGAAGGATCTGCCAATGATTGTTAGGTACTTTCGGCAGTACTCAAGACTCCTCGACTACAATTTCCTCGATCACCACTAGATATTTGCTTTGTCTATAAGAAGAAACTTTCTTTATGATTGTTGTGACATCCTCAATTTGAGGACGTTTAATTACGTAACATTAGACCGTTAATCTTGGACAAGTGGACACGAGCCAAGCATTAGAAGCCCAACAAAGGCCCGCGCCAAGACAAGCCCAATGGACTTGTTCGGCCTTGTTAGGCGCCAGTTAAGAGGGTAAAGCCCATTATAGCCTACATTTACCCTTTGCTGATTTTTGAAAGATTACACATTAATGTGCCATGTGCATGATTGGTGTTTTGGGTTTATTAACCTATACTTTGCATTTAATGCCCTTAATTACACCTTCTAGAAGCCTTGATGGAGAAGAGACAAGATTGTTGGTCTTACTAGTAGGAGTTGGGCACCACTTTGGGGGGAACAAGTAAACCAGTTAGTTTCCCATTGAAGTATGTGCTCTTTGTCTTGCATTTATAAGACTTGATAGAGATATTTCAAGAAGGCTTATTGGCCTTTCATTCACTTGGATAGGAGGGTTTTAAGAGAAGGATAGGCTAGCCAAAACTTGGAGCCATTGAGTGCAAAGCGAATTATTGGCTTTTCACTCTCCCTTGCAAAAGACTTAAAGGGAAAGTCTCTTGCATTTCTCTCTTATTTTCTCATTTCTCACTCTCATCTCTCTTTCTCTCCCTCTCCGCCCTCCCTTCTCTCCGTCGTCCACCATCTGCTTTTTTGTGCCATCCACAGCCCCCCGCCGCCGCCGTCGCCACCGCCCGTGCCGTTTCATTCACCACTATCCACGCCGCGCCGTGCCAAGCATCCTCATCCTCCTCACCATCTTCACGCCGTCCTCCTTTGCCGGGCCGCTCCACCACCACCGTGCCATCGTGACACTATAGCCGTTCATTCGCCGTCACCGTTCATCCATCTTTGTCTGTAGTCCAACCGGTTTCGTAAGTAATTCTTCTAATCTGTGGATAGGGCATTATTCTACATGTGTCGGACCTAGATTGAGTATTGTTTGAGCTTGTTTTACCATGACATTGCTTGTGCCGTAGGTAGATCATCCGTACTTTGATTTGGACTTGGTTCTTCGTAATTGGATTGAGTTTCGAGTTTAGATTCTGTGATTGTTAGGATTGATTGTTGCTTGCTCTAGGAAGAAGAAGCACGTATAGCAATTTTGTAAGCTCTGGCGGCTTCTAGGATGGCTAAGGGCAAGATTGATCGAACTGTGCAATCAATTGGGAAAACGATTAAAATCAAAGCGGGAATAAAAACACAGGTGATAAGGTCGGCTGAAGTTGGGGTAGTTAGCTAGGAAACACCCCTATGCATGTGAATGATTGATTGTGATTGAATATGTTAAGTGTTCCGGTTTGTTTGTGATCAACGACCTATTCTTGTGTTGTAGAAAGTCTTGTTAGACTATTGATAGCAAAATAAATGCTAAGGACCAAGTCACGACGGCGAGGAAAAAAGAAAGTCCCAGCAGGATGCCATAACCTCGAAAAGAGAAATCCAAATGCAGGTTCCCCTCTTGTAAGTTGCGGTTCGGTGTTGAGCCAAGAGAAGGCTGATGAATTTTGACATAACCCGATTCGATGAGGGCGGGAGTGATCGCTAGGCGTAACCCGATCAAGGAGCGGCTCTTGGCTAGGAAGTGGACGCCGAGCAAGAAGCTTGATCAAGGTGCGGCTTCTAGCAAGAGTGGTCGCCGGGGGTTAAAGACCTGAACAAGGTACGACTCCTGACAGGCTTCTAGGATGACGAGTAAGAAAAGGAATAAATCGAACTAGGTACTGAATTAAAAGTAAGATGGGAACTGTTGGTTGAAATGATCAGTGTGATCTTTGTGATTGTTATAAGTAAGTAAATTGTGTTTGAGGAAGATTTTATCGAGTAGCGAAGTGAAAGCGTGGTCAAGCTTGCTGCACTCACATATGTTGGATCGAGGTAGGGAAAGAAAGGTTCTTTGGTCCAAAGCTAGTCCACATGATGATGGCTGCTTGTAAAGGTATTAAGGTAAGTTAAGTCCTAGGTACTTAGGATCCTTTGAAATTCGAGAAAAAATAAGGAATTTGGCCTATCAGTTGGCGTCACCATCGAAACTTGCTCGGTACATGTTGTGATATTGTGAAAGCGTGAGCCCGATCCGGCATGCGTCTTGAATTTTTCGATGAGGTCGGGCGTGGACAGCAGAGTGTCTTATCTTTGAGGAGCAGGTGCGGATCGTGGATTGTAAGGAGTAAGTGTTGAGAGGTAAGGTCATTCCCTTAGTTAAGGTTCTATAGTGTTACCAGGGCATAAAAGAAGCCACCTGGGAAAATGAGGAATTGAGGACAGGTTGATACCGCATTCATTTGAGGAACTAAGTGCAGCGTTTAAATTTCGAGGACGAAATTTTATTAGAGGGGAGAACTGTCACATCCCCATTTTTGGGCTTGGGAAGCCCTTGAGTAAACTGTAATATCCTCAATTTCAGTCCCTAGGAAATGGCTATGGGTTAAGTTTGGTGGTTTTCCAATCAGAACTAAATTGTTTTATCTTGTTTTGGAAAACCCAGTTTTGGATCCTTTGTACCCCTTCGTTTTGTTATTTTTTGGGAGACTTTTGTGATCCGAATTTCCAAATGCTTTCTTCTGAAAAGTTGTTCCAAACATTTTGAAGTTTTACATGATTTAATTTCAGAATTTTTGGAGTTGATACGAGTAATACGATGGCCTGATTTTCGGACCGTGTGAAACTGCCCAGAATGGGTATTTCGGTGATGTTTACACCGTCTTGATTTTCTACAAGTTTTTCTGGGCCGATTTTAGAAAAGTTTCCTTCACGAAAGTTGTTGAGAAATTCCTTTTCTATAACGTGTATAAATTTGGAAATTTTCTGAGATGATTTGGATTCTGGACAGAGCTTATTTTGAGAAGCAAATATTCTGTTCCAGCGAACTGTTTTTAGTCTGTTTTTGAGTGACTGAAAACGGTGTTTACAGAGAGATTTAGATTTTGTGTTCTTCACGAAAAATGTTTATTAAGGGCTTGTTTATGACATATCCGAATTTGAGAATTTTCGGAGTCCATTTACTATATTTTCAAGTCTAATTTCGTGAACAGTGCAAAGCTATTCGGTTTTGTCAGATTTCAAAGATTTATAAATTCCTTTATGAGAAAGTTGGAATCACAACTTGAGGTCTTTTGTGGATATTTGAGGACATATCCGTGCCGAATTTCGGGTCGGATGGAATTATTATCGTGTTTATTGCGGAAAACCTTCAGAAAAATTTGTAATTAAGTATGGCACGGGTTGTGATTTTTGTGCCAATTGGTGTATTTCGTGTGATCCGATTGGCTCGAGTCATTTGCGTGAGAATTTAGTAAATCCAGAAGACTCTAGAGAATCCACGGTCTGGAAATTGGTAGAAAATCATAGAAGTTTGACTAAGTCAAACCTTATCCCCTTCATTATTGCTTGTATTAATGCTTGGTCTTCTTTTTTTTCACAAGCATTTATGAAGTCTTAACTTTGACCTAGGCCATTAATGGGTGGATGACACACGCGCTTACCTCATGCTCCTCGATGACACGCCTACCACCCTCATTGCCCCGATGACACGCAGGCGCTACCTCATCTCCCATGATGACATCGCGGCGCTTTTACCCTCATCTCCCATGATGACACGCCACGCTTACCTCATCCAAACTTAGGCCCCCAAGTTTTGTCTCCCTATAATAGGAAAGAAGGCCATTCGCCAAGGGAGAGAGAGAGAGAGAGAGTAGTGGAGGGAGAGAGAGAAAGAGAAAGAGAGAGAGAAAACTAAGAGAGAGAAATCCAAGGAAAAGAAAAGAAAGGGCTCAACACCGTGAGCTACCGAGAGAAAACCAAGAGAAAGAAAGCCGGGGAGAGAAAGAAAGGGCCAACGAGACCCCAAAACCGTTGTTCTCACCATCCGCTTCTTCTCTAGTTCTTGTTTCAGTTTAGTGTAAGTGAATTCCTTTAATATCGGGAAAAGATGTTGAGATGTGTTGTGACGTGGTTTGCTTGGACCATTTCTCGGTCGTTTGGTTGGTCGTGATTGGTTCATTTCCTTGGTTTGATTATGTTTCCTGTTTGATGTTGATTTGAGATAGAACCGAGCCTTTGTTGGTAAAGTGTACATGGCGTGACCATGCATAATGTTCTCTTGTTTGAACTTTGCTATTGATCTACCGTCGATGTGTCAGCGGTAAGGGCCGACTTATGTTAACGGCGATCGATATATCCTCGCTTGATATTAGTGTTTTCACTTGCTGAGTCTTCCGACTCATCCCCGTTTTTCCCACCCTCAGGTACATAGGATGGTCGAACGGACGGCAGCAACAGGGGAAGGTTGAGCCATGTTGGAGTTCGGGGAAAGCTAGGAGCGGTGAATCCGAAGTAGTGGGCTTAGGACACCCAAGCCATAACGTTTGTTGTGTAAATGGCTAAAGTTGGCTAAGTTAGCTTGTAAAACATGTTTGTATGAATTATAAACATAAGGTTTGCTCATGATGCTGTTTTCTTAATCCCGCTGTTGTTTTGAATGTGATTGTCCCGAGTTATGCTTCCGCTTGTGTTTAAAGAAAGATAATAATGAACGGGACGTCACGTTAATGGCCTTGAGGTAGGGGGGCGTTACAACAACCCTACCGAGGTCGATTCAGTGAGATGTCCCAAGATGCATCGCCGACCCAAAACCCAAAATAGAGAACAATGCACACGTGGAAGCAACACTACACCCGTACAAATTAAAACAACATGACCAAGGATAGCAATGAACAACAACCATCATAAATACATACTTGCATTACTAATAGGAATTTACAATATCCATTCATAGCAATATACACCAGTCAAAAATGGATCAATAGCCACTAACGTCAAAAAGGGGTAGGTGGCTCGAGCGGTCAGAGTACTAAATCTAAAAAGGGCACCTTATCAAAAAGTGTCGGCCTACCTAACTATGGTCAAAGGGTAAACCTTAGGGTAACCAATCCAGGTCGGATCCCAAGGACTAGGATGAGTCATTCGACGACTCAAACTCAGAGTCCATTGAATCCGGCCTGGACTCGGCATCCACTAACTCTGCCCCGGAATCATCCTCCGGCTCTAGCTCCTGCTCCATGGGCTCCGGCTCCGACTCAATGTCGGACTCCTAGTCTATCGGCTCCTCTCCCTCGGACTCGATATCCATCTCAATGATAACTGGCTGGACTCTGGAATCCTCCTCGGCATGGCAACGGGGCTCACGACCTCTCCATCGATGGCTTGCGGATCCGACTGGCCTAACGCGTCGAACGGGACACCAAAGGTCTTAAGCAGTCCATGAGTGTCAAACGAGTCTCGAAAACACCAAGCAAGATAGGGATGGGCTTGGAAATATGGCTCGCCCTCATCGACCCATACTATATTGTAATACCTAACATAAGACTCCCCATTCCCTACGGGGTATTCAGTCACTGATTGCTCTATGCGATACGAGATCCCAAAACGGAGCGACGCATCTACCATCTTCAGGGTCGAGAGTCCGAAAAGTGGGATTTAAACAACAATAAAAATAAATCTTAGCGAGTAAGTCTCATAAACCTAAATTAGGCTAATATGCACCTCCAAACAAGCATAACCAAACAACCAATCAAACAATTACATGACTTAGGCCCTTGGCCCAAATCCAACATATAACTGAACCTACATGTTAGGCACATAATAATAATAATAAAGTGCAGAACCCAACCATGACACACACATAATATCACTTGGCCACGACGCATATCATGCATGTGCTCGTGCTCATACTCATGCTCATGTCTCGTCGATGTACTTTTGCACACTTGCATACTTGCACACTTGCCGATTTTCCATTTATTCATCGACCCGTAGAAAACGCATCAGGTCCGACCTGCGTAAAATGCATCAGGTCATTTGCTCATCGATCGATCTTCGGCCAGCGTAAAACGCATCAAGCTCATGACACAACCTGCATAAAGCACATCAGGTTGGCCATCTTCCTATAGTCCAAGCATCATCCCGCGTAAAACGCATCAGGACGGGTTCAATACCCCTCAAAAATGCATCAGGATTTTTATGTGATCACACGTACATATCCACCAGTTATTATCTAAATCCCGCATAAAACGCATCAGGGCAATTTAGATGATCACATGCTCATGTCATTCATGCACACTCGCATGATGCACATGTTATGCCAATGCTCGATACGCATATTCATGGCCATAATGTTCACAACATGCTCAATTAATGCCATAACATGCTCATTTAAGCAATTCAATCAAAACAGCCATGGTACCTAATTGGCACACAAAATCACGCGATCGAGCCAATAGAATTACGCATGCTTAAGGCTCACCAAGCATCTCATCATTTGGCCACACTAAGCACACATCATGGCATCACATAATCAGTCATAAATTGTGCACAATTCAGCCACTACATAAGCAATCAAGACATTAACATTTCACACAAAATCACTAGGCCCAACTAATTCCATAATGAACAGCCACTATACAGCCCATTTTAGGCCACTAATCCACCTCCAAATCATCACATTGGGCTCTCGAAATTTACCACACAACCAGCCACTACTACGGCCCACATTGCACCCAAATTAATCCACATATTAGCCCAAACCAAGTCCACAATGGTCGGCCAACAACCAGTCCATTCTAGGCCACCAAATCTCATTTAAATCATCCTACTAAACCACCAAAATCACCACATAATCAAGCCTAATCAACAACCACTTAACAACCCCTAAAATACCCTAATAACCCCTAAAACTTGTCCAAAGTGCACATAATCCTAATTAGGGTTTAGGGTTTGTACTCATTAAGTCTCCTAAGCTCCAAGGGCATTGGACTAGGGGAGAAACGGCTGGACGGTCGCCGGCTCGCGATGGAACAAGTAGCGGTGCACGGCGATGGCGATGGTCTCGACGGGCGGGCGGCGGTCTCGGGCGCGGCGCCGCGGCATGGCTTGGCTTCTCACGGCCAAGGGGAAGGAGAGAATGGGGAGAGGGAGCTGCCGAGAGAGAGGGAGTGTGGCCGGTGGTGATGGTGAGAAATGAGGGGAGAGAGAGAGTTGAGTGTTTTATAGAGAATGGTTTGAGTGGGGTGGTTGAACTACCCACTAAAAATTACCATCTTGTCCAACCATCAAGGGCTAAGATCAATCAAGGCTAAAATATCTTGGGGCATTTTGGACCTTGATTTTCGGCAATAATAGGGGCTGATTACTCCAAATTAAATCCCAAAAATTTGGAACCCATGCATAGGCTTAGGGGCAAAATAATAATTTTCCGTTCCCGGGCCGAAATTTCATTTTTTGACCATACCGATCCCAAATATAATTGGCCACACTAATATGATGTCATCCTTACGAAATAGTTGCATACGTCCATGAAATTCGACACCGAAGTCCGAATTCAATTTCACGATCGATTTCGCTCAAATACGATTTTAGCGTCTCTCACTAACAGGCGGCTGTTTAGGGGTTACGCGTATCGACTTAAGATTACTCGAGCCGTGATTTATTTTGACCTCCCAGAGAACACGGGGATTTATCACTAGTTCCGGGGTCGCGATCGTTCGAAATGAGTTCGGGATTGTTCGCCACACGTACTCTCGATCGTGCGGAATCACCCGCGATCTGATCGTATGTCATTAGCCAAACTAAATTCGTCATCTTCCTTAGATTAGCCCACATTGGCCCAAAATATTCCATCGTCGTTCCTCGGAATCGGACCCGATTCACAGTTGAGTTCTTTGGTCCATGTATCATTTTTCCTAGTTAACCATTCCCTATTGGTTAGTATCTCAAGAATGATCAGTTCTGAACGAGACTTACTAAAATGAAATGAGAAATACATATCCATTTTATTGATCACGAAAGTGGGTCGAATTCAGGCGTTACACCATCGGGCAGAGTAATACACTCAAAGCTCAATTGTGAGCTTCAAATTGAGATAGAACACTGATAAGAGTGATAAAGGGAAGAGTTTATACCAAGTATATACCATGTTTATACATATCACCATGTATATACCAAGTATATACATATCACCATGTTCACCATGTTTTCTTCACTTACAAGAAAAAAATAAATTGGTGAGTGCTCCATGAGAATTAAATACCAAGTTTAAAAAAGCACTTGAAAAAATTTGGAATAAAAATCTTGTGTAGTTACCAAACGCATTTCTATTCTTTTTCTATTCCAAGAATAGAAATTTTGGGCAGTTACCAAATGCCTTCAAATATTCAGAAATTGTTCCCAAACACAAAATAAAAAAAAAATATTTTTGAGCAGAAATTATTTTCGGGAACATAAAAGTTACTAAATGCACCCTAAGTTAGCAACGTAAATGGACATAATTTTTCAATTATTAAAAGTAGGAACCATGCGAGAAAATTTGATCCTTACAAGGAAATCATAGAGACGTTGAAAGCCATACCAAGATGGAGCAAAACAGAGAATTATACTTTTTTTGCATTAAATCATTTTGCAAAAAAGAAAGACCATCGGCAAATCTTCATAAACATGGATGGCGATCAGGAAAAAGTCAAGTAGATCAAGTATAAGGTCACATAGCGTAGTTATCACTAGGATGTTAGCTACTTATTTGAATTCTTTCATATTTTACGTTGTTATAATGTGAAACCTATTTGAACTACTTATTTGTACTAGTTAGTGAGACATGTTTATGTTCTATTGTGAGACCTATTTCTAATTGGTGTTCTCTTTATTGAGTGGAGTTTGCATATATATATATATATATAATTGATAAGTATTCTGTTAATGGGTGATCTAGATAATTTGTTACATCTCTCATTCTAATTTATATTTTGTTACTTTAACTAGTTATTGATGATTCTCCTAAAAGGGAAAACTATGAAAAAGAGGAAGATGAATGTGCCGTGCTTACGATAGTTGTTTATCAGACAATATACCGTCACAAAGAACTGGGCATGACCTCATCATACATAGGAAATGCATGGTTAAGAGAGTTGATGGACATTGATGATAATCCGATAAATTGTTTTTGAATGTTTAGAATGGATAGAACCGTATTTAATAATTTAAGGTATGATTTAGTGACATGAGAAGGTCTTTAAAGATCTAGGAATATTGATGTTGTTGAAATGTTAGGAATGTTTTTTCATATCTCCAATGATAGAAATGTTAGTACTATGGGAAAATCATGTGCAGGCTATTTAGCTTAGTTTTTGATAAAATATGTAAAATGGGAGTAGATTTGATCCAATTATCCGATCAACAATTTAAGGAAGTTCCAATGAAGATAAGGAATAATCAAAGATTTTATCTCCATTTTAAGGCAAGTTATAATTATACAATAGAAAATATAAACTAAATATAAATCAAGTAATATTTGCGTTCTTGTTTTAGGATTGCATTGGAGCTATAAATAGTACACATATCTCTCCAGTGGTACTTACGAGCGACCAACTTCGTTTTATCGATAAAAAAGGAACATCGACGCAAATGTATTGGCCATGTGCAATTTCAATATGGAATTTTCTTGCATTTGGGCCGGTTGGGAGGGAATAACTCATAATACTTGTATCTTCTATGAAGCTATTGGGAGATGTGATTTACAATTTCCTTATCCTTCGAAAGGTTCGTTAATTAATGGTTTTTATACATTAATATATGCATGTGGTATATGTTGACTAAATTTATAATTTTTTTGTGTAGGTAAATACTATTTAGTAGATGTTGGATATCCAAATCACACGGATAATTTGGGTCCACACAAAGAAGTTAGATATTATTTGCCTGAGTTTCAATGAGGTATGACACCTACAGGCTATAAAGAACTGTTCAACCGTGCCCACTCCTCACTGCAATAAAAAATTGAGCATGCCTTTGGCATATTAAAGAAGAAGTGGAAGATTCTAAAGATTATGCCAAGTCATCCATATAAAAAGCAATTGAAAATTGTGATAGCGGCAATGACTTTGCACAATTATATACAAAGAAATGTCATGAATTATGCACAATTTGCATAGTAGATTTGGATCCCAATTTATATACCGATGATGTAAAGAGGAGGGTAGTATTTCAAATGATGACTTTGCTTCTAACATGGCACGTTTATGTGATCAAATAATTATAAGTTTAGGAAATATTTAAGGTTGTTTGTAATTTTTAAGGATAATAAATTTACTTCATCGAGGCATATGTTACCATGTTTATTGTAATGAAAGTATTTTTATTTGGATCACAATCTATATATTGATGATGTAAATGGGGAGGGTAGTGCTTCAAATAATGACTTTGCTTTTTACACGTCATGTTTGCGTGATTAAATAACTATAAGTTTAAGAAATATTTAAATATGTTTGTAATTTTTAAAGATAATGAATTTCTTTCATCGGAGCATATGTTGCCACGTTTATTGTAATGAAAGTATTCTTTTTTAATTGAGAAAGAGACCACTTTGATGTGAATTTTTTCCAATTGAATTTTTTTTATTTTTTAGCAAAAAAAGAAATTTTATTTTTTTAATAAATTTTTTATGTGATATCTTTTAACATTGTTGTCGATATTTAAATTAAAAAATCTGCAGATATTTTTTCAATTTTAAAATTAAAAATTTAAAAGCTTAAATTAATAACCCAAATGGACTTTTCAAATGTGTTTTCACTAAACTGTTTTTCTTTCATAGTTGCTTTTCAAAGTAGAATTTACCAAACAATCTTTGCATTTCCTTAAGACCCCTTGGAAATGCTTAACCAAATGCACTCGTAAGCTAAACAGCCTTGCATTTTCCCATAGCCTCTCGCAAATGCTGAACCAAACGCATCCCAAATTGATCGACTCAATTTCCTCAAATAAAGTACATGTCCAGCAACTCGGGAGCCAGCCGAAAAACACCGAGCCCAACAAAAATCCGGCCCGACCCGAATTACCGGGCCCAGTTCTGCTCGGGCCAGGTCAGCGGGCCCAAATAATATTTGGAATTCGGGCCGGTTTAAGCCATTCGGGCTTCACCGGCCCGAAATGGCCCAGTCCTAATCGGTCCTGGCCGAGAGCGCCAAGCCCGAAATATCCGGGTCGGGCCAAGGTTCTCTCATTTTTCCGTTCTTGTTATTTTCCGGCCACCCCCCAACTTAAACCCTACGAGGAGATAAAAAGCAGACTTCAACACTCTCTCCCTCTCGCTCTCGCGAGTGGCAAAATTCGCAGGATTCTATCGGTCCGGCATTGCAAGAATCTCGCCTCGGACAACTCGGTCTGTCGGCGGTCTCGCTCTCTCACTTGGGAAGGTAATTCGATTGGAATTCCTGGGCTTGATGATCCTCCGCTTGCTGTCTCTGTTGTTGCATCGCGCGCTTTCCAGAGTAGCTTCGGGGCGCCGGCGAAGTGGGGCGCCTGGGGAAAAATCGATTGAGTTCTCATAGGTTGGACGCAGAAGTTGATGGGAACGAGTTGTTCGAGGCTTGGGTTCGGGTTTTCCTCTTTTCGATTGGGGGATGTTGTTGGGTGGAGTGTGCGTTCTTATGGGTTAAGGTGAACTTTTTGGTAAATTTCGATGCTATTTTGTCATGTCAGTGGTGAAATGGGTTTATGTCGTGAAGTGAGGTTTTGAACGGAATTAAGTCTGTTGGTGTTGGTGACCCCTCAAAAAAGAAAAAAAAAAAAGAAGATAATGAAAGAACTCTGTTGGTGTCAGCTTCGATGTTAAAATATTGAGTTTGTCAGTTAAATTACCCAAAGAAGTTCCCAAATGGGTTTAACCAATAACCCGGAAAATGTCCCCTGTCGCCAAAAGACACGAACTTGATTGGACCCGTAATTTCGGTCGGCCTAAGCAGGTTTGATCTAACCAGTATCTAATGCTTCTCTATTTATGTACCTAAGTGTTGGGAGATATAGCTAACACCTTCAAGTCCATTGCAGCTGCTATCTGTATATTCCATGGTTAATCAAAGCTATATGTCTATCCTTGATTGTAATTAGCAGCTGCAGTTAGCCTTCTAAGACAAATTTTTAGTTTGCGCAGAAGAGTGTTCCATCTGGGGTCCGGAATCTACGTCTGCATTTAGTTCTTCATACCCCAAATGATAGAAGGGAAAGAAAGACTTGCAATGAAGTTATTTTAGAAGAAAATGATTTCTATGTTTTATATGTGCATTGGATTCAAAGAGAACTCATTGAAGGTCCCCAAGGGTAAGTAAGAAAGCATGGAAGCAACAGTTGGAATGGTGTAAAGGACAAGTTACTTGGGGGACACACAAGGATAATCATCTCTGGTTGATTGGTTCACTTGGAACTGATAATGTTCTTATATTTGTTTGTTTGAAAGGATGGAGACTCAGAGAGAAAACTCGTTAATAGCTTTTTCACTTTCAAGCTTTTGCAGTTACTGCGATTGGAAATATATATTGTCCATCAGTGCATCATCAATTTTTTTTATCACAATGGAACTGATAGATTGTCACATGTGCACACATATTCGCAGTTTTTCTTTTGGCCTTTGTGGGTGGAATTACAGATATTGTGAGATTTTATTTTATTATGTATATTTGTTCATTCATTTTTTTTTTAAGATTTGAGTAAGTGTATTCTTTCTCTTTACCTACGAATTGTGGTACATGAATTCTCTGATTTTATACTGATCCTGTTTTAAATTACTTTATTGGGAGCATGATATTGATACATCATTCTTTTTTCCCCATACTTCAAAAGTAATGATTTGCCTCTTTCATGTTTCCAGCATGATTCCAAGTATTGGAACCAAAACCGAGTTGTTAAAATCTCTTGTGGTCTCAACTGGACCATGTAGTAGGAATCCACATATTTCTGGTTCTTATCAATGCAAGATTCCCTTAGACTTAACCTCGAGGAAATTTCTGCTGCTACCAATGAATTATGGAGGAACACAAGCTAGAGCACGCGCAAAGAATATTTTTAGGAAGTGTAGCATAAGTGCAAAAATGGCTGAAGGTCTTACATACAAGGATGCCGGTGTGGATATAGATGCTGGCTCAGAGCTTGTTAGGAGAATTGCGAAAATGGCCCCTGGAATTGGAGGCTTTGGAGGTCTTTTCCCTCTTGGTATGATATCCTAGACCTTTATACTTTTAATGCTAGTTTAGTTAGATTCTTTCGTTTTTTTTCTGTTGGTGAGAAGTTTAGTTAAACTCTAATTGGCAGAACAAGGCAATCTGTTATGTATTGCGGTAAACTCCAATTGATGTTCCAGCTCAAGGAGAATTGTTATGACAGGGTTGAACTCCTTTGAAATTATGCCATGTCCTAGATCATGGCAGGAAAAATTTGATTAGATGTTGTTTATATAAAGTTCATTTGAGGCTTGTACAGACTAAGGGTGCCATTTGTGATTGTAAGTAGAGCATTTCGCTTCAATTATTTTTATTATGGAATGTAGGTGCACAAAGTTCAGAACATGTTAAATGGTTATTATTTTTCTGCCATAAGCAATAAGATTACTGGTTTCAGGAATTCCTTGATTGCGATTGGCTGTTTAAGCCGAACCGAAAATTATCTTGGGCTCTCCCTCCATTAGGAAAGAAAGGACATATAGAAAACTTGATTTTATATGATAGCTGGAAAGTACATCAGTGTGGTAGAGGAAGTCCTTAGTTTCCACACACTCGAGTGGTTATCCCCATTCTTTTCACCGAGGCTTCCGAGACACATGAGGATATATCTCACTTTAGCCCTATCTATGCCATGAAAGATAATTCTAAATTATCTAGTTCAATGATTGAATGTCCCAAATGTTATAATAATTTATACTTAGTCCTTTGTTTCTGAATAAACCGGTCTTAGAACAGCCGGTTCATGAACTTGTTTATGCTTCTCATTGTACTTAATTTGTTCTGAAGCATAGATTTTACTTAGACTCTTCTTGTTGAGCTTGTTTTTGTTGTGGTTAATCTTGGATGGCAGTTGTTTCAAGATAATGTGTATTTGCGTGTAGGTTTTTTACTAGTTAATAATTAGTTTTTCATGAGTAGGGGATTCGTACCTTGATGTGGACATCGAACCCTATCGAGGAGGAGGTGCTAGGGACCCGTTGTTCTATCCGCTAGGCCCAATCACTCGAGGAGAGCGAAGGAATTCAAAAAGCTATCGGCATCATTGTTCAAGATATTTGGAATGGAGACAATCTGGATTCGAAACTTGAAGATTACCGCTTCTTGGTGCAATATGATTACTCTTGATCTAGCGAATTCGAAGGAGTTTAGAATTGATTTAACTCTAAATTGGCTCAAATTTGGATGGACGCTTGGAAATGAGCCGCTAATCAATACTCACTATTTTAGTAGTGATTGATAACGTTTTTAGTCATTTTGGAGTCGTTTAAATGAACTTTTAGACATTTTTTCCATTTTTAGATGAATTTTTAGTAATTAAGGTTATTTTTGTAATTTTAATCCTAGTAGGATTAGGATTATGGTTAGCACCCTATATAAGGTTACTTATAGATTTCTAAGAGGAGGTAGAATTTTATATAGAAAAGTTTTATTCTTGAGTTTTCTTGAGGACTAGATCTTATCAAGGCTCCCTTGTGGCGATCAAATTCAACTTATCGAGCAAGATCGTGAATTCTCTTATTCGTGGCTTTATAGCGTGGATTGGTTGACACAGTTCGTTAACAGGTCGCGTTCATATCGAGATTACCAATCACGTGTTCGATTGGGGGTCGAGGTTAGCAATCGTAACTCACATATTTTCGTAGAACGATCATCTTCCGCATGATTCATATCACCGTATGGTATCGAAATTGGTTCTACAAGGTCTAGTTATCTTACTTTTTTAACCGCTTTTCATTCATCAATCTAGGGTTTATAAAATTAGGGTTTCGTTATTAATCGAATTAGGGTTCTGAATTTGTTCTTGCTTGTGATTTCAATTTTGATTTAGGGTTTTCGTCCTGGTTTTTTTTTATATTGTACTTGAGTTCGTAAAAAAAAAAGAGGCAAAAAAAAAAACCAAAAAAAAAAAAGAAAAAAAAAAGAGGCAAAAAAAAGCCAAAAAAAAAAAGAAAAAATTCAAGAGGACGACTCATTTTTTTTTTTTTATCATTGATAGTTGGACTGAATAGAAAAAAAAATTTAGTAGCAAAAATTGAATATGAATTCGAATCTCGCGAAAATTTGCTTGAATTACTAAGTTGAGTGGTGTATTGCCGAATTTGATCTTGCTTGGTGGTTTATCGATTGTTATGAGGAGCTTGTGAGACCCGGATTCAAGTCTGAAAAAAAGAGCTTGCTAGAAGGAAACGAGAGGTAAAAAGTAAGAGTGTGTAAGTTTAATTGAAGAAAGAAAAAGCGGAAATTGAGTTAAACATGAGAGGAGTGACAAACACTTTGAGCGAAAAAACGTGAGGGAGTGACTAATGAGATTTCTTTGTTCTCTAACATTTTCTTGCGATTTAAAAAAAATGTCAAGCTCAAGCTAGGGAAATGTGAATCAAAGAGAGGATTGCACTCATCCAAGGGATGATGCGATTCTAGCAAGTATCTAGCAATTGAATTTACAAACGAAACACTTAGCAACCAAGTTGCGGATGTGAGACGAGACTTGAAGATGACCAAAAGCCACCACGAGGAAGGCCACAAAATCAGCGAGAGGAGCCTAGGACACAACCTAGATGGCAGCCGCAATTTGATGATGCATATGTGTCCGATACGTAAGATGATCGAGATGGCGGTGTTTGAGAGGAGAAACGGATGCCGAGGATTTAGACATCGAGAAGACGATGAACTTGGCAACATCAAGATGAAGATTCCATCTTTCCAAAGAAAAATTATCCCGATGCGATCTAGAATGGGAGAAACGGATGGAGTTGGTGTAATGACCGGTCCGATGAGGGCGGGAGTGGTCGCTAGGGCCAAAAAGGCCGGACAAGGAGCGGCTCGACAAGCTTCTAGGATGGCAAGGGGGCATATCTCATCCCCACATCAAGATAGGGAGGAAGCCTTGGGCTTGCTTATAAAAAGTTGGGAAACCTTAACTTGCAAGAGACTTTTTCCCGCAAGGTAGGCTGGCTGCCCTCAAGGAACAAAAACCGTGAGGACTTAGTGTTCAAAGTGGACAATATTCTGCGAGTGGGACCCGGTGCGTTATAGGTAGTATCCAAAGCCGACTCTGACCGCATATGGGCCACAATGACGATGCTATGCTCGAGGAGGGAGAATGTAATCACCTGAGTCCGGGACGAGGGGTGGGAGGGTCATAAGTGCCAAAAGGGTTTGAACAAGAAGCGGCTTGGCAGGCTTCTAGGATGGCAAGGAGACATGTCTCCTCTTTCACATCGTGACAGAAAGGGAGCCTTGGGCTTGCTTATAAAGGCTTGGGAAACCTTAACTTGCAAGAGGCCTTTTCGGGGTATTACGAGCTGCCCTCGAAGGAACAAAACTGTGAGGACTTAGTGTCTAAAGCGAACAATATCTTGCGAATGGGACCCAGTCGTTATAGAAGGCATTTGATTGCCAAATGATATTCGAGCTCAAAAAGGTAAAAATTGTAGCCGTTGAATTCACTGATTATGTTATAATTTGATGGGATCAATTGGTGACTAGCAGGAGATGCAATGGTGAAAGACCAATAGAAGCATGGGATGCGATGAAAGCAATGATGATGAGGCGCTTTATACCTAGTCGTTATCACATAGACTTATTCCATAAGCTGCAAAATTTCACACAAGTTAATAGGAGTGAAAGAATACCATAAAGAGGTAGAGATTGCTATGATTCGTGATAATTTGGTGGAAGACCGTGAGGCCACAATGTCACGATTTTTTGTGTGGTTTGAGCCGAGATATAGCAAGGGTGATAGAGCTGCAACACTACGTTGAATTGGAGGAATTTGTGGACAAAGCCATCAAAATTGAGCGGCAATTGAAGTTGGATCAAAATTACAAGAGTGGTGAAGGTTCGAGCTTGAATTGGAAGTCTAATTAGAAGAGAGACGAGAAGTCGAATTGGAAGGAAAATAATATCAAAACTGAAACTTTGAAGGAGAAGGAGAAGAATGGTAAAGTTGGTTCAAATTCAACTTCAAGTAAAACTGAAAACCGTAACACTAAGACTTGTGATATTAAAAATTTCAAGTGTTTAGACAGGGGTCATATGGCAAATCAAAGGCCCTAATAGGAGGGTGATGATCATGACTAGACACAATGATGTTGAATTAGAAAGTGAGAGGAAGGAAGAGGATGATAGCATGCCACCATTAGAGGATTGTAGTGATATTGAGATGCCAAGAAAGAGTGAATTGATGGTGGTTAGACGTTCTCTTAGTGTTCAAGTCAAAGAGAAGGAGCATCACTAGCAACGTGATAACTTGTTCCATACAAGATGATTGGTGAATGGTAAGATTTGTAACTTGATTGTTGATGGAGGTAGTTATACAAATGTAGCAAGTTGCACCATGGTGAAGAAGTTGAGATTGAAGACTACAAAGCATCCAAGACCATATAGATTGCAGTAGTTGAATGATAATGGTAAAGTAAAAGTATCAAGCAAGTCCGAGTTCCATTTGAAATAGGGCAATATAAGGATGAGGTGATATATGATGTTATACCTATGCAAGTAGGGCATCTTTTGCTTGGTAAGCCATGGTAGTATGATCGAAAGGTACATTATGACGGGTACACTAACCGATATTCATTGGTGATGAATAAGAAGACATACACATTGGTGCCAATGACACCTATCAAGGTGTATGAAGATCAATTGAAACTACAACATGAGGTTGAGAGAGAGAAAAGTGATAAGACCGAGGGCCTGCGTGGAAACTCCGAGATGCAAGTAAAAAGAAGAGGAAGATAAGAGTAGAGTGGTAAAAACCGAGAAAAAAATTTCTATACAAAATCGAGCGAAGTGAAAAGAGTTTTAATTCTAGACAGACCGATATTTATACTTTTGTACAATGAGGCACTGTTTGTTACTAATGAACTTGACCCGAATTTGCCAAGTTCTGTCGTGTCTTTGCTGTAGGAATTTGAATATGTCTTTCTTGATGAGCTTCCTGGAGATTTACCGTAACATTTTGAATTTTCGATCCTTTTCCCGGGATTTATAAAATTAATATTTTGGCCAATGTACTTATAGTGAGATCTTATCCGAATCACGCGATTCTCGGATGCTAACCTTAGGGTAAAGCCATTACGGGATTGAATTTGCACAACCAAAGAACTTGACATTGGTTTGACCTTCACCATAAGGATTGACGAGGGCATGTTTTGAGCCAACTATTCCGACCACCCATCCAGCCCGCTTATCACGCCTTTTTAAGGTAAGTGACTTCTCAAATATTACCTAGGACCTCGGGTATTATTAGACATGTTTAGGACTCGGTTTAGGTGATTCATGTGGCTATTTTAGGACTGAGATGAGGGCTAGATGTTTGGTTGTTGTGGACTGAATTGTAGGATGAAAATGCAATGTTTAGGAGGCTCGATAGGGCTGTGATGATGTGGAACGATCGAGGTTAAATTATGTGTTTGATTGATAGTTTCCCACCTTGAATAAGCTCGTATATGTGACTATGTGATGGATGATTGTTGGCTAATTTATGAGTGATGGTGGGACCGAATGTGGCGTGGTTGCGTGCCATCCGTGTGTGTGGCCATGAGGTGTGGTGGTGTGATTGCACAATGAGTTCGCGTGCCAAGCATGTGTGATCAGGTAGTGTTTGTGTGACGAGGATGCGCCGCGTTTGGGTGTGTGTGGGAGTGTGAGATTTTGTGTGGCCGTGTATGTATGGGCCGTGTGGTACGTGTGGTACTTGTGGTATGAAGGTACGGGAATGTAGGATTGATTGGAAAAGTGATACCTTGAGACATGTTCGCTTACTGGGGTAAGTTTTGCCATGAGGCGTGTTTGTTTACGCGGACGATGCCGTCCCCGACAAGGTGACGGTAGTGGTGGAAAAGTTGAGAATGAGCTGAACTTGGCTTGACGGTGAGGATTACGAAAGTTAACACATGGCGTGAGTTAATGTGCGAGTGTGGTTTGTATCACGTGATGTAGTGCTCGATTATGAGGTAAAACTGCTAGGCATGGTATGAGACATGCCCAAGTGGGTTTTGCCTTATAATCGAGGCACGCGCTGACTGTGATGCATTAATGTATGTGAATTCTCATTATATGTTTTAGTTTTGTGATATGGTTGAGGCAAGTATTGTAGCATGTTGGCTGTATTATTATCTAACATGCGCAGGGGATGTGCATGATGGATCTCAAGTAGGATCGTATGTGCTTGTTAGTATGGGTGATTATTGTGTGTTATGCATGTTTCGCTAGCGGTGCGTGAGAGCCTATATGGGATTTGGGGTCGTGCACTTATAGAGATTCGCCTCATGGTTATACAACCACCCGTTTCAAACCCCCAGCCTTGGAACCAGGAGGCCCGCCTCTTCTTTTTTTTGGAGTATGAGGAGCCGCCCATGGTGCCCCAAACGGAGACTGCAGCGATTTCCCCATATCTTTGTTCAAGTGATCTTCCAGGGGCTCAAGCTAGAGGACTCGGGAGCAGAATGGAGGAGGGGACCATTAGGTTTCCCTAGGGTATTTTAGGGGTTGCGTAGAATAGGTATGACCAATTACCTTTTTGCTGGATAGGTCGACCTATAGTGAAGTTAAGTTAACTAGACCACTCAATCTTATTGTTATGTCGGTGGTTATGAATGCTTGTTTGTTAAGTATGTCATGTCTGATATTTGTATGCTTAGTGTATTGGCATTGTATAAAATTGAAGGTTGTCGTTCTTTTGATGTTTTGATGATCTACCCGTCGTCATCTTTTTAGTTAGGGTTTTTATATTTGTTTTCACATGTGTCTCGATGTTTGGGTTGGGCGGCGATGCTCTTGGGAGTCATAATAATTTGACCAAGGTTACGCCCAACCCCTATTGAGCTCGTGACATCCCACTGATTGAATAGTTGGGCGACTTCTCGTGAACGTCGCCGACCCAACCCGTATATCATAAACACATGCGGAAGTGAATATATAAAACCCCGACTATAAAGACGATGAGGGGTAAATCAACAAGAAAATCAAAGAACAACACCTTCATTAATATATATTGTCATTACACCAAACATCAAACATCATATTACAAACATATTTAGCAAACTAGCATCCGTAAACCACCGATATAACAAAAGATCAGATGGTTTGGTTGACTTAACTTCACTATAGGTCGACCTAACTGTTGAAAGGTAATTGATCAGACCTATTCTACGAACCCCTAAAATACCCTAGAGGAAACCCACTGGGTTGCCCTCTTCCCTTCTCGCCTCCCACGCCTTCTAGCTCAAGCCTCCGGAGGATCATCTGCAGCTCCATTGGGCAAAATGGTAGCTCCCCTAACTCCAAAAAGAGAAGGCGGACCACTCGGGTTTAAGATTGAGGGTCCGAAAGTGGTGGTTACACAACCACGAGACGAATCTCAATAAGTGCACAACCCCAAACCCCACATAGGCTCTCACATACCGCCGGGCCAAAACACACACGACACGCATTACAGCAATTAACCATACTCACAAACACATGCGATCCTACTCGAATCCATCATGCACATCCCCGCATGTCGAGATAATAATACAACCAACATTCCACAAGAATGCATCACAATCGCGGCGTATGCCTCGATTATAAGAAAAAACCTACTTGAGCACGTCCCATATCATGGTCAGCAAATTTTACCCCACAATTGAGCACTACGATACGTGATGCCAACCACACTCGACACAAATTCATGCCATGCATCAATTCTCACACACCAAACCAATTCAGCTCATTCTCCACTTTCCACCATTATCGCACCCGCGTAAAATGCATCAGGCCAACGGTCTTGACCTTGTCAAACATCGTCATCCCGTCGGACCAGGCATCGTCACCTCATCGGGGACAACATCGTCCCGCGTAAACGAACACTCCTCGGGACAGAATCCTACACCTCAACTTTCCTTCTACTGCCCGGCGTAAACGAACACGCCTCGGGGCGAACTCACTTCTCGTGAAACGAACACACCTCGGGGTATCACTTTTCCAACCAATCCTACATTCACGTACCTTCGTTGGCCACACACTGCGCAATCACACCATCACGCCTCATCGCCACACACTCTCGGCACACAATCACGCCCACATTCAGCCCAAGACATATTCCAAAATCAACCAACAATCACAAACCATACAATCGCATATACTTAACTCCAAAAATTCTAAATTTTGGATATATCATAAAAATATCATGATCAACATTTCTTATGAAGAATACGAAATCCGGTTCAATCTGTAACTATGCCTTTTTATTCCTCGAAATCAGACCAAAATCAGTTCGCTCTAACATACTGTTTTGTCCTCAAAATATAGTTCTTTCAACACCCAAATCAACTTAAAAAGCTTTGAAATTTTTATATGTCATAGAAAAGAGAGTCGTCAACAACTTTTGTGAAGGAAGTTTGTTGAAAATAGATCTGAAAAAATTTTATAAAAATTCAAGCGAGATAGGAAGGTCGGGATGAACAGTGTCGAGCAGTTTTAATATGGTCTGAAAATGGGTTTCGTGCCCCCAAATAGCCTCAAAAATTCCAAATTTAAAATATGTTATACTTCAAGATGTTGGGAGCAACTTTCATGAAGAAAACTTTCTCAAATTCGACCCCCAAAATTCTCCACAAAAATAGCAAACCGAACGGGTACAGTAGTCACGAATCCAAGAATCACACCAAATCTCACGGATTCAAACCGTAATCGTTCCATATGTTCATGGCCCTATCTAAACCTCCCAAACCTCGCATTTTCCATTGCCAAACCAATCCACAACCACCAAATACTCAGCCCTCATCACAGTCCCAAAACAGCCACTAAATTCACCTAAATCGAGTCCTAAACGTGTCTAACAATACCCGAGGTCTTAGAAAATGTTTGGAAAAGTCACTTGCTTTAGAAAGACGGAACAAATGGGCTGGACAGAAGCTGGAATGACTGGACCAGCAGCGGCGAACGGCGGCCGGCGGTGCTCCTCCGGCGGCGACGATCACGGCAAGGAAACGAGAGAGAGAGAGAGAGAGAGAGAGAGAGAGAGAGAAATTTCGGGAGAGAGAGAAAGAGAAGTGGCCGATGAAGTGATGAGCAAGAAACAAAGCTAATAAATTTGGTCCAAGGAAGTTTGACCCAATTTCCAAAATTCCAACTTTGCCCCTTAATACTTGGCTCACATTAATCCACATCAACTTAACTAGGGGTAATTTGGTCCAACTAAATTGGCATTATTAGGGTGAAAGGATAATTAATTTAATCCATAATTTAAAGTCCAAAATTGCCCAAAATTCGAATACCCCAAAATAGCCTAGAGGCAAAATGGTCATTTTCCGGTCTCGAATCGAAATTCATTTTTTTTAGAAATGGGTGGCCACAAGGTTGGCCTAGCCAAAAAAATCATCAGCCCCTCAAAATTGTCACTTTCAAAATTTTTTCAATTCCCCGGCCCAAATTCTAAAAATGAATAGAACCGAACAATCGCGACTTTAGCTTATCTCGACTAATGGGTGGCTCTTTGAGGTTACGTACTCTCTCGACCCGTGATCGACACTAAGTTAAATCACGTTTAAGTTTGCTTTCGAACCGAGGCGACCTCGATTGTCATATAATTGCGAGGGTTTGTTGCTAGTTCCCGTTGTACCACGATCAATCAAATAGATCGCTCTCTGTTGGCCCAAAACATTCCCTCGTCAATTCTTATGGTTGAAAGTCAAACCAAGGTCGAATTCTTTGGTCATGCGAATCCAATCCCTTAATGGCCTTACCCCTAAGGTTAGTATCACGAAATCTTGGCGTTACGGGTGAGATTTCACTATAAGTGCATTGGCTAAAATATTCATTTCATAAATTCCAGGAAAATGATCAAAAATTCAGACTGTTACAATTTTTCCCCTAATTAAAATTTTATCCTCGAAATTTATAACTATACTCAACCATCCAATAAATAGGGGTGATGATGTTTCAATCCTCCTTTCTCCCACTTCATCCCACCAATAATGCTACCCAAAATTTGTGGCATATTTTCGTGCTCCCGGATGAATACTATAACTACTCCTATAAGTTCCCAATAAAATCCCTTCTTAAGCTCCAAATCACCGGGCTCGCACGTCATTCACAAAACTTCCAATTTCCATCATCGAACACTTAGTAACTATCTCAATATTCGCCGGTCTACTGACAATCCATTACAAAGATTCTATTTAACTAACCAATCCATGCTCGCAATCATATCAAAACCATACATAGTTAAACAACCAAATCTATCCAGCTTCCTACACCACCAATCACCATTTTACAGCCTAAGCATCCTAGCAACACTCAAATCTTATTCCATGATGGTGTAGTCACGTATATTTGCACTTCTAAAAATGATTCAATCCAGCCAATTTAACAAGTCAAGCAGACATAAACAAGTGTAACACCCCAAATCAAGAGAACAAATGCCACATAATTATACCGAGAAACCATACCGTACTTTACTTTGGCATATTCTCAATTCCTTTTGTATCGTATGCACATTCGACCTTATGCCGGCGGCCCTATTTGAACTAGCCGGGGGGGGTTGCCTTGGTCGGATTCCCAATCCGAGGTGTTTGCACCGATGGGGGGTGGTCGAGCGTGAAGATTCAGGCAATTCCTTATGTGATATACCCTTCCATTACACCCAAAGCATGCCCTAGTCACACTTGGGCGGGGACCACTCACGTGATATCTCCCACAGCGTCTATAGGCTGAATTAGACCGAATGTGCTGGTTTCCCGATATTCCTTCTTGCCGGAGGGACAAAGCGTCGGTTTTCCATCATCAGCCTTTTCCCTTTAGCGGCCGATCGTCCCGGCTAAGGTATACTATGACCCAAACGCGGCTCTATCCGTCATATCCTGTTCGATAATATAAGCCCTCTCATACAATTCTTCATAAGTCCTCAAATTCACCAATAACATTTGGCTATGAATGTCAGCCCTCAATCCATCCGAAACCTTAGCACCTTGTCTTGGGATGTTCTATCATTCTCGGCCTGAACTTAGACGGATTGGCAAATTACGCCTCATATTGATCCATGGTCATTTGGTTACTGCTTTGCAACTTAAGGAAAGCTGTCATCTTTCTTTCTTGGGCACTTACCGAGAAATACTTCTCATTAAAAGCACGAGCGAAGGCTGTCCAATTCTAATCCACACACTGCCAGAGTACTCGGCCTCGCGTGACTTTCCACCCGATCGTCGTTCGCATTACCTTGAATCTAGTACACTTTGCCCTTTCATCACTTTCTACCTTGATATACCCCAATAATGCGAAAGTTTTTTCCAACTCCTCAACCCATTTAGAAGCAGCCTCTGGATCCCCTACTCCTTCAAACTTGGGTGGTTTCAATTTTAGAAATTGTTCCACTATTTGATGCATCTGTCGATTCCCATTTCCATTACCAGCATTCTCATTAACTACGCGGTGCGGTTGTCGGCAACAAGAACGAGTCGCATTAGCTCGCTCCTGAGCTTGTCTATCTATCATATTTCCAATCCTCTCTAACACTCTAAGGACTCCTTCCATACGCGGATCTTCCATGGCCTAACATCAGCTCTAGGGTCCCTTTGTAGCTCCAACATCAACTCCCGAGTTTTCTACCGTTTTAGCACCCATACCGAGGTCCTCTACAGCTCTAGCTCGAGCACGACCTCCACCTCTTGTTCCTCTTCCTGCGCCCCTTCTTGGGACTCTTCTTGCATCTTTTCCTTGCTGCTCATTGTATCAGCTTTCTACCACTCTCCTACCTGCTATAATTTTATACGGGTATTAGGGACCTAGGCCAACTATACGAGTCCAAATCCCTAGGCACACCCAACACCCAACGAATCACATAACCTCAAGCCCACATCACCAAGCAACCAATAGGGTTCTCGTGCTCACCTCAAGTCCTGTCGCACCTTCGTCTCAATCAATATCACAACCACAATAAACCACTCAAAGAATCACATATCGTATTCACAGGACATGGATAACCAACATAAACACACAATCTACAAAGGGCTCCCTAACTAACTACCCCGAAGTCATCACTCCTTATCACTCTAGGTCTCGACCTTACCGAGATCGAGTTAACCTTGCTCTGATACCAATTCAAGCGGGGATGTCACGCCCCGAACCCCCATCGAGCTCGCGACATCCCACTCTGGTCGAATAGTTGCGACGTCCCAGGAACGTCGCCGACCCAACCCAGACATCAAAACACATGCGGAAGCGAATATATAAAACCCCTGACTATAAAGACGACGAGGGGGTAAATCAACAGGAAAATCAAAGAACAACACCTTCATTAATATATATTGCCATTACACCAAACATCAAACATCATATTACAAACATATTTAGCAAACTAGCATCCGTAACCACCGATATAACAAAAGATCAGATGGTTTGGTTGACTTAACTTCACTATAGGTCGACCTAACTGTCGAAAGGTAATTGATCAGACCTATTCTACGAACCCCTAAAATACCCTAGGGGAAACCTACTGGTCGCCCTCTTCCCTTCTGCTCCTGCGTCTTCTAGTTCAAGCCTCCAGAGGATCATCTGCAGCTCCACTGGGCACCACGGCGGCTCCCCGAACTCCAAAAAGAGAAGGCGGACCACCCGGGTTTAAGATTGGGGGTCTGAAAGTAGTGCTTACACAACCACGAGACGAATCTCAATAAGTGCACAACCCCAAACCCCATATAGGCTCTCACGTACCGCCAGACGAAACACGCACGACGCGCAAACAATTAACCATACTCACAAACACATGCGATCCTACCGGAATCTATCATACATCCGCATGTCGGATAATAATACAACCAACATTCCACAGTAATGCATCACAATCGTGCGTATGCCTCGATTATAAGGCAAAACCCACTTGGGCACATCCCATACCATGCCTAGCGAATTTTACCTCATAATCGAGCACTATGATACGTGATACCAACCACACTCGCACACGAACTCATGCCATGCATTAATTCTCACAGGCCAAATCAATTCCAGCTCATTCTCCACTTTCCACCACTACCCCCGCCTATGTAAAACACATCGAATAGCGGTCTTGACCTCGTCGAGCATCGTCATCCGTCGGGCGGGCATCATCACCTCGTCGGGGGCGGCATCATCCCGTGTAAGCGAGCGCGCCTTAGGGGCGGAATCCTACACCTCAACTTTCCTTCTACCGGCGCTCGCGTAAAAGCGCATCAGTCAGCGGTTTCGACCTCGTCAAGCATCCGTCACCCGTTGGGCGGGCATACAATCACCTCGTCGGGGGGCGGCACCGTTCCTCGTAAACTAACACGCCTCAAAACGGACTCACCATGCATAAACGAACATGCCTTAGGGTATCACTTTTCCAACCAATCTTACATTCTCGTACCTTCGTTCCACTCATACCACACATACCACCACGGCCACATATCTCACGACCACACACAATCGTACACTTCACATACACTTCACAAATACACATTCTCGCCACATGAACACCACCACGAACACCGATGCTTGGCACGCAAACTCAATGAACAATCACACCATCACGCCTCATGGCCACACACTCTTGGCACACAATCATGCCACATTCAGCCCAAGACATAATCTAGAATCAGCCAACAATCACAAACCATACAATCGCATATCTGAACTCCAAAAATTCTAAATTTTGGATATATCATAAAAAAAAACATCATGATCAACATTTCTTATGAAAAACACGAAATCCGGTTCAATCTGAAACCATGCCTTTTTATTCCTCGAAATCAGACCAAAATCAGTTCGCTCTAACAAACTGTTTTGTCCTCAAAATATAGTTCTTTCAACACCCAAATCACCTTGAAAAGCTTTAAAATTTTTATATTTCATAGAAAAGAGATTCGCCAACAAATTTTGTGAAGGAAGTTTATTGAAAATAGATCTAAAAATCTTATAAAAATTTGGCAAGACAGGAAGGTCGGGATGAATAGTGTTCCTAGCAGTTTTAATACGGTCTGAAAATGGGTTTTCGTGTCATCCAACTGGCCTCAAAAATTCCAAATTTAAAGTATGTTATACTTCAAGATGCTGGGAGCAACTTTCATAAAGAAAACTTTCTCAAATTCGCCCTCCAAAATTCTCCACAAAAATAGCAAACCGAACGGATACGTAGTCACGAATCCGAGAATCACACCAAATCTCACGAATTCAAACCGTAATCGTTCCATATCATCATGGCCCTATCCGAACCTCCCAAACCTCGCATTTTCCATCGCCAAACCAGTCCACAACCACCAAATACTCAACCCTCATCACAGTCCCAAAACAGCCACTAAATTCACCTAAATCGAGTCCTAAACGTGTCTAACAATACCCGAGGTCCTAGGTAACGTTTGGGAAAGTCACTTACTTTAGAAAGACGGAACAAATGGGCTAGACAGAAGCTGGAATGACTGGACCAGCAGCGGCGAACGGCGGCCGGCGGTGCTCCTCCGGCGGCGACGATCACGGCAAGGAAACAAGAGAGAGAGAGAGAGAGAGAGAGAGAGAGAGATAATTTCGGGAGAGAGAGAAGGAGAAGTGGCCAGTGAAGTGATGAGCAAGAAACAAGCTAATAAATTTGGTCCAAGGAAGTTTGACCCAATTTCCAAAATTCCAACTTTGCCCCTTAATACTTGGCTCACATTAATCCACATCAACTTAACTAGGGGTAATTTGGTCCAACTAAATTGGCATTATTGGGCTGAAATAATAATTAATTTAATCCATAATTTAATCTCCAAAATTGCCCAAAATTCAGAATACCCCAAAATAGCCTAGAGGCAAAATGGTCATTTTTCCGATCCCGGACCGAAATTCATTTTTTTGCAGAAATGGGTAGCCCCAAGGTTGGCCAAGCCAAAAACGTCATCGGCCGCTCAAAATTGTCACTTTCAAAATTCTCGATTCCCGAGCCCGAATTCTAAGAAATGACTAGAATCGAACAATCGCAACTTTAGCTTATATCCGACTAACGGGTGGCTCTTTGGGGTTCGCACTCTCGACCGTGACCCGACACTAAGTCAAATCACGTTTAAGTTTGCTCAAACCGAGGCAACCTCGATTGTCGATAATTGCGAGGGTTTATCGCTAGTTCCCTTCGTACCGATCAATCAAATAAATCGCTCTTTGTTAGCCCAAAACATTCTCTCGTCAATTCTTATGGTCAAGGTTGAACCAAGGTCGAGTTCTTTGGTCGCGCAAACTCAATCCCTTAATGGCCTTACCCCTAAGGATAGCATCTCGAGAATCGCAGATTCTAGGTGAGATTTCACTATAAGTGCATTGGCCAAAATATTCATTTCATAAATTCCAGGAAAATGATCAAAAATTCAGATCACATACAACCAGTGGGATGTCGCAGCTCAAGGGTGTTTGGGGCCTAATATTTACCACCAATTCGAGGCATAGAGCATCCAATCGATTTGATTCCTGGTGCACCATTGCCTAACCAACCCGCATATCGAAGCAATCCTGAAGAGACAAAGGAACTTCAGTAGTAAGTTAGCGAATTACTAAAGCAAGGATATGTGAGAGAGTTTCTTAGCCCGTGTGTTATTCCTGTTTTGTTGGTGCCAAAAAGGATGGGTCGTGGCGAATGTGTGTTCATTGCTAATCAATCAATAACAGTAACGGTAAAGTATCGACATCCTATTCCTAGGCTAGATGACATATTAGATGAATTGCATCGAGCTTGCATATTTACTAAAATTGATCTGAAAAGTGGTTATCATCAAATTAGAATGAAAGAGGGGGATGAATGGAAAACTACATTTAAGACCAAGTATGGGTTATATGAGTGGTTAGTTATGCCATTCGGTTTAACTAATGCATCTAGTACTTTCATGTGACTTATGAATCATGTTCTGTGTGCTTTTATTGGATAATTTGTAGTTGTCTATTTTGATGATATTCTGATATATAGTCGAAACCTTGATGACCATATTAAGCATATGCAAGCTGTTTTGCAGGTTTTAAAGGCTGAGCAATTATATGCTAACCTAAAAAGTACTATTTTGTAACTAACAAATTAGTATTTCTAGACTTTGTTGTTAGTACTGATGAAATACAGGTTGATGAAGAAAAAGTGAAAGCAATCCATGAATGGTCGACACCTAAGACAAAGTGGGAGAGATCTTGCGACTTTCATGGTTTAGCCGGTTTCTATCGTAGATTTATAAAAGATTTCAGCATCATCGATGTACCTTTAACCGAGATTATCAAAAGCACGTGAGTTTCACGTGGGAAGAAGAGCAAGAGAGAGCATTCAATATGTTAAAGGATAAGTTGATTAATGCTCCTTTGTTATCTTTACCAAATTTCAGTACTACTTTTGAGATAGAATGCGATGCTTTTGGTACAGGAATTGGAGCTGTGTTAATGCAAGGAGGACATCTTATAACGTATTTCAACAAGAAGTTAAGCGAAGCGACATTGAATTATCCAACTTACGATAAGGAGATGTATGCTTTGATGCAAGCTTTAGAGACTTGGCAATATAACTTGTGGTCAAAGGAGTTTGTGATTTACATCAACCACGAGACCTTAAAGTATTTGAGGGGCAGCAAAAATTGAACAAAAGACATGCCAAATGAATGGAGTTCATTGAGACTTTTCCATATCAAGTATAAAAAGGTAAGGAAAATGTGGTAGCCGATGCACTTTCTCGAAGGTATGCAATTTTAACGGCAAAAGTGCACCACAAGTGCCATAACTTGTGCCGCAGCGATCACTTTGGTGCCATAATTTTTTTTCGGATCACTTTGGTGCCAAAATCAGAGAAAAGAGACCACTTTAGTGCCAATTTGGCGGAATCCGGCGTGGCATTTTTATTAATTTTTGGCCTTGACGTGGCTCGCCGGAAATTGGTCAACTGTGTCTGATCAGCATTTTTATTTTAAATAATTTTTTTTTTTTTTCAGCGTGTACAATTAATATTTTTAATTTTAACTATTTTTTTCCTTTTTTCTTCTTTCCTTTTTTTTTTTCTTTTCCTCTTTTTTCTCCTAAATCGTCCCGGTTGTCGATGGCCTGCCGACCACCGTGGCTTGAAGAAGGGGCTGGGCGAGGCACCTTGCCCATGGCCGGCGGGCGGCCGATAGTTAAAATTAAAAATATTGATTGTACACGGCGGGGCACCCTGAAAAAAATTATTTAAAACAAAAAATGCTGATCGGACATGTTGACCATGGGCAGGTGGCCCTCACCCAACCCTTCCGGGCTTCACGGGGTGGCGGCCACGTCCGGCGGGGAAAAAAAAAATAAAAAAAAAAAAAAAAATAGTTAAAAAATAAAAATATTTCCGACCAAATTGGCACTAAAAATTCTTTTTTCTCCAATTTTGGCACCAAAGTGATCCGAAAAAAATATGACACCAAAGTGATCGCCGTCTCAATTTAAAGTTATGGCACTTGTGGTGTACTTTTGCCCAATTTTAACTACTCTAGGAGCAAAGTGTTTAGGTTTTGAGCATATCAAAAGTTTATACGCTGACGATGATGATTTTGGAAGAGTATTTGAAGCTTGTGAGCATGCTGCATTTGAAAAGTTTTATAGGCATGATAGATATCTCTTTTCGTGAAAATAAGTTGTGTTTCCCTAGATGCTCTTTTGCACGAGTTGTTAGTGTGAGAGGCACATAGTGGTGGTTTAATGGGGCATTTTGATATTAATAAGACTTATGAAGTGCTGCATGAACATTTTTTTTTTGCCACACATGAAACGAGATGTCACACGAGTTTTGAGAGATGTATTGCATGTGAGTAGGCTAAGTCTCTGATTGAACCATATGGTTTGTATACACCTTTGCTTATCCCGACGTATTCTTGGGTTAATATCTCTATAGATTTTGTGTTAGGATTGTCTAGGTCTAAGCATGGTAAGGATTCTATTTTTGTGATTGTTGATCGATTTTCAAAGATGGCTCATTTTATACCTTGTCATAAATCTAATGATGCATCGAATGTTGCTAAATTGTTCTTTTCGTGAGGTTGTGCGTTTTCATGGCATGCCTAAGTCCATTATTTCTGATCGAGATACTAAATTTCTAAGCTACTTTTGGAAGACATTGTGGAAGAAATTAGGTACAGAACTTTTATTCTTTACTACTTGTCATCCACAAACTGATGGTCAAACTAAAGTAGTTAATAGGACTTTAGGGACATTGTTGCATGCTATCATTAAAAAGAACATTAAGTCTTGGGAAGATTGTTTACCGCATGTTGAGTTTACTTATAATAGGAGCGTGCATTCTGCTACTAAATTCACACCGTTTGAGGTTATCTATGGTTTTAATCCCTTAATTCCGTTAGATTTAACCCTTTTACCTATTGTTAAGCGTGTGGATTTAGATGGTGCTAAGAAAGCTGAATTTGTGAAGACTTTACATGAGAAGATGCAGCTGAATATTAAGCTTAAGACAGAGTAGTATGCAAAGCAAGCCAACAAAGGGCACAAGAAAGTAGTGTTTGAGCCCGGCGATTGGGTTTGGGTTCATATGCGCACAGAGTGTTTCCCCAAACAGTGACACTTTAAATTGCTACCACGAGGAGATGGACCATTTATGGTGTTAGAAAGAGTTAACGGTAATACTTACAAGTTTGACCTTTTAGGTGAGTATAGTATTACTGCTACTTTCAATGTTTCTTATTTGACTCTTTTTTATGCAGACACTAATTTGAGAGCAAATCCTTTGCACGGGGAGGGAATGATGTGGACATCGAACCCTATCGAGGAGGAGGTGCTAGGGACCCGTTGTTCTATTCGCTAGGCCCGATCACTTGAGCGAGAGCAAAAGAATTCAAACAAGCTTTCAACATCATGGTTCAAGATATTTAGAATGAAGACAATCTGGATTTGAAATTTGAAGATTCTGAAGCTTCTTGGCGTAATATGATTACTCTTGATCTAGCGAATTCGAAGGAGCTTAGAATTGACGAACTCGAATTGGCTCAAATTTGGATAGACGCGTTTGAAATGGGCTGCTGATCAATACTCACTAATTTAGTGGTGATTGATGACGTTTTTAGCGATTTGGAGTCGTTTAGATGAACTTTTAGGCCTTTTTTCCATTTTTGGATGAATTTTTAGTAATTAAGGTTATTTTTATAATTTTAATCTTAGTAGGATTAGGATTAGGGTTAGCACCCTATATAAGGTGACTTATAGATTTCTAAGATGAGGCAAAATTTTTATATAGAAAAGTTTTCTTCTTGAGTTCTCTTGAGGACTAGATCTTATCAAGACTCCTTTGTGGTGATCGAATTCAATTTATCGAGCAAGATCGCGAATTCTCTTTGTTCGTGGCGTTATAAGCGTAGATTGGTTGACACAGGTTCATCAACAGGTCGCGTTCATACCAAGATTACCAATCACAAGTTCGATTGGGGGTCGAGGTCAGCAATTCGTTACTCACAGATCTTCGTAGAACAATCATCTTCTGCATGATTCATATCATACCTTGTAGCTGGTACAGATGGTGTTGGGACTAAATTGAAACTTGCATTCGAAACTGGGATCCATGAAACGATTGGAATCGACTTGGTATTGACCAGAAAAGATGATGGTCTCTTACAATCTATTTTTGTGTGTCTAACACTCTTATTTTAGGTCGCGATGAGTGTTAATGACATTGTTACTTCTGGAGCAAAACCTTTGTTTTTCCTTGATTACTTTGCGACAAGCCATCTTGATGTTGACCTTGCTGAAAAGGTAGCAGCTGATCTTGTATATCATAGCTGACTCCTAGAGCTGTTAAAGTTTACTTGAGTTAATATAGAGTTTATGCAGGTTATAAAGGGCATTGTGGATGGCTGTCAGCAAGCTGATTGTGTGCTTTTAGGAGGAGAGGTAATTACATGCTTTATATTTCATTTTATGCTACTAATTGTAATCCTAGACAAATTTGGTCGGAATTTGGAGGTCACTTCTTTTCAGCAGCTAAGCAATTTCAAGGGTCGAAGTGGGAGATTGTGGGACTTAAAGCAATTAAGTAGTCCAATAGATTTCACTATTGAGCTTTTGTTCTTGTTTCGGTGAAAAGCGAGCTGTTGTTCCTGTTGGCTTTTGCTACTATTTAATTTGGCATTCTCTGTCCCTGGAAGAGTTTGTTGTATCTTTTCTTCATTGTGAGCCAAACAAAAATAAAGAAAAAATTGTTGACTTACAGAAAGGGTGTTTGAAACTGCACGATTACTTGATTTTCGATACTGTATGAAACTAACATAGTCAATTTGCCATCCAGACTGCAGAAATGCCCAATTTCTATGCGGAAGGCGAGTACGATCTCAGCGGCTTTGCTGTTGGCATAGTGAAGAAGGATTCAGTTATAGATGGAAAAGACATTGTTGCTGGTGATGTGCTCATTGGCTTGCCGTCAAGTGGGGTGCATTCGAACGGTTTCTCTCTTGTCAGAAGGTTAGTTTTATCCTGACCCAAGTATGCTCACATTTGCCCTCTCATTCTATGATCTTAATTTGCTAATTTCTTTTCCAGAGTTTTGGCCCGAAGTGGTCTTTCCTTGACAGACCAGCTTCCTGGTGAAGCTGTGACGGTAGGTGAAGCTTTGATGGCTCCTACTGTTATTTATGTCAATCAGGTATCTTTCTTTTACTTTCTGATATATTTCCTCAAAAATGTAGCTGGAGTATTAAGACTTAAGCAAAATATATAAGCCAATTACCACCCTAATCATAGCTGTTGTTGATGTACAGGTTCTTAACCTTATCAACAAGGGAGGTATCAAAGGATTAGCCCACATTACTGGTGGTGGGTTTACCGATAACATACCACGTGTATTCCCAAAGGCCTTGGTGCCACCATCTATGGCGACTCTTGGGTGGTTCCTCCACTGTTTAAGTGGATTCAAGAGGTTGGTTTCCGTTTTGTTCTAGGCTGGAATCTTAGGTTAAGGGAAAGAGCCTGCTCAAGTATTGTATATGATACGCAGAATGTAGTCAAGCTATTGCTTGCTCTTCTTAGTAACGTAGAAGGTCGACTACATGCTTATGTGGTTTAGTGATTTCTTCTCCTCTATTAGGTGGGAAACATAGAAGATTCTGAGATGAGGCGGACCTTCAATATGGGCATTGGGATGGTTTTGGTGGTTAGCCCTGAAGCTGCCCTTCGGATACTGGGCGATAATGAGATAACGGCATATCGCATTGGTGATGTGGTTAACGGCAATGAAGGGGTGAGGTACTGCTAAGAAAAATTCTGTACCCTTCTAAGATATATTGTATTTTTCATCGTTGTATTATAGTGAATGAGTTCTACGTTGATGTAAGGCCCTTTTTTTCCCTACTAGATGTGCATGATTGACTGGTGAAAAGATCAAGGAAATTCTAGTTTTGGTCAGAGGGGAATTGTAGTTGTGCTAAATCTTTTCAAGGCAATTTTAATTCTCCAGCTGAATTTTGATCTTTACATGATGCAGTAATTTTTTTTAATCCGTTCTAAGCATAATCTGCTTTTTATGACCCTTCCTCTGCGTGCTAGAGGTAAATTTGCAGCCTTGGGGGTTGGAACCCAAAGAGCATGTACAAAACTTGCAGAAGAGTTACTTAGCTGATGCAGAATGATTTTTGTCCTGAACTTCTCATCTCTGTTTGCATCATATGCTATGACATTTGAGTCGTTCTGGTTGTTTTCCTCTTAACATAGAAATTAGTCACGTACCAATCAGGCAACTTAGTCATATGGGACTCTGCAATTTTGTGGAAAAAAGCTGTAGAAAAGAATGAACAAAACTTTCGAGAACTTTGCACTATTTACAAAGTGCCGCGACTCTACAAAAATGCATTGACAAAAATGGAATTTGGTGCGAAAATCATTAATGCTGAGCGGGGATTAGCTCGCACTTCGGTTTAGCATCTCATTGTACTGAAGGTATGAAATTTGCCTTTGCAGCTTCATCTGTTCGTAGATCTTGGCTATGAACTCCTCTGCTCGTGTCAATCCCTTGCTCTTCCTCAATTTTCATTCTTCCATCCTCCTCCTCGTCAAAACGAGTTTCCTCTTCGCCTCCATTTTCAAGGAAGCTCTTCCTCATCGCGTTGTACCTGTAGCATAGCTGGTTATTGTCGTAAAACTCCAGATCAAAATGGACTTGGGGATTTATGCACGGGATGTGTGGCAAGTGAAACAGCATCGACCACGGGTAGTGCACCCTCCCGTGGACAGCCGGGGTCTTCTTGAAGAAGAGCTCACACTCTCCTTACCAGATTTGGCTGCATGGCGTTGCCTGGCCGATTGTCTTGAGGAACTTGGGCAGAAGGCGGAGCAGCAACTTGAACGCCCCCGCCTTTCCTCGCCTAGAGCAGCGCTGTGCGCAAGAGGTTCCACGCGCTGCAAGAAGCACTAGACGACTTCCTCAGCATTTTTTGACTCTCTACTTGAGTAGTGTTGCTTTGAGAAAGTACCGCAGTTGCAAAAGATGAATGAGAGAAGATGAAAAGAGTGTGTGCAGAGCTCTTTATGTTTAGGATGATCTGAGTGAATGAGCAGAGTTATGGTAAGTGTTTACATATATAGATGGGAATTCTGCGTGGCACGCGGTGTTGTGGAGAGAAAGAGTGGTTTGGTGTGGGGACGTGAATGGCGGGCGGTGGGATCTTGCGAGCAACACGCTGTTAGCTGTACTTTGCTGTTAGAAGTCCCTTCGTTACTCTTTCCTTTTCTTCTCATGCAAGATATCGAAATTCTTTGACTCGATTGATCTTGTTAAGTGCCAGTTCACATGCGTTCGACAAATTTCACCGGCAGGGTCACCGGCGTGCTCTCAAGATTACTCCAAGTGAAAGTCATTTATTTGAGTGCATCATATGCCGTATTTATGCCTAGGGATTAATCACTTGATCCTCAGCTCTTTAAAGAGTCGCCAAAGAGCAATTTTTTCACTATCAGTATTGTGTTGACAAGTGCCCCCTAAGGGCACCGGTAAAACAATCAATTGAGCAAACTTTAAATTTTCAATATGTGGATTGTTTTTGTATTATACGCAATTAATCGCGTTTTATATTTTGGAAGCTATCGTGGCCTTTATTTTGTCAGAAAATTCTTCTCTGTTTTTTTTCTTTTTATGGTTTTCCCTATTTTTTGGCCAAATTGATGAATGTTTAAGTGCACTTAATTCCATGTCATGATATGTACTTCTGCTGGTATAGTTGGGGAACTCGAAAGAATAAAAAAAAATAAAAATTTATTTCTAGCCTTGCATTATCTTCTACATTCACACTAGCCAATTTTGTTTTCCTTCTCGGTCGAGCTTACGAATTAGACTTGAAGATTGTGGCAAAATTTTTCTTTTAAAAGATCTTGATCTACGGCTTACCGACCTGAGCGCAGGAAGAACTCAACAAGCAAATTCTCAACCTACCCATTAAATTTGCATTCAAATTATGAATATTCATATCATTACTATGAAGTTTTAGTTTCCCTCTTTATCAAATTTTCTAATTTTACCATTATTTAATATTTTCGCATTTTTTATTGGCGACACTCAACATTACATTAAATCTAGAAGGAAGGCAATCATTGATCATTCATGACCCCATGAATGGTAGGCTCCATATTTTAATTCACAAAATCCTAAACAAAGGTCGAGGGCTTCTTTGCCTAAGTAAACGGTTGTTGATTGTAGAGAGAGAGAGAGAGAGAGAGAGAGACAGAGAGTAATGGAAGAATGATGGGCTGTCTTGTTGCCTGGATCCTTCTAAACCGTGTAAGGAAGCTTCATTTATTGATAGGATGTTTCGTTACTTTATGAGCGATTATCCGTCAAAATCTTTCTTAGTTGGCAATTAATTATTTATAATACAATACAAGCAATAGTTAAAGTCCTACTAATATGGAGCATAGAGATTGAGAAAATTGACAACCCGAGTCATTGGAGAAAACATTAAGTAGGCCAACAATCTATAGTTTCATGTATTTCAAATTGAATTTTTTTACATTTTGTTTGGTTTATGTGTGGTTCATGACCTTTGACTTTTTTTTTCAATTTAAAACACTCAAAAACTTTCACTTCTGCCACCCTATATAACATTTCCATGAAATTTTTCAATAATATTTTAAAACTAGAGGATAAAAAATGTTTTCTTTTCTTTTTATTGATCGAAACCAACAGACAAAATGTTGAGTCTAGTTTATAGATTTAGGGGAAAAAAAGGTCACAATGAACACAAATTTCCATTCAATTTAAAGAAATATTTATTTGTTACTTCCTTTTGATTTCCTAGACAACAAAGCAAATTGAGCTGGACCAAAATCGCCGGTTTGTCCCGAATTTCATGGCAATTCGTGGGCAACCAGCAAGACATCATTATATTATATTAATTAAGAAAAAAATTTAAAAAAAGGGATGTGGTGCCAATTTGCTAGATTTGCCGAGGCCAACCCTTGCCTTGGCCTTGGTGAGAGCCAACCTCGCCAAATTTGGCAAGGGGAGCCCTCACCGGGGCTCGCTTCTCACCTAGGTGAGGCCCGATGAGGGTTGGCAAAATAAAAATAGAGAAATATGAATTTTACCAAACAGGCACTTAGTTGCCTGATTGGTACATGACTAATTTCTTTGTTAAGAGGAAAATAAGCATAACACCTCTAATGTCAAGTAGGGAGAAATGTCAGAAAGTGTGAAACCTATTGCATTGATGTTAATTTAGTCATAAACCTTTTTATCGTGTCAATTTAGTCCTAAACCTTTTGACCTAGTATTCCTTCAATCCTTTTGGCTAATTTTGGCGGTATATTCTTTGAGATAGAAGACGGCAGGGCTTATCACGACACCGACGGCGCTGATTTAAATAATTTTTAATAATATTTTACATTTTCTAGATTTTTTTTTTTTTCCTTTCTTCTTCCTTTTTACTGACAATTGTCTAGGTTTCCATGGAAAAGAAAAATAACAAAAATCCATTTGGTTAAGTCGGTTAATATTTATATTCTTGAGAATAGAAAAGTGGCCGGAAATAGATTTAGAAACGACACAAGAAGTAAAAAAAAGAGTATACTTCTTTGTTCCTAGGATCAATTTCTAAAATAAGGTTATTTTCTCTTTTTTTTTCTTATATTCCTTCCTTCTTCTTCCTCCTCTACCCGGTCTTGGGACCTCGGTGATGGTCAGTGAGGCTAGACCTCACCCAACCACAACGAGGTCGGGCTTGCGATGGCCGAGTGAGGTTGACCTCACGGTTGCTAGGCAAGGTCAAGCCTTAATGGTGGGTGGGCAAGACTCGACCTTGTTGGTCCTTGTCTCTGGCCAGTCGCTGACTATCGTCGAGACTCGGCGACTAGCTAGAGGAGGAAGAAGAAGGAACGGAAAAAAGAAAAGCAAAAAATTTCAAAAATTAGAAAAATCTCAAAAAACCATTATTTTACATGTTACAAAATTTTTGTTGGGTCGTACCAAATACTTTTCTATTTTTTTTATTATTATATAAGAAAAATTTTGTCACCGTTATCAAACGTTTTCTTCCCTTTCGAAAACTCGTCAAGAAATAGCAATAGAAAAAATTATTTTTAAAAAAATTTATTTCCTAAACAGAAATATTAGCAAGTAGACAAATGTCGTGAAAAAGAATGAATGAAACTCTCGAGAACTGTGCACTATTTACAAAGTGCCGCGACTCTTTTACAAATATGCATTGACAAAAATGAAATGTGGTACGAAAATTAATAATGCTGAATGAATATTAGCGCGCGCTTCCGTTTATCATCTCATTGTACTGAAGGTGTGAAATTTGCCTTTGCAGCTTCATCTGTTCGTAAAATTTAGCTATGAACTCCTCTGCTCTTCTGTCAATACCTTGCTCTTCCTCAATTTCCATTCTTCCATCCTCCTTGTCAAAACGAGTTTCCTCTTCACCTCCATTTTTGAGGAAGGTCTTCCTCACAGCTTCATACTCATAGCATAGCCGGTCGTCATCATCATCGTCATCGAACTCCGGATTGAAATTGACATGGGGGTTTATGCACGGATGTGCGGCAAGTGAAACCGCATTGACCTGGGGCGGTGCATCTTCACTTGGACAACTGGGGTCTTCTCAAACGAGAGCTCGCGCTCTCCATACCAGATTTGGCTGCGTGGCATCGCCTGGCTGATGGTCTTGAGGAACTTGGGCATGAGGCGGAGCTGCAACTTGAACGCCCCGCCTTTCCTCACCCAGAGCAGTGCAGAGCGCAAGATGTTCCATGCGCTGCGAGAAGCGCTATATGACTTCCTCGGCGTTCTTCTGGCTTTCAATCTAAGTAGTGTTGCTTTGAGAGAAAGTAGTGCAGCTGCAAAAGATAAATGACAGAAGATGAAAAGAGCGTGCGGAGCTGTTTATGTCTAGGATGATCTGAGCGAACGAGCATGAGTTATAGAAATATTTATATATGGATGGAATTTTGTGTGGGACGAGCAACACGCGGCTAGCTGTACTTTGCTGCTAGAAGTCCCTTCATTACTCTTTCCTTTTCTTCTCATGCAAGATATCGAAATTCTTCCACTCGATTGATCTTGATGATCTTGATGAGTGTGTTTAAAATTGTTCCATTCACGTGCGTCGGATAAATTTCACCAATAGGGTCACCGGCATGCTCTCAAGGTTGCTTGGAGTGAAAAGTCATTTATTCAAATGCATCATATGCCGTACCTACGTCTAGCAATTAATCACTTAATTCACAGCTCTTTATAGAGTCACCAAAGAGCAATTTGTTACCAGTGTTGTGTTAACAAGTGCCCCTAAGGGCACTTGTAAAACAATCAATTGAGCAAACTTTACATTTTGAATATATTGATTGTTTTTGTATCATACGCAATCAATATCATAAGGATTGAATTTTTCAAATAATATAGACCTTAATATAAAAGGCGAGTACTATATTTTGGAAGCTACCAAGACTTTATTTTGTCAGAAAATTCTTCTCTGTTTTCTTTTTTTTTTTTGGTTTTCCTATTTTTTTTGGCCAAATTGATGAATGTTTAACTGCACTCAATCCCATGTCATGATATGTACTCCTGCTGGTATAGTTGGGGAACTCGAAAGAAAAGAAAATCAAAATTTATTTCTACCCTTGCTTTATCTTTCACATTCACACCAGCCAATTTTTGTCTTCCTTCTCAGTCGAGCTTACGACTTAGACTTGAAAATTGTGGCAAAATTTTTTCTTTTAAAAGATCTTAATCTCCGGGCCGACCTTAACTCGAAGAACGCAACAAGCAAATCCTCAATGTACCCAATAAATTTGCATTGAATTATGAATATTGATATCATTACCGTGAAGTTTTTTTTTTTTTTTTTTTTACCGTGAAGTTTTAGTTTCTCCCTTTTCAAATTTTCAAAATTTACCATTATTTAATTTTTTCGCATTTTCGATTGGCGACACTCGACATTACATTCAATTTAGAAGGAAGGCAATCATTGATCATTCATGAATAGTAGGCTCCATATTTCAAATCACAAATTAATAAACAAATGTCGAGGGCTTCTTTGCCTAAGTAAACGGTTGTTGATTGTAGAGAAAGAGTAATGGAAGAATCATGGGCTGTCCTGTTGCCTGGATCCTTCTAAACCGTGTAAGGAAGCTTCACTTATTGATAGGATGTGTTGTTTCTTTACGAGCGATTATCAGTCAAAATCTTTAAAGTCAACAATTGATTATTTATAATACAATACAAGTAGCAGTTAAAGTCCTTAAAAAATGCAGCATAGAGAGTGAGAAAATTGACAACCCAAGTCATTGGAGAAAACATTAAGTAGGCCAAGAATCTATTGTTTCATGTATTTCAAATTGAATTCTTTACATTTAGTTTGGTTTCTGTGTGGTTCATGAACCTTGACATTTTTTTTTTCAATTTAAAACGACGCTCAAAAACTTTAACTTTCTGCCACCTTATATAACATTTCCGTAAATTCTTTCAATAATTTTTAAAACTTAGTGGATAAATTTTTTTTTATTGATCGAAATAAAACCTTAAATTTTTAATTGACCAACAGACAAAATGTCAAGTCTAGTTTGTAGATTTATGAAAAAAATAAGGTCACAATGAACACAAATCTCCATTCAATTTAAAGAAATATTGATTTGTCCCTTTCTTCTAATTTCCAAGACAACAAAGCAAATTGAACTTGACCAAAATCGCCAATTTGGCCCAAATTTCATGGCATTTCGTGGGTAACCAGCAAGACAACATTATATTAAATTAAATTAAAAAAAATTAAAAAGGGCTTTGGTGCCAATTTTTAAGATGTGCCAAGGCCGACCCTCGCTAGATTTGGCGAGGGAGTCCTCACCGGGCTCGATCCTCGCCTAGGCTAGATCTAGCGAGAGGAGCCCTCGCCTGGTTGGGCCTCATTTGTGGCGGGCGGGCGGTGACCCTCACCTAGGTGAGGCCAATGTGCCATCGGCAAAAAAAAGGAAGAAGAAAGGAAAAATAAAAAGAAAGAAAGAAGAATATTATTAAAAATTATTCATGTCGACACCGGCGGTGCCGCATGGGCCAGCCGGCATCCACCTTAACAATATTTGGCCTAAGCTAGAAAGATTGAAGTGATAGTAAGTCAAAAGGTTTATGATTAAATTGATACAATTAAAAGGTTTTTGACTAAATTAACACTAATGAAATATGTTTCACACTTTTTTGACACTTTTCCTTGCTACAACATTAGTGGTGTTCTGCTTGCTTTCCTCCTAACAAAGAAATTAGTCACGTACCAATCAACAACTAAGGGCCTGTTTGGTAATACTCATATTTTTCTATTTTTCTGTTCTTTTGTTTCCTGAAACAGAAATTGAACAAAAATCTGTTTGGTAACGTCAGTTACTTTTTCTATTCCCCATAATAGAAAAGTGGTCGATAGATTTAGAAAAAAAAACAAGTAAAAAAAAATCCACTTTTTTGATTCTCGAGAACAATTTCTCGAAACAAGGTTATTTCCCTTTTTTTCCTTTTTTTTTTTTTTTTTCTTTTTTCTCCGCTAGCCGGGCCGGCTTGGTTCTCGACAATGGCTGATGAGTCTCCACGGCGAGGCTCGACCTCATCAGCCCTTTGTCTTTGGCGGTCATCATGCCATCATCAAGGCCCAACGACCAGCTAAAGGAGGAAGAAGAAGGGAGGAAAAAAGAAAAAATTAGAAAAATCTCGAAAAATTATAAAAATTATAAAAAATTTCACGTCACAAAAAAATTGTAGAGTTGTACCAAACACTTTTGTTTTTTTTTCTATTCCGAGAATAGAAATTTTGTCTGACACAAATGCGTTCTCTACTCGAAAACTCATCGGGGAATAAAATTAAGAAAAATCTATTTTTAAAAAGAATTATTTTCGGGAATAGAAATGTTACCAAGTGGATAAATGTTGCGGAAAAGAATGAATGAATCTCTCGAGAAGTTTGCACTATTTACAAAGTGCCGCGACTCTTTTACAAATATGCACTGACAAAAATGAATGTGGTGCGAAAATTGTCAAATGCTGAATGGGGATTAGCTCGCACTTCAGTTTAGCATATCATTGTACTGAAGGTATGAAATTTGCCTTTGCAGCTTCATCTGTTCGTAGAATTTAGCTATGAACTCCTCTGCTCTCGTGTCAATCCCTTGCTCTTCCTCAATTTCCATTCTTCCATCCTCCTCGTCAAAACGAGTCTCCTCTTCCCCTCCATTTTCAAGGAAGCTCTTCCTCACAGCTTCATACTCGTAGCATAGCCGGTCGTCATCATCGTCAAACTCTGGATCGAAATCAACATGGGGGTTTATGCACGGGATGTGTGGCAAGTGAAACCGCATTGACCTGGGGTGGTGCATCCTCACGTGGACAACCGGGGTCTTCTCAAACGAGAGCTCGCGCTCTCCATACCAGATTTGGCTGCGTGGCATTGCCTGGCTGATGGTCTTGAGGAACTTGGGCACGAGGCGGAGCTGCGTGGAACGCCCTGCCTTTCCTCACCCAGAGCAGCGCAGCGCGCAAGAGGTTCCATGCGCTGTGAGAAGCACTAGATGACTTCCTCGGCATTCTTCCGACTTTCAAGCTAAGTAGTGTTGCTTTGATAGAGAGTAGTGCAGTTGCAAAGGATAAATGACGGAAGAGATGAGAAGCGTGTGCGAAGCTGTTTATGTCTAGGATGATCTGGGTGAATGAGCAGAGTTATAGAAGTATTTATACATGGATGGAATTTTGTGTGGTACGCGGTGTTGTGGAAAGGAAGAGGGGTTTGGTGTGGGGACGTGAATAGTGGGCGGTGGGATCTGGTGAGCAACACGCGGTTAGCTGTACTTTGCTGTTAGAAATCCCTTCATTACTCTTTCCTTTTCTTCTCATGCAAGATATCGAAATTCTTCGACTTGATTGATCTTGATGAATGCGTTTAAAATTGTTCCATTCACGTGCGTTGGATAAATTTCACCATCAAGGTCGCCGGCGTGCTCTCAAGATTGCTCGGAGTGAAAAGTCGTATATTCAAATGCATCATATGTCATATCTATGTCTAGCAATTAATCACTTAATCCACGGCTCTTTATAGAGTCACCAAAGAGCAATTTGTTTATTGTCAGTGTTGTGTTAACAAGTGCCCCCTAAGGGCACTGGTAAAACAATCAATTGAGCAAACTTTACATTTTCAATATATTGATTATTTTTGCATTGTACGCAATTAATATCATAAAAATTGAATTATTTCAATTAATATAGGGCTTAAATATAACACGCGATTATATTTTGGAGGCTACCAAGCCTTTATTTTGTCAGAAAATTCTTTTCTGCTTTTTGTTTTTTGGTTTTCCCTATTTTTTGGCCAAATTGATGAATGTTTAAGTGTACTCAATCCCATGTCATGATATTTACTTCTACCGGTATAGTTAGGGAACTCGAAAGAAAAGAAAATCAAAATTTATTTCTACCCTTGCTTTATCTTTCACATTCACACCAGCCAATTTTTGTTTTCCTTCTCAGTCTAGCTCGCGAATTAGATTTGAAGATTGTGGCAAAATTTTTCTTTCAAAAGATCTTAATCTCCGGGCCGACCCTGAACGCTGGAAGAACTCAACAAGCAAATCCTCAATGTACCCAATAAATTTGCATTCGAATTATGAATATTCATATCATTACTATGAAGTTTTAGTTTCCCTCTTTATCAAATTTCCTAATTTTGCCATTATTTAATTTTTTCGCATTTTCGATTGGCGACACTCAACATTACATTAAATCTAGAAGGAAGGCAATCATTGATCATTCATGACGCCATGAATGGTAGGCTCCATATTTTCTTTCACAAAATCCTAAACAAAGGTCGAGGGCTTCTTTGCCTAAGTAAACGGTTGTTGATTGTAGAGAGAGAGAGAGAGAGAGAGAGAGAGACAGAGAGACAGAGAGACAGAGAGTAATGGAAGAATGATGGGCTGTCCTGTTGCCTGGATCCTTCTAAACCGTGTAAGGAAGCTTCACTTATTGATAGGATGTGTCGTTTCTTTACGAGTGATGATCAGTCAAAATCTTTAAAGTCAACAATTAATTATTTATAATACAACACAAGTAGCAGTTAAAGTCCTTCAAAAATGCAGCATAGAGAGTGAGAAAATTGACAACTCAAGTCATTGGAGAAAACATTAAGTAGGCTACGAATCTATAGTTTCATGTATTTCAAATTGAATTCTTTACATTTAGTTTGGTTTATGTGTGGTTCATGAACCTTGACACTTTTCTTTTCAATTTAAAACACTCAAAAGCTTTAGCTTTCTGCCACCTTATATAACATTTCCATAAATTCTTTCAATAATATTTTAAAACTTAGAGGATAAAAAATGTTTTTTCTTTTTATTGATCGAAATAAAACCTTAAATTTTTAGTTGACCAACAGACAAAATTTTGAGTCTAGTTTATAGATTTAGGAAAAAAAAACGTCACAATGAACACAAATTTCCATTCAATTTAAAGAAATATTGATTTATCACTTTCTTCTGATTTCCAAGACAACAAAGCAAAATTGAGCTGGACCAAAATCGCAGGTTTGGCCCAAATTTCATGGCAGTTCGTGGGCAACCAGCAAGCGATCGTTATATTAAATTAATTAAGAAAACAATTTAAAAAAAGGGATGTGGTGCCAATTTGCTAGATTTGCCGAGGCTGACCATCGCCCCAGCCTTGGTGAGGGCCTGCCTCACCATATTTGGCAAGGGGAGCCTCACCGGGGCTCGCTCCTCACCTAGGTGAGGCCTGGCGAGGGTTGGCAACATAAAAATAGAGAAATATGAGTGTTACCAAATAGGCCCTGAGTTCCCTGATTGGTACGTGACTAATTTCTTTGTTAAGAGGAAAATAAGCATAAAACCTCTAATGTCAAGCAGGAAAAAATGTCAGAAAAGTGTGAAACCTATTGCATTGGTGTTAATTTAGTCATAAATCTTTTTATTGTATCATTTAGTCATAAACCTTTTGACTTAGTACTACTTCAATCCTTTTGGCTAATTTTGGCTAGATATTAATGAGATGGAAGCCGACTGACTTATGTGACACCGACACTCGCTGATGTGAATAATTTTTAATAATATTTTGCTTTTTCTAGATTTTTTTCTTTTTTTCTTTTTTCCTTTCTTCTTCCTTTTACCGACAATTGTCTAGGTTTCCTTGGAAAAGAAAAATAGCAAAAATCCATTTGGTTAAGTCAGTTAATATTTATATTCCCCGGAATAAAAAAGTGGTTGGAGAATAGATTTGAAATAGAAATAAGAAGTAAAAAAAACAATACATTTCTTTGTTCCCATGAACAATTTCTAAAATAAGGTTATTTTATTTTATTTTTCTTTTCTTATTTTCCTTCCTTTTCTTCCTCCTCTACCCGGTCTTCGGGCCTCGGCAATGGTTAGTGAGGCTAGACCTCGCCCAACCACAACAAGGTTAGGCTTGCGATGGCCGAGTGAGGTTGACCTCACGGTTGCTAGGCAAGGTCAAGCCTTAACGATGGGTGGGCAAGGCTCGATCTTGCCGGTCCTTGTCTCTGGCCAGTCGTTGACCATCGCCGAGGCTCGGCGACTAGCTAGAGGAGGAAGAAGAAGGAGAAGAAAAAAAAATAAAAAAAATTAGAAAAATCTAAAAAAATTCATTAATTTCCGTGTCACAAAATTTTTTTAGGATCGATCAAACGCTTTTCTATTTTTTCTATTCTGAGAAGAGAAATTTTGTACGGTTACCAAATGCGTTCTTCTAATTAAAAACTCGTCAAGGAATAGAAATAGAAAAAATTATTTTTAAAAAAAAATTTATTTCCGGAAATAGAAATGTTGGCAGGTAGACAAATGTCGTGGAAAAGAATAAATGAAACTCTCGAGAACTGTGCACTATTTACAAAGTGCCGCGAGTCTTTTACAAATATGCATCGACAAAAATGAAATGTGCACGAAAATTATTAATGCTGAATGGGTATTAGCGCGCGCTTCCGTTTATCATCTCATTGTACTGAAGGTGTGAAATTTGCCTTTGCAGCTTCATCTGTTCGTAGAATTTAGCTATGAACTCCTCTGCTCTTGTGTCAATCCCTTGCTCTTCCTCAATTCCCATTCTTCCATCCTCCTCGTCAAAACGAGTTTCCTCTTCACCTCCATTTTCAAGGAAGCTCTTCCTCACAGCTTCGTACCCGTAGCATACCCGGTCGTCATCGTCCTCAAACTCTAAATCGAAATCGACATGGGGGTTTATGCACGGGATGTGCGGCAAGTGAAACCGCATCGACCCCGGGCGGTGCATCTTCACATGGACAACCGGGGTCTTCTCGAACGAGAGCTCGCGCTCTCCATACCAGATTTGGCTGCGCGGTGTGGCCTGGCCGAGGGTCTTGAGGAACTTGGGCACGAGGCGGAGCTGCAACTTGAACGCCCCGCCTTTCCTCACCCAGAGCAGCGCTGCACGCAAGAGGTTCCACGCGCTGCGAGAAGCGCTAGACGACTTCCTTGGCATTCTTCTGACTTTCAAGCTGAGTAGTGTTGCTTTGAGAGAAAGTAGTGCAGCTGCAAAAGATAAACGACAGAAGATGAAAAGAGTGTGTGCAGAGCTGTTTATGTTCAAGATGATCTGAGTGAATGGGCAGAGTTATAGAAGTGTTTATATATGGATGGGAATTCTGCGTGGCACGCGGTGTTGTGGAGAGAAAGAGTGGTTTGGTGTGGGGACGTGAATGGTGGGCGGTGGGATATGGCGAGCAACACGCGGTTAGCTGTACTTTGCTGTTAGAAGTCCCTTCCTTACTCTTTCCTTTTCTTTTCATGCAAGATATCGAAATTCTTCGACTCGATTGATCTTGATGATGTTGATGAAGTGCGTTTAAAATTGTTCCATTCACGTGCGTTGGATAAATTTCACCAATAGGGTCACCGGCGTGCTCTCAAGGTTGCTTGGGGTGACAAGTCATTTATTCAAATACATCATGTGCCGTACCTATACCTATCAATTAATCACTTAATTCACAGCTCTTTATAGACTCACCAAAGAGCAATTTGTTTATTATCAGTGTTGTGTTAACAAGTGCCCTTAGGGGTACTTGTAAAACAATCAATTGAGCAAACTCTACGTTTTGAAAATATTGATTGTTTTTGTATTATACGCAATCAATATCATACGGATTGAATTATTTCAAATAATATAGACCTTAATATAAAAGAAGAGTTCTTTACCAAAAAAAAAATATATTAAAGAAGAGTACTATATTTTGGAAGCTACCAAGACTTTATTTTGTCAGAAAATTCTTCTCTGTTTTCTTTTTTTTTTTTGGTTTTCCCTATTTTTTGGCCAAATTGATGAATGTTTAACTGCACTCAATCCCATGTCATGATATGTACTCCTGCTGGTATAGTTGGGGAACTCGAAAGAAAAGAAAATCAAAATTTATTTCTACCCTTGCTTTATCTTTCACATTCACACCAGCCAATTTTTGTTTTCCTTCTCAGTCGAGCTTACGAATTAGACTTGAAAATTGTGGCAAAATTTTTCTTTTAAAAGATCTTAATCTCCGGGCCGACCTTAACGCGGGAAGAACTCAACAAGCAAATCCTCAATGTACCCAATAAATTTGCATTCGAATTATGAATATTCATATCATTACCGTGAAGTTTTAGTTTCTTCCCTTTTCAAATTTTCAAAATTGACCATTATTTAATTTTTTTCCCATTTTCGATTGGCGACACTCGACATTACATTCAATTTAGAAGGAAGGCAATCATTGATCATTCATGACCCCATGAATAGTAGGCTCCATATTTCAAATCACAAATTAATAAACAAATGTCGAGGGCTTCTTTGCCTAAGTAAACGGTTGTTGATTGTAGAGAAAGAGTAATGGAAGAATCATGGGCTGTCCTGTTGCCTGGATCCTTCTAAACTGTGTAAGGAAGTTTCACTTATTGATAGGATGTGTCGTTTCTTTACGAGCGATCATCAGTCAAAATCTTTAAAGTCAACAATTGATTATTTATAATACACTACAAGTAGCAGTTAAAGTCCATAAAACATGCAGCATATAGAGTGAGAAAATTGACAACCCAAGTCATTGGAGAAAACATTAAGTTGGCCAAGAATCTATAGTTTCACGTATTTCAAATTGAATTCTTTACATTTAGTTTGGTTTCTGTGTGGTTCATGAACCTTGCCATTTTTTTTTTCAATTTAAAACGCTTAAAAACTTTAACTTTCTGCCACCTTATATAACATTTCCATAAATTCTTTCAATAATATTTTAAAACTTAGAGGATAAAACATGTTTTTTCTTTTTATTGATCAAAATAAAACCTTAAATGTTTAATTGACCAACAAACAAAATGTCGAGTCTAGTTTATAGATTTATGAAAAGAATAAGGTCACAATGAACACAAATTTCCATTCAATTTAAGAAATATTGATTTCTCACTTTCTTCTGATTTCCAAGACAACAAAGCAAATTGAACTTGACCAAAATCACCGGTTTGGCCCAAATTTCATGGCAGTTCGTGGGTAACCAGCAAGACATCATTATATTAAATTTAATTTAAAAAAAAATTAAAAAAGGGCTGTGGTGCCAATTTTTAAGATGTGCCAAGGCCGACCCTCGCTAGATTTGGCGAGAGGAGTCCTCACCGGGGCTCGCTCCTTGCCTAGGCCAGATCTAGCAAGAGGAGCCCTTGCCTGGTTGGGCCTCATTTGTGGCGGGCAGCGGTGACCCTCACCTAGGTGAGGCCAGGGTGCCATCGGCAAAAGGAAGAAGAAAGGAAAAATAAAAAGAAAGAAAGAAAAATATTATTAAAAATTATTCATGTCGACACCGGCGGTGCCGCATGGGCCAGCCGGCATCCACCTTAACAATATTTGGCCTAAGCCAGAAAGATTGAAGTGATAGTAAGTCAAAAGGTTTATGATTAAATTGATACAATTAAAAGGTTTTTGACTAAATTAACACTAATGAAATATGTTTCACACTTTTTTTGACACATCTCCGTGCTACAACATTAGTGGTGTTTTGCTTGTTTTCCTCCTAACAAAGAAATTAGTCATGTACCAATCAAACAACTAAGGGCCTGTTTGATAACACTCATATTTTTCTATTTTTCTGTTCTTTTGTTTCCCGAAATGAAAAAGTGAACAAAAATCTGTTTGATAACGTCAGTTAATTTTTCTATTCTCCATAATAGAAAAGTGGTTAGGATAGATTTAGAAAAAAAACAAGAAGTAAAAAAAATCCACTTTTTGGTTCCCGAGAACAATTTCTGAAACGAGGTTATTTTCCTTTTTTTTCTTTTCTTTTTTTCTTCCTTCTTTTTTCTCCTCTAGCCAGTCGCTGGGCCTCGGCGATGGCTGATGAGTCTCCACGGCGAGGCTCAACCTCATCAGCCCTTGTCTTTGGCCAGTCACTGGCCATCATCAAGGCCCGACGACCAGCTAGAGGAGGAAGAAGAAGGAGGAAAAAAAAAAAAATTAGAAAAATCTCAAAAATTAATAAAAACTATAAAAAATTTCACGTCACAAAAAAATTGTAGAGTTGTACCAAACACTTTTGTATTTTTGTTTTTCTATTCAGAGAATAGAAATTTTGTACGATTACCAAACGCGTTCTACTCAGAAACTCGTCAGGGAATAAAAATAAGAAAAAACTATTTTTAAAAAGAAATTATTTCCGGTAACAAAAATGTTACCAAGTGGACAAATGTTGTGGAAAAGAATGAGGGAATCTCCGGAGAAGTTTGCACTATTTACAAAGTGCCGCGACTCTTTTACAAATATGCATCGACAAAAATGAATGTGGTGCGAAAATTATAAAATGCTGAATGGGGATTAGCTCGCGCTTCGGCTTAGCATCTCTTTGTACTGAAGGTATGAAATTTGCCTTTGCAGCTTCATTTGTTCGTAGAATTTAGCTATGAACTCCTCTGCTCTTGTGTCAATCCCTTGCTCTTCCTCAATTCCCATTCTTCCATCCTCCTCCACCTCCTCAAAACGAGTTTCCTCCTCCCCTTCATTTTCGAGGAAGCTCTTCCTCACAGCGTCGTACCCGTAGCATAGCCGGTCGTCATCATCGTCAAACTCTGGATCAAAATCGACGTGGGGGTTTATGCACGGGATGTGCGGCAAGTGAAACCGCATCGACCCCGGGCGGTGCATCTTCACGTGGACAACCGGGGTCTTCTCGAACGAGAACTCACGCTCTCCATACCAGATTTGGCTGCGCGGTGTGGCCTGGCCGAGGGTCTTGAGGAACTTGGGCACTAGGCGGAGCTGCAACTTGAACGCCCCGCCTTTCCTCACCCAGAGCAACGCTGCGCGCAAGAGGTTCCACGCGCTGCGAGAAGCACTAGACGACTTCCTCGGCATTCTTCTGACTTTCAAGCTGAGTAGTGTTGCTTTGAGAGAAAGTAGTGCAGCTGCAAAAGATAAATGACAGAAGATGAAAAGAGTGTGTGCAGAGCTGTTTATGTTCAGGATGGTCTGAGTGAATGAGCAGAGTTATAGAAGTGTTTATATATGGATGGGAATTTTGTGTGGCACGCGGTGCTGTGGAGAGAAAGAGTGGTTTGGTGTGGGGACGTGAATGGTGGGCGGTGGCATCTGGTGAGCAACACGCGGTTAGCTGTACTTTGCTGTTGGAAGTCCCTTCCTTACTCTTTCCTTTTCGTCTCAAGCAAGATACCGAAATTCTTCGACTCGATTGATCTTGATAAGTGACAGTTCATGTGTGTCGGGTAAATTTCACCAACAGGGTCGCCGGCATGCTCTCAAGGGTTACTATGAATGAAAGTCATTTATTCGAATGCATCATACGCCGTATTTATGCTTAGCGATTAATCACTTAATTCACAGCTCTATAAAATCGAAGAGCAATTTTTTTATTATCAGTATTGTGTTAATGAGTGCCCCTAAGGGCACTGGTAAAACAATTAATTGAGCAAACTTTACATTTTGAATATATTGATTGTTTTTTGTATTACACGCAATCAATATCATAAAGATTGAATTATTTCAAATAATAAAGACCTTAAATATAAAACGCAAGTATTATATTTTGGAAGCTACTAAGCCTTTATTTTGTTAGAAAAGTCCTCTGTTTTCTTTTTCTTTGGTTCTCCCTATTTTTGGGCAAATTGATGAATGTTTAGGTGCAGTCAATCCCATGTCATGATATTTAGGGGAAAAGGGTCATAATAGTCCTAAACCTATTTCGTTAGTGCAAATTTAGTAATAAGTATTTTAAATGTGTCAATTTAGTCATAAACCTTTTGACGTAGTATCAAGTAAGTCATTTCAGCTAATTTTGGCTAGATATTTCTGATGTGGATGTTGGCTAGACTACATAGCACCACCAGTGCTAACGTAGATAATTTTTAATAATATTTTAATATTTTGCTGATATTTTTCTTTCTTTTCTTTTTTCATTTCTTCTTCGTTTTGCCGATGACCGACCATAGGCTTATAGTGGGCCACCAGCCATGGCCAGGTGGGCTAGCCTTGGCTAGATGAGAGTTGCTATCGCCTATCACAGGCGAGGGCGAGCCTTGGAGAGGGTCGGCCTTGCTAGATCTGGCATGAGTGAGACCGAACCTTGCTAGGCCTTGCTTGGGCAAGCCTTGCCAAATATGGTGAGGCCAATCCTCACCCAGGCTAGGGCGGCTTTGTCGAGTGTTGCCTCGGCAAAGGCGAAGTAAATATGAAAAAGTGTTAGAAAAATCCTAAACCTCTTGCATTTGTGATAATTTAGTCATAAACTTCTTAATTATTCTAATTCAGTCTTAAACCTTTTGACTTAGGGTTAATTCGATCGTTCCGGCTAATTTTAGCCAGATATTGCTAGCGTGGACGTCTGCTAACCTACGTGAGACAGTCGATGCTCACATAGACAATATTTAATAATATTTTTATTATTTTTTAATATATTTTTTTATTCTTTTCTTTTTTCCTAACTTCTTCCTTTTACCGACCATCGACCATGGTTGGGCAAGCTGGTCTTGCTTGGGCGAGGGTCGCTGTTGCTTGCCCTAGGTGAGGCCCGGATGGGCGAGGGTGAGCCTCGCAAGGACTCCCCTCACCAAATTTGGTGAGACCACCAAAAGGAAGATGAAAGGAAAAAAGAAAAGAAAGAAAAATAATTAAAAAATGAAAAAAATGTTAAGATATTATTAAAAATTCCACGTAGGCCGGCCGACATTCACGTTAGCAATATCTAACCAAAATTAGCCGGAATGACTGAATTGACACTTTGTCAAAATGTTTAAGACTAAATTGGAACAATTAAGATATTTAGGACTAAATTATCCCAAATGTAATAGATTTAGGTCTTTTCTGACACTTTTCTCTATTTAATTCTGTTGGTATAGTTGGGGAACTCGAAAGAAAAAGAAAATGAAGATTTATTTCTAGTCTTGGTTTATCATTCACATTCACACCAACCAATATTGTTTTCCTTCTTTGTCGAGCTTACGAATGAAAGTTGAAGATTATGGCAAAATTTTCTTTTAAAAGATCTTAATCTCCGGCTACCCGATATGAATGTGAATTCAACAAGAAAATCCTCGATGTACTAAATTAATTTGCATTCGAATTGCAAGTATTCATACTATTACCATGAAGTTTTTTGTTTTGGTTAAAGCTATTACCATGAAGTTTTGGTTTCCCCCTTTTTCAAATATTATAATTTTACCATAATTTAACGTTTTCGCATTTTCGATTGGCAACACTCAACGTTACGTTCATTTAGAAGGAAGACAATCATTGAGCATACGGTGACCCCATGAATGGTTGGCTCCATATTTTAATTGACAAAATCCTAAACTAAGGTCGAGGGCTTTTGCCCGAGTAAACGGGTGTTGATGGGTAGAGGGAGAGTAATGGGTTATTGGGACGTACTGTTGCCTGGATTCTTGCAAACCGTTTGAGGAAATTTCACTTATTGATAGGATGTTTCGTTTCTTTATGAGTGATTATCAGTCAAAATCTTTCAAGTCAACATTTAATTATTTATAATACAATACAAGTAGTAGTTAAAGTCCTTCAAATTGCAAGATAGAGAGTGAGAAAATTGACAATCCAAGTCATTGGAAAACATTAAGTAGGCCAAGAATCTGTAGTTTCATGTATTTCAAATTGAATTTTTTACATTTTGTTTGGTTTTTGTGTGATTCATGAACTTTGACCCTTTTTTTCCATTTAAAACAATAAAAAACTCTTACTTTCTGCCACCCTATATAACTTTTCCATGAATTTTTTCAATAATATTTTAAAACTTAGAGTATAAACAATGCGTTTTCTTTCTATTGATAAAAAAAAAAACCTTGAATTTTGAATTGACCAACAGACAAAATGTTGAGTCCCGTTTACAGATTTATGAAAAAAATTAAGGTCACAATGAACACAAATTTCCATTCAAATTAAAGAAATATTGATTTGTCACTTTCTTCTTATTTCCAAGACAACAAAACAAATTGAACTCAACCAAAATTGCCTATTTGACCCAAATTTCATGGCATTTCGTGGGCAACTAGCAAGACATCGTTATATTAAATTAAATAAAAATAAAAAGGGCCATAGTGCCAATTTGCCAAATCTGCCATAGTCAACCCTCGCCAAGACTTGCTCCTCACCCAGGTGAGGATCTTCTTTCAAATAAGAGCTTGAAATGTCTTTATTTTCTCAAATAAAGACCAAAGTGAACCTTATTTCAAATAAGAGTCTAAAGTGGCAATGTTAGTTTCAAAAAAGGTCTGACTTCACTTGGGTCAAGGGAATTTTTGTATTTTCATTTTTTTGATTTTTTTCCTTTTCTATTTTTTTCTTTTCATAAAAAACAAGTCCAAAAAAAAAAAAAAAGCTAAAGTTAATAAAAGAAAAAAAAGAGTGGGCCTATGATCGCCACCCCACCGCTAGTGGGGCGGCGATGATGGTCAGCGGATCGCCAACCAAAGGGAAGGACCAGCAAGCCCTCACCAGAACTAGGAGAGGGCGGTGACCCACTCCCAAATCTAGGCGAGGCTCGCCCGCCCTCGCCCAAGTCTGACGGCCCTTTCCTAGATCGAGCGGAGGGCTGGCGACCCTCGCCCCGATCTAGGAAAGGGTTGCTACCCTCTCCCAGTTCTGGTGAGGGTCGTTGGCCCTTACTAAGGCATTGGCGGCCACAAGTGGGAGGGTTGGCAGCTAGCCCTCTCGCCTTTTTGTTTCCTTTTTTTTAAAAAATTATGTTGTTAATTTTTAATCTAATTTAACAAAAATTTTTGTTAAAATCATTTTTGGACAAAAATGCCCTTGATTGGCCGAAAAATTTGGTCTACTAGCGAGTCAGCAAGTTTAGGCCTTATTTGAAATTGTTATAGCCACTTCATGCCCTCATTTGACACATGGTTCACTTCAAGTCTTTTTTTGAGAAAATCATAACACTTCAAGTTCTTATTTGGAATTTTCTCTATTTTGGAAGCTATCCAGCCTTTATTTTGTCAAAACAATTCTTCTTTTTTTTTTTTTTTGGTTTTCACAATTTTTTGGCCAAATTGATGTATGTTTAGGTGCACTGAATCCCATGTCATGACATTTACTTTTGCTGGTTGCTGGGAAACCAGGAATATAAAAAAAATGAAGATTTATTTCTAGTCTTGCTTCATCTTTCACATTCACTTCAAGCAATTTTGTTTTCCTTCTCAATCGAGCTTAATAAAATTTGAAGAATATGGCAAAATTTTCTTTTTGAAAGATCTTAATATCTGATTCTTTGATTTTTAACAAGCAAATTCTCGATGTACCAAATAATTTTGCATATGAATTACAAATATACACTTCATTACCATGAAGTAGTTTTAGTTTCCCCCCTTTTCAAATTTTCTTATCTTACCATAATTTAATTTTTGGCATTTTCGATTGGCAACCCACAACATTACATTCAATTAGAAGGAAGGCAATCATTGATCGTTCATGACCCCATGAATGGTAGGCTCCACATTTTAAATGACAAATTAATAAACGAAGGTCGAGGGCTTTGCCTAAGTAAACGATTGTTGATTGTAGAGAGAGTAATGGAAGAATGATGGGTTGTCGTGTTGCCGGGATTCTTCTAAACCGTGTATGGAAACTTCACTTATTGAGAGGTTGTTTCCTTTCTTTCGGAGTGATTATCAGTCAAAATCTTTCAAGTCAACAATTAATTATTTATAATACAATACAAGTACGAGTTAAAGTCCTTAAAAAATGCAGCATAGAGAGTGAGAAATTTGACAACCCAAGTCATTGGAGAAAACATGAAGCCATGAATCTATAGTTTTATGAACTTCGACATTTTTTTCCAATTTAAAACACTTATAAACCTTCACTTTCTACCCCCCTATATAACTTTTCCATAAAATTTTTCAATAATATTTTAAAAATTAGAAGATAAAAAATGCTTTTTCACTCTATTGATCAAAATAAAACCTTAAATTTTTAATTGACCAACAGACAAAATGTTGAGTCCCATTTAAAGATTTATGAAAAAAATAACGTCAAAATGAACACAAATTTCCATTCAATTTAAAGAAGTATTGATTAGTCACTTTCTTCTGATTTCCAAGACAACAAAGCAAGTTGAACTCGACCAAAATCGCCCGTTTGGCCCAAATTTCATGGCAGTTCAAGGGCAACCGGCAAGACATCATTATATTAAATTGAATAAAAAAAATTAAGAAAAGGGCTATCATACTAATTTGCCAGATCTAGCAAGGGGAGCCCTCATCCGGGCTCGCCCTCACCTAGCTAGCCCTCGCTTGTGGTGGGTGATGGAACCTCCGTCCAAGCGGGGCCAGCTCGCCTAGCCATGGTCGGTGGTCGGTCATCAGCAAAAAGAAGAAGAAAGGAAAAAAGAAAAAGATAATTAAAAAATCGATAAACATTAAAATATTATTAAAATTTATCCACATCAACATCGGGTCCTTTGTAGGCCAATCGACGTCAATGTCAGTAATATCTGGCCAAAATTAGCCAAAAGAATTGAAGTGGCGCTAGGTCAAAAGATTTAGAATTAAATTTACACAATTAAAAGGTTTAAGACTAAATTAATATCAATGCAATTGGTTTATGATTTTTCTAACACTTTTTCCTGCTATGAATTTGAGGTGTTCTGCTTGTTTTCCTCTTAACAAAGAAATTAGTCACGTACCAATCAAGCAACTAAGGACACGGATTATAACCATTCTGTTCCAAAAATACATTTTTTTATTGTTATTCTCTAGACGAGTTTTTGAACATATGTACTTGTTTGATAAGGACACAAAATTTCTCTTCCTAGGACAAAAATTTATTTGATAATGACACAATTTCTTCCTCTTACGATCTTTTCCATTCATTGACGGGCGGTGGCAGGAGGCAACAGCCTGTAGGGGGTGGCGGCAGCCAACGGCGAGAGGCAATAGGCAGCTACAAGAGGCAGTGGGCAGCAGGAGGCGAGGACAAGCAATGAAAAGAGTTTTTATTTCTCTTTTTTTTCCATTAATAGAAAAGTAAAAAATTTTTACTTTTTATTTCTATTCCAAACCTATTTCTATCAAATGGTTTCAAATCCATTTTTGAAACTAAAAAATAAAAAATTAAATAAACACAATGATTATTATGTGCGCCCTAAAAGTCACACGAGACTCTACAATTTTGTGGAAAAAAGCTGTGGAAAAGAATGAATGTAACTCTCGAGAACTGTGCACTATTTACAAAGTGCCGCGACTCTTTTACAAAAATGCATTGACAAAGTGGAATGTGGTGCGAAAATTATTAAATACTGAACGTAGATTAGCTCGCGCTTCGGTTTAGCATCTCACGGTACTGAAGGTATGAAATTTGCCTCTGCAGCTTCATTTGTTCGTAGAATTTAGCTATGAACTCCTCTGCTCTTGTGTCAATCCCTTGCTCTTCCTCAATTCCCATTCTTCCACCCTCCTCCTCCTCCTCAAAACGAGTTTCCCCTTCGCCTCCATTTTCGAGGAAGCTCTTCCTCACGGAGTCGTACCCGTAACATAGCTGGTCGTCGCTGTCGTCGTCAAACTCCGGATCGAAATCGACGTGGGGGTTTATGCACGGGATGTGCGGCAAGTGAAACCGCATCGACCCGGGCGGTGCATCTTCACGTGGACGACCGGGGTCTTCTCAAACGAGAGCTCGCGCTCTCCGTACCAGATTTGTCCGCGCGGCGTCACCCGGCCGATGGTCCTGAGGAACTTGGGCACGAGGCGGAGCTGCAACTTGAACGCCCCGCCTTTCCTCGCCCAGAGCAGCGCCGCGCGCAAGAGGCTCCACGCCCTGCGAGAAGCGCCGGACGTCTTCCTCGGCATTCTTCTCGACTCTCTAGCTGAGGCAGTGTTGCTTTGAGAGGAAGTACTGCAGACTGCAGTTGCAAGAGATGAATGAGAGAAGATGAAAAGAGTGCGTGTGTGTGCAGAGCTCTTTATGTTCGGAAGCGTTTATATACGGATGGAAACTTTGTATGGCACGCGGTGTTGTGGGGCGACAGGGAGAGTAGCTTTGATGTGGGGACGTGAATGGTGGGCGGTGGGGCTTGGTGAGCTACGCGGTTGGACGAGGTTAGCTGTTTTCTGCTGTTGAAGTTCCATCATTACTTTTCTTTTTTCCCTTCTCATGGAAGATATCGGGATCTTTCGACTCGATTGATCTCAACAATCAGACGTGAATTGTTCCTTGTCGTGTATCGGACAGAACTTTACCAACGGGGTAGCGGGCGTACTCTCGAGGTTACTCTGAGTGAAAGTAATTCATTTGAATGCAAGATTCTTCTAAGCACTTACCCCGTTTCAATTAAGACAAAATCATAGTTTTCAATGCATTAATTTTTGTGTTATATAAAATCAATATCATAAATATCGAATTATTTCTTCTTTTTTCGTTGAAATATCCAATTATTTCGAATAAAAGGAAATTTAAGTATTATATTTTCGAAGCTACCCAGCCTTTATTACAATTCTTCTCTATTTTTCTTTGGTTTTCATTATTTTTTGGCCAAATTGATTAATATTGTTTGGTGCACTCAATTCCATGTCGTGACATTTACTTCTGCTGGTTGTTGGGGAACTCGTAAGGAAAAAAAATGATGATTTATTTCTAGTCTCGCTTTGTCTTTCATATTCATTCCAACCAATTTAGTTTTCCTTCTCAGTCGAGCTTACGATTTAAACTTGAAGATTATGGCAAAATTTTTCTTTTAAAAGATCTTGATCTCCAGCTCACCGACCTAAACTCGTGAAGAACTCGACAAGCAAATCCTCGACGTACCCAATAACTTTGCATTCGAATTCCGAATATTCATGTCGTTACCATGAAGTAATTTTAGTTTCCCCCCTTTTTTTTCAAATTTTCTAATCTCACCATTACCTAATTTTTGGCATTTTCGATTGGCGACACAAAACATTTCATTCAATTTAGAAGGAAGGCAATCATTGATCATTCCATGACCCCATGAATGGTAGGATCCATATTTCAAATCACAAATTAATAAACAAAGGTCGATGGCTTCTTTGCCTAAGTAAACGGTTGTTGCCTGGATTCTTCTAAACCGTGTAAGGAAGCTTCACCTATTGATAAGATTTTTCGTTTCTTTACGAGTGACTATCAGTCAACATCTTTCTTAGTCAACAATTAATTATCTATAATTTCGAAAAAAATTATTTATTTATAATGCAAGTAGTAGTTGAAGTCCTTAAAAAATACAGCATAGAGAGGGAGCAAGCCATGAATCTATAGTTTTATGTATTTCGGAATCTAATTTTTTGCATTTTGTTCAATCTTGAGCGGTTTGTGCATTTTGACTTTTTTTTTTCATTTAAAGCGCTCAAAAACTTCCACTTTCTGCCACCCTATATAACTTTTCCATAAAATTTTCAATAATATTTTAAAATTTAGCGGACAAAAAATGCTTTTTCTTTCTATTGATCAAAATAAAACGTTAAATTCTTAATTGACCAACAGACAAAATGTTGAGTCCCGTTTATCGATTTATGAAAAAAATAAGGTCACAATGAACATAAATTTCCATTCAATTTAAAGAAATATTGTCTTGTCACTTTCTTCTGATTTCCAAGACAACAGAGCAAATTGAACTCAGACCAAACTCCCCGGTTTGCCCCAAATCTCATGGCAGTTCGTGGGCAACCAGCAAGCAAGACATGACAATATTAAATTGAATAAAAAGAAGTAAAAAAATAATTAAAAAAAAGGCTGTGATGCCAATTTGCTAGCTGTCTCATCACCCGTAAATCAATCAATAATTTAAAAAAAAATCTAAATCACTGGCCGAAACTGAACCCATTTTTATTGGGACACAGCCTGTATTCATTTTTTTAACCTTGAAAGATTCTCTATCTCTTGCCTTGCAGATGAATGCCAGTAGTGCTCTTTAACTAAAACAAAGAAGCCAAACTGAGAACCAACAATTTTTTTGTCTGGTAGAGTGTGTTTAGAAGGTTTGCTCTCATGATACCTTAGTTATGTGGAAAGGTTATGGTTGCGCAACGATAACACCAAAACATGATGAAGTCGGGATGCAGTAAGAGGAGGAGCGGGTAATTTTGATTAGCTCGAATTTCAGGTGGTAGGTGAGAGTGTCGAGCCTCTACAAGTTGAGAGAGTGGTGAATTGGGTGGGGAGTTCTTTATGGTTCAATGGATGGAATCCCAGTGCCCAAAATGCCAATGTTTAGAAGTGCCTGAGTATAGATGAAGTAAAAGTGCCAATGATCAGAAGCGTCCAAATGAACTGGTGGCCTTATAATTATAGTGAGAGGGTTAGGGTCGCTAGCACACAGGATGGTGCCATGTGACAATTCATGTAGGGAAATCGATGGTGGATAGGTTATCGCATGTTATGGGACACAATCCAATGATTTAGTTGGTACGCGTCATGAGGACAAGGCCCAATAAGGGTTTGCCGCATGTTGGGAAGGTACGCCTACACTTAGCCCATTAGAAAGGATCAGAGGTTGGACAAGCCATTCATAACAAGCCCCCTTTCTAAACTCACCCAATGAAGACTCTTTAGGATATCTCAGTATTCTAAACTATTTCTGCATATTACAATGCTTTGTGAAATAATCTTGCAATAAGTTCCCAAGGAAAAGTATTTGAACAAGAAGATACATATTTATTTTTCATATACATAAATGACCAAATTATGCATTTACATTTTACTTTCTTCATGAAAATTCTTTGAGGCATTCAAAAAGAAGTGTCATGCACGAAAAGAATGCACAAGAAGATAAATTGCACAATTAATCTGGTAGAGTGTGTTTAAAGGGTTTGCTCTCATGATATCTTAATTATGTGGAAAGGTTAGGGTTGCACAACACCGAAATCGTGATGAAGTCAGGATGCAGTAAGAGGAGCAGGTAATAGTAATAAGGGATTGCCGCATGCTTGGAGGATACGGGCTGACACTATCCTCGTTAGAAAGGATTTAGGGGCAAGGCAAGCCATCCATGACAAGCCCCTTCCCGGGCTTTCTAAGACATCATAGTGGACTAATCCTAAGTTATTTCTGCATATTACAATACTCCGTGAAGTAATCTTGCAATAAGTTCCTAAGCAAAGATATTTGTTAGTAATTTAGGAAATTATGACAAGAAGCAACATATTATTTTTCAAAAACATAAATGACCAAATGCTAAATATAATTGTTAAAAATGCCAAGGGTCAACTGGGATAGCCCCCGTCCCCCTCAAGGCAAGGATGGAGAATTTTTAATAATATTTTCATATTAAAAATAATTTTAAAAATATTAAAATATTATTAAAAATTCCATCCACATTAGTGATTTCTAGACCAGTTAAGCGGGTGGGTCGTCGGGTTTGGGTCCATTAAATGGATCAAAATTGGACAATTCCATTTTCATAATGAGCCCCTTTACCCAACCCGACCCATATTGAAAACACTTTTATATTTAACATAATCTGAATAATTTCTTAATTTCTTTTTAAAATTATTACAGTGCATTTTATGCAATACAAAGCTAGTGAAAAATTTTATAATTTTTTTTTAAATTGAGGTTATTTTGTTTTAAGAAAATACATTTCTATTTATTTTCCATAAAGTCATTATCCAAAAAATAAAAAAATGCATATATTTTTTATTTTTAAAATCAATTTTTAATTAAATTTTATTTTATTTTTTCTTTTTCCTTTATTTTTGTCATGCACGAAAAGAATGCACAAACCACGAGATAAATTGCACAATTAATCTGGTAGAGTGTGTTTAAAGGGTTTGCTCTCATGATATCTTACTTATGTGGAAAGGTTAGGGTTGCACAACACCGAAATCGTGATGAAGTCAGGATGCAGTAAGAGGAGCAGGTAATAGTAATAAGGGATTGCCGCATGCTTGGAGGATACGGGCTGACACTATCCTCGTTAGAAAGGATTTAGGGGCAAGGCAAGCCATCCATGACAAGCCCCTTCCCGGGCTTTCTAAGACATCATAGTGGACTAATCCTAAGTTATTTCTGCATATTACAATACTCCGTGAAGTAATCTTGCAATAAGTTCCTAAGCAAAGATATTTGTTAGTAATTTAGGAAATTATGACAAGAAGCAACATATTATTTTTCAAAAACATAAATGACCAAATGCTAAATATAATTGTTAAAAATGCCAAGGGTCAACTGGGATAGCCCCCGTCCCCCTCAAGGCAAGGATGGAGAATTTTTAATAATATTTTCATATTAAAAATAATTTTAAAAATATTAAAATATTATTAAAAATTATCCACATTAGTAATACGGCCGGTGTCTACGTTAGTGATTTCCAACTAAAATTGGCCAGATTAACTTAATTAATAAAACGTGAAAATATTTAGGACTGAATTGGTAAAATAAAAAGATTTATGACTATAAAAGTACAATAGGTTTAGGACTTTTTGGATAATTTTCCCCCTAAAATTCTTAAAAACCAACTTAATTTTTTTTTTTGGTCGGAATAGACCAACTTAATTTGAGTAGACCTTTATTCAACACAACCATCAAAAATCTATATTGAGTTACCGATCTGTTAGACCTATTTTGAGCCCAATACTAACTTTTTATGGCTCAATCATGAAAATCCTTTCTCATTTCTTAAACGCCCACACAGAGTAGCCGGCCAAAAAAAATCAAAACCTCGAGACCTTTCTTCATTCACTAAGCACGACTTGGGAGCCGCCACTATCGCCAGGCCATCGAGCCTTAGCCATCGTCAAGCGGTCATCAAGCTATGCACGGACCGTCCTTCGCCTTGTCTCATTTCTGTCTCAGTTCTCTCTCCTTGTGCCATGCCCACTCAAGAACGACCTAACCGTGAGGTACCCAAGCTCGATTTTGACAGGGGTTGCAACCTCATATCTCGCTCAAATCCATCATTCTCAAGGTTGGCGGCCTCACAATGAGTCTGTACCCCAGAGAGAGAGAGAGAGAGAGAGAGAAAGAGAGAGAGAGAGAGAGGGGTCATAAGGACGGCTGTCGGCTATTGGTGGTGCCGTCGCAGTCTGCAAGCAATGACAACCTTCGCAGCAGGTGGTTGTTACTACCATTGCCCCCTCCACAGTTCACCTCTGTAGAATACAGTTTCGTCGACAATATTCAAACCAAGATAACCCCATCCAATTAATGTGAGTTTAAAAAGGACGGGTACATGACCCATTTTGCCACCACTTAACAACCACTTCAACAATTAACATGCAAAAGAAATCATTTAGCCTTACCATCTGATTTATTGCTACGTGCTCAACACAACCACCTAAGATGTTGCTGCAAATCCACAGCAGGCAAATGCATAATCATGGTAACACGGCTTTCATTACTTTGAAGACCATTATACACTCCTATATTGTGCTTGCTTAAACATTCGCAGGAGGGAATAATAAGAGAATATTAACACTCATCTATAGTACTCATCGTATTGAAGTCAATTCAAACTGCAGGGGGGAATGTATTTAAAATTCAACCGGCTAGATCATTACAGGTAAGGCAAAAGTCTCAAAATCAAATTAATCACACGGTACAGGCAAGAACTTGATTTCTTCAGATTTCAGCTAATCATCGTCCTCGAGGACATTACGACGCCTCTGGATCTGGGGCAAAATCATCAACCACAGCAACATCAAACATTAACTATTAGTCACTCGCACCTCGAAACAAATTTTATATAATTTGACACATGAACACGACACAGAAAAACAAGAGAGGAACTTACAGTGACTTTTGTCTGCTTAGTTGTCTGGGTGTTAATCTGTTCCAGCAGTGATATGAGTCTCTCTTCAGAAACCTATCAGATAAGCTTTCTGTAATTCACGCAGAATTTAACAATATAATGGTAAAAACAGTCATCTGACCAAGAAGCCTCAGCCATACCTTCTCAACTATCTGACCCATTTGAGCAGCACGCAGTACAACATCTTCAACACCTCTGGCCTTCTCAGGCTTCACCAATGCAATTCTAGCAACTGTCCAAATGACAAAGGAAGTGAGAATGCGAAATCTCGGTCATACATCTCCCATTTGCTCATAGCAGCTAACAGGCAAGCAGTCTATTCTTTAATTAGTTCACAGCAGCTATAATCCCACTTACTCAGTAACGTTCTTACATCTCATACAAAATCCTCCACAATTGACCCCATGAAAATAATTTCGTATATCCCTTAATCTCCGGACAGTTAATTTAGAGATCAAAATAACTTTCAAAAAGAGAAACTTCAGTGGCAGCTCGAGACTTAAAAGAAATATTATCCGTGATGTAACAAAGTGATATATTTAAGCAGTGTGATATCCAGTCACCAGATCCGCAAAACACCAGTGATGAATTTGTACATATCATCATGCAACTTAGGGTCCAAAATCAGACAACTGAATATTAGAGTACCTTAGAGCAAGTTCAGAGGTCTAATTAGCAAGTAGATCTGCAACTACTAAATGCATTAGAGACTAGATAGCCATGTCCAAACATTCTTCAAAAATTATCCTCCCAGCTGACGAAGTATTTTTCTTCCGGGTAAGAGAGACTTTCCCATATCTGCTCGGCTCTCACACTTTCTTCATTTAAATCTTCAACCAGGAGCAACTACTTTTAAAGTATACATCTTAGATTTAATACATTTTCAAGGATTTTAAAAGGAACAATTAAATATGCTCAGATCACATGCCTAACAAACCAATGAGGTATAGTATATTTGTTTGAAGGAAGTAGACAACCAACCATCATCCGACATCTTTAAATTACATGAAAACAAGCTCTTGGCAGTGAGAAGCGACCATACACCATAACTTCTTATCAATTTCTAATGCTGTTATTTTGTCTAATATATTCCAATTTCCATATTAAATACTAAATTTCAAGAAGAGGTTGACACACGTCACTTTACCACCCACACCACATCAAAAACCACAGTTTGATAATTTTTTGGATATGATTTCTCATGAAGTGCATATCTTTATCGATATGCATTTCAAGTATTCACTTAATGAGATTGCAAGAATAATCGTTTCTTCTGAAAATCATTGTTTATTACCCTTGTCAAAGGTCTTTTCTTCAACCCCAAAATATAAATGATATACATTGACTCAATATCTTGTGTATTTTTCATACGCTAAATAACATTGATGTGAATATATTCTTCCATGCAAATAGCCGACTATGCCTCCGGTACATCATAGGTTAGAAAGCCAGCTTGCCCCAAATAAAAGTTATCACAAAAGAGTGGATTTGAGTTCTCTACCTCACAGCAATCATCTCAGAGTTAGTACAAATATTGTGGATTTAGGCTTAAAGGTGTCCAAAGAGACACCGATTCTCATGGTATGACTTACCTTTCCTCCATTTTGGCTTTCCCAAAGACTTGCCATATGAAAGTTTAGAGTTGAAGGAATTGCTGTTTGCCAGGAAGAAAGGCTACAATGCATGAAGATCCATGGAAACTTACAAAGAAAATTAACAGTGATCCCGAGTTTTTTTTTTGGTTTGGTCGCAACAGTGATCCCAAGTTGAAGCAGTGCAACTCGCGAAAAAATCAAGAGCGATCCCAAGTCGAGGTGGTCAAATCTTAAAGTTGCTTTGATAAGTAGATTGTGTGTGGAATAACAGATTCTTTACTGACCTTCAGCAAATTGAAGAACAGATGAAAGCTAACCCTTGAGGATGGGGTTTCCAAAAGGGAGGGTCTGATGAATGAAAAGTAGTTGGGTGAAGGAGGTATAAGTAAATTTATATTAGTTTTGTTAGGTGTTAGTTACTTAAAAGACAGCTAGCTTTTGTATTTGGCAGAGACATAAAAAATGGCTGCAGATGCGGAAGTCGCAGCAGAATTGAAGAGTAAACTTCAGTGCTTAGTTATCTCTCATAGTTCTCATCTCCTCCATTCCCTTCCTCTTCCCCTGATATGATCTCTATCCATATCCTCTTCACTATCTCACTCATAATTCTGTGTTCTTAGCTACACATAATAAATATGCTTTTTCCATGGTTCTCCTTCAACAAAGGCTTCCCAATTCCACTTACAGATCTAAAACATCAGAAATCTCAAATTGCATTTTTACCATAAGCAATCACTGCACTCTGTTACCGAAAAAAATTAAGAACATTTTCATCAAATAGTAAATAGATTCTGCATTTCAAGCTGTCTCACATGAGAGAAATCTTCTTGATGACAGCCTGACCTCACACACGCACGCACACACTCGTTGAGAGAGAGAGAGAGAGAGAGAGAGAGAGATGATGACCCGGAGGAGGAATTGTTGTCGATGAACCCTAAGTATCCATGCAAAAAAAAAAATCTAGAGGAAAAAGGAGAAAAATTAGAAAGCAAGAGATCCTAATTTCAACAGCAGCATAACATGGATATGGATGACTGGTTTAAGAAAACATGTGGACCAGGTGGGCTGGATAAGCCCACCTGCAGCTTCCAATACAAAGTAAAACTCGAGCCTCTACCAAATAATAGTCCAGAGGAGAAGAAACTAATCAACAAAGACACCGGAACCCTCCTATTCCAAGCATAGTGTTCAACAAAAATGCTTTTTAACTTACGTCTTTCGCGTGCTTCAGATGACAAAATTTGACTAAGCATCATTTGCCTTCTTTCATCTGCCTCCCTAAAACATTTATTGAAATTCTTAGTCCAACTAATGCTCAGAATCCTGAATCTGAAGAAATAATAAACGAATAATTCACTACAGTAACCTCTTTGCTTCATCCTGGGCTTTCTGCTGTTCGGAGTTATGCTGATTTCCCTGTCATGTGCACGAGCGTTAATAACAATTGAAAAAAAATAATCAACAACTAAACTGCAATTGAGATACAGTTCTAATCATGGTCATTACCACCCCACGTTGAGCCATAAGCTCCTGCATTCTTCTCTGTCTAATTGCTTCTAGTTCAGGATCAGCCTGAAACATAATGCCAGCTAGTTGTTAGATAGAAAGGTTTATCCCGGAAAAAAATATATAAGCAGCATTGCATGAAATTGACTGTAAAAGAGAAACACTACAACTGAATCTAAAACTCTCAGCTGACACTTTTAGGGTTTCCAACTTTTCCAAGGGAAATCGCATTTTCTGAGTTCTCCACAAGCCACTACCAAGTTTTCATGTCTTAAGAAAAATAAAACAGACTGCTGAGTTATCATTAAGAGGTGTTGGAGAGAGGTAAGTTAAACATTAGTAACAAGAATTATTGAGAAACACCATTCACCAACATAATGCATTCTTTGTAGATGATGGAAATATAAACTAATTAGCAGTGGCTGCTATTAACTCTATAATAGCACGATTTTGAAAGCAAAATACGAGGATAGTCACTATCGGCTCGTATTAGCAGGACATCCATCAGAAGAAACCCAATTGTCAGACTATTACCAGGACTTATGCTCTTTCTAGGCAACTTCACACTAGTGAAAAAGGAACATCTTCGACAGAAGCATACTCAAAATGCCACCATCCAATATCCCAATGATAGTTTCAGATACTGGAGCAACAATCTCAGCTTCCCATAACATCAGCCGACAAAAGCAGTACAGGTGAAATCAACCCACGCCTGATCACTACCGCACTATTGCAAGCTATCAGCCTACCAAAATTCAGGGCCAAATGGAGGAACCCCCAGACTCCAACGCGACAACTAGAACACCATTCACACGAATCCCAGACGGACATCATCAGCAAGAGACGGAGACTAGAAACTTCATAATTCAACACCCATTCCGGCAACGCAGCGAAGCCCACGACAGCAAAGTCCAGACCCACAAAAAAATCATTAGAAACCACAGCACCGGCACGTTTCGCAGAAGACGAAGATGCCATCAACTCGAACCGATTCTCAAAACCACACTCGTTAACCCCGTTTTGGGTTTAATCAGAGAGAATGCGAAGACGACGGAGAGCGCATCATCCGCGAGCAAACGAACGAACGAACGAACGCAGAGAGATCGCAGGAGGCGGCGTACCATGGCTGTTCAGGTGGCGGCGCTCAAGCCGAGATCGACTCGAGCGGGCTCCAGCGGCGATCGGCGTTCGCAGCTCTCCGGCTCCGGCCTCGCGTTAACCCGACGCGATTTTACGAGATTCGCTCGGGAGAAAATGCCTGACCGTTCCGACGATCCGTGCCGGAACATAAAAGGGCCTGCCTGCAAAGTCGAATTTACGAATATGCCCTTTGGTGTTTGAGTGGAAATTGAATTTGAATTCCCAATGAAAATAAGCGATTTGCAAAAAAATTTCTCAGAAATTGATCCTTGGTGTCCCTTGACAATTATTAGTAAAAAAAAAATATTTTTATTATTAACAATAATTTATGTTTAAATATCTTCATGGAAAGTATTTTTCGTTCATTCGTTTTTATGAGCATTACGAATAATCGTTTTTAAAAAAATATATTATTTAAATCGTTTATTTTCTGCGAAATAAATGAAATTCCTATAGTTGCTGTTTTTTCTCTTTGGGCAGAAAGAATTGCATGGTTTGATTTGGTTGGATTCGGATGTAATATAACCCGTGCCCATTCTATCGGTTTTGAAAAATCTTGACCTAAATCCGTACCAAATAAATTGTTATAACTCAAATAGAATCGATAATTTTTCAATTAGCTGTCATTTTGGTGCGATTTTAAATGGGTACTATGATGTTGAGGTACAAGCAAGATGTGCAACACAAACTTAAGACCATGAATCTTCAATGTGCGAAATTAAAGCACATGTTTTTACACAGCCATTGAAAGGGGACTATAATCACAATTGCATCGAATTCATTGTCCATGATGGAAATATATGTAATTTAGCTAGACATAAGATTCAATTCATCAAATAGAACGGAGCAATCTCCTATAAGAAATGACTTACTTGGTTAGGCCAAACTCAAAATTCATTGGTCAAAAGAACATAGTTACTCATTAAGTTTATCAACTTGGGTCATTTGATCGGGTTTTCAAGATCGAGAATTGAAACCCAACCAACAAACCAATACCAAAAGCATTCCGACCCAATAAACTCAACTTATCGATTTGGTTCGATTAGGTTAGGCTTGATTCGACTCGGCTTGGCTGTTTAGTTTGTATGAACACCCATATTGTTACCTCTGCTTTTCAACATGAACACATAGAAGACTAGATTAAAACTTGGATCTGCAGTAAAAAAAAAGGGGACAATCGATCTTGTGCATATATTTTGAAATTAAAAAACGGGATACCACTCTTTTAAGGTCACTTGTGCGGTGAAAAAGTGATTGGCAATTCTTTTTAGGGAGAAAGACATAAACAGTCCCTGAAATTTATTCCAATATGTAATATAATTCACAAAATTTTTATTTATTTAATATGGTCCCTGAACTTTAGTCCCATGTGTAATGTGTTCCATAAACCTTTAATTTATTCAATATGATCTCTAGACTTTTGGTACATATTCAACTTAGTACTTGAACTACATGAAAATGTTTAATGACAATATTAAATATTTTCATATAGTTTAGGGACTAAGTTGAATATGTAGCTAAAATTTCAAGAACCATATTGAACAAATTAAAAATTGATGGATCATATTATACATTGAAACAAACTTCAAAGATGATTTATGTCATTTTCTCTTCCTTTTATGCTAAACCAGGACACCTGTTGGAGACATCCCGCTGGCAACATTCGTAGCATCGCTACCTCTGACAGAACAAACCAAATAAAAACGTCACCCAGGCGTATAATACACGCTACCCAAACATCGTAAATGGTCTTGCTAGTCAAGGGAAGAATTGCACAAATGTAAATAATGTCAACAAGCTACTCCGAGCCCTAATCAAAGAATGTCGTGTTGCCTATGATTATTTGTCTTCTTATTTCGTCACCAAATTTGTCATGTCACATTAGATGTGATTATCATCAGGTTACTTAGTTATCATGCTTCCATGTTACATCAAATGTGATCATCCATCATGTTATCTCGTTCTCATGTTTGCAATTTTTTATGTGGCACGTGATTATCACATGCCATTTCATCAACACACATCGCTTGTAATCATTATCATGTTATCTCATCTTCCATTTTCTCATGTCATGTCATATGTGATTATCTACTGACTCACCATCTAATTTCCTATATCAAGTTGTTAACATTATCATGTCTGCTATGTCATGTTTGCATGTGATTTTCAATGATGCTATTTTGTTAGTCATGTTACATGTGATCATTATCATGTTATTTCGCTATTAGATTTTCATGTTATTATCTTTCATGTTATTATCTATCATGTTATTTCATCATCTGACTTACTACTTCACACTGCATGTGGTTATTATCATGCTATATGATTTGTCATATCACGTTGCATACAATTATTTGTCATGTTTTCCATCATCATATTTGATATGCCATGTTGTTCGTCATGTTTGTCCGTTCCCGTTGCTTGTCATCGTTGTCATGTAATATCATCATTTGATTTCCCATGTCATGTTACATTTGATTATATATCATGTTATCTCGTCATCTAATTTGTCGCATCACCTTACATGTCATCATTGTCATGTAATTTCATCATTTGATTTATCATGTCACATTGCATGTGATTATCTATCATGTTATCCATCATATTTTCCATGTCATGCATGTGATTATTATTTTGCTATTCGGTTAATGTGTTTGTTGTATCACATTATATGTCTTTCTCTCAATATGCTTGTAGTATGAACTTGTCATGTCTTTGTCATGTTATGTCATTTTCGCATCATATATGAATTTCAAATTTGCCACATCATTGCCATATCATGTCTTTTTCTTGTCATGTTTGAATTTTGAATTTACCATTTCAGTGCTATATCAATCATATTCTTAACATGTTTGAATAAAGAATTTTTTATGTTGTTGTTGTGCCTCGTCAATTTATCATGTTTGAATTTTAGATTTGTCATGTCGTTACCTCGTCATGTCTTTTTCTCGTTATATCTGAATTCGCCATGTCACCACCATGTCATGTCGTTATGTTTGAATTCCAAATTTGCCATGTCGTTACAATGTCATGTCATTTTCTCATTCTATATGAATTTGAAATTTGCCAATGTGGTTATGTTATGTCATCTTCGAACACAAGAATGAACTTTGCACTCAGGTCATGTCATCTTCTAACACAAGAATGAACTTTGCATGTTTACTAACGTTTGCCTACACACTCATGAACGAATAGTCACATCAAACTAGATACCAAAAAGAGGCCTTGTTACTTATGAACGACATCAAATAAATGTTTTGGCAATATTTTAAAACTTAAAACAAAATATAATGCATGCTTAGAAAATTAATGGATAAATGATTTAAGACTTGAACACAAATGCATTGTCATTCTGCAAAGGGCGTTGTGAGATGCTAATCGTTTCCATGAGTAACCAAACCCCTAAAGAGATTTCTTTTGACTAGTTCCTTCTCACATGCACCTATTTAGTTGATTTTCGATAGCCATTTGGGCTCTCAGGTGTCCAATTGACCTGGGTTTACCAAAATTAATTGATGACAACTCTAGTATGATTATTTAAGTGTATGATCGTTTCCTGATCTTGTAGGTTGCCCAAAACTTGGATTTGGGAAGATCTTAGGGATCGAGGTGCTACTAGATCCACGCTTTGTATAATTGGATTGAATTGGCAAGTATATTGTTGCAATACACTCTAAAAACCAAAATCATTCATGATGTGAATTTTATACTGTGACATTCCGAATTTTGGCCTATTTTTGAGATTTACAAAACGTGTAATTCGTTAGTGCGCTTATAATTAAATCTCGTCCGGAAATGATCACTGCTGGGTTATTATTTTTTTTAAATTAGAGATTTTGTTATAATCGCAATCGATCGAATTTGGCCGTTATTTAGAGCCCAAACTTTAGTGTTGAATTTTTTGGAGTTACGAGATGAATTTAATTAGACGGTGTCGATATTCTAGCGGCCAGCATCGATATTGCCAGGAATATGTGAAAAGTGGATTTTTGACCAGATCCGGATTAGGACTACTAGACCTCCCTCGTAGTGTGATTTGAGTTATTTTCTTTTGACCCTTTTTCTTATATTATTAGTTAGGATTTTCGTGGGCCGTTAAATCGTTTTCAAGTTTGAACCGTGACCATTGGATCGCAATCATCGCGTTTGACTTTTTGGGCTCTCTCTCTCTACCCTCTGCGTCGTGTCCCCTCCCCCCTTCTCTCTATCTTCCTTTTTCCTTTCTTCCTCTTTCTTCTTCTTTTCTTCTTCTCTTTCTTTCTTCCTCCCCTGGCCCCGATTAGTTCTGCTTCGCCTTTGCCTTCTGCAACTCACCGACTGGATTGCCTCACCGCGCGCCGCTGCTACTTGTCGGGCCGCCGCGTCACCGTCCAACCGTCAAGCTCCGCCCAATTCGCGTGCACGAATCCTGCCAACAGCCACCCCCGACCGGCTGGTTTCTCCCTCTCCTCCAAAGGCGCGACTTGCGCGCAGGGCGATAGATCAGGTAGCCATCAGTTACCCGGTCATCCAGATCTGCCGGCGGTAGCCCGGCCTAGCTCGCGCCGCCATCGCCTTCCTCGGCCCGGCCCTTCTCTCCACCGTCTGTTGCCACGGCCGACCTTCCCCCCTTCAACTCGTTGCCACCGTGTCACCGTTCTGTTGCCGCTTCTTTGTTGCCGCGCCATGCCGCCCCATCGCTGCCGGTTCGCCCCTCTCCCTCAGCCTCTCTCTCTCTCTCTCTCTCTCTCTCTCTCTCTCTCTCTCTCGCCGTCACCACCCTCGACTCACCTTTCCCTCCCCTCCAGCCTGTCGTTGCCGCATCGCCGTCCCCATCACCGCCGCCGCCACTCGCCCATCCCAACTAGCTAGCTAGCCAACCCCGCCAATCAACCCCGAGCCATGGCCGAGCTCACCCAGGCCACCGCCCGGGCGCCTCACCGCCCAACCAGGGCTTATCACTGCTCAGCTCGTCCGCGCCCCCGAAGCCACGCCGCCGCCGGCCACCGTGCTCGCACGCCAGGCACACCGTTCCGCCACTATGCCCGTGTTGACCGACCACCACGCCTGTTTGGCCTACGCCCGCTCTTAGTCCAGCACTGTTCACCCGGGTCATTTCAGGCCCGAACTGACTTTTCCTAGGCGAAAACCTAGTAAGTGACTTTCTAAACCCTACTTAGTATAATGGGTATGTTTAGACTCGTTTAGGGTGTAATTTAGTACCGGCTTAAGAATTTGAATTAGGCGTGGATTAGTTAAATTGATTGTGCTCAATTAAAAAATTATTGTGGTGGTAATTATGTGGCTAATTTAGTGATTGATTGAGATAAATAGCTTGACTGAATTATCGTGGTGCTTGTGGGTGAATTTAATTAATTGAATGTGTCGACTTGAATGTCGGGTCGGTGGGCCGATGTGGGGAGTATGAATTGAATTGGCTATTATGGCGTGCTAGATTATCATTGGTGAAAGCTTGATAATTTGAATGTGAAATGTATGACATGTTAGAAGACAAATTGTGTCATGGCGCATGTACACGAGAGAAATGTCTTGAGGCGTGGTTACGCGGGACTGAGTCTGGCTTGATCTGAGGGCTACCAACCTGAGGCATGGTTATGTAGGTGTGGCTAGAAAGGCAGAAATGACTTGAGGCGTGGTTGCGCGGGTCAAGAGGAATGTCCTAAGGCGTGGTTACGTGGGATTGAGCCTGGCTCGATCTAAGGGCTGCCAACCTGAGGCGTGGTTATGTGGGTGTGGCTAGAAAGGCAAGAAAAAACCTGAGGCGTGGTTACGCGAGTCAAGAGAAATGTCCTGAGGCGTGATTACGCGGGACTGAGCCCGGCTTGATCTGAGGGGCTGGCCTGAGGCGTGTTCACGTGGGCCATATGAAAGGACCTGGGAGGTCGAGAGAAAGTTGCTCGGCCACGTATGAGAAATGAGTGTGATTGAATTGAGTGAATGTACTTGTGTATGGCGCTTGACTGATGACGAGGTGTTTGTGGGATGTTGTGATATTCTTGTGATTTTACTAATATGCAGAGTTGGTGCGTATTTTGAGGCAAGGTAAGTATATTGTGTAGAATTGATTGGGATGGCTGGTGAATCACATGTTAGACTTGTCTGGGTACGCATTAGCCTAGTTGAGGTATAGGTTGTCTTGCTTATTGAGATTTATTCTCATTGCTGTAGTGCAAATATTTTCAGATCCCCGACCTTGAGCATAGCGCCACCTAGGCGTTTTGGGGTTCCCATGCATATGGTGCATGAGGAGAACGAGTACCCAGGTTTGAACCTGGATGAGACATATATTAGGCACCGTGCTTCTGTTTAGGTAGATGTAGGACTAAAGGAGCTGGAGCGCCATGACTACTTGGCTTGGTCCCATCATGTCTGGTTGGTAAATTATGGGTCAATCCAAGGTTTTGAGAGGTTGCAGCACGCCAACGAGGGTGCGGTCAATTGGGAGCCTTGGGACAAGTTCACTCCTGATGGCGAGATGTCAGATCCCGATAGCCCACTGAAGAACCCTGGTCTAGTACCGGCACCCGTTCCTGAGCCTAAACTCGAGCCAGTACCGGAGCCCGAGCCCAAGCCTAAAAAGGAGCCCATGGCGGTTGAGCATGAGGAGGAGGGGGAGGAGGAGCCAATCGAGATCGACTCGGACTCAGAGTCAAAACCCTCAGGGTCTGATTCGGATTGGACGCCGTAGGAATGTTTAGGAGTAGGGCCAGGAAACCTTTTTGGTAAAGTCCCTTTTTGTGCAGTTAGTAGTCTATCCAGCTACATGTTCTTTTTAATAACGAAGGTGGATTTTAACCTTAGAGGCCTAATGTATGAATATTTATAATTTCAAGTTAATATTATGTGTTTATTAAATTGCGTTTGTTCTACCCCGTTGTCATCATTTATTGTCTGGATTGTTTAAATTTTGCTTCCGCCAGCGTACGACTTTGGGTGATTACTTTGGGGTCGGCGACGCGTCCTGGAAAGTCGCGATCAATACAACCACGTGGAAAAGGGTGTTGCGAGTCCGTCAGGATTCAGGGTGTGACACCCCGGTTGATTTGGTATCAGAGCGAGCTCAGCTCGATCCAAGTTGGTCGAAACTTGGAGTGATAGGGAGCGATGACTTTAGGGTAGCCAGTTAGGGAGACTCGTGTGCCATGCGTACCCTCAGAATGTGTGATTGTGATTGCTGAGTGATTTTTATGCAATATTATATGAGGTGTAGGTGCGTCAAGATTTAAGATAAGTGCACGAACTCTGTTGGTTGTGATTGGGTGTTATTTGTAATTGGCTACATGCTTAATGAATTATGTTATGATGCACTACTTATGATTTAGGCTGGTATAATTAGCCTAGGTTTCTAATTCTTGCGTGGAATTTAGCAGATGAACCTTTGTGAGAACCAGTAAGATCAACGGTCGAGGTCGAGGTAGAAGTCGAGATCGAGGTCGTGTAGTCCCACAAGCTGGAGTTATGGGGGATCCCAGATTAGATGAAATGTGGAGGGTACTTGAGGAAGCGGGATTATTATCGGATAGATAGACGGGGGAAAGGAGGAGCACTACTGTCGCTGCTACAACTGCCAGTGAGATCATTAGGAATAATAAAAATCAGGGGAATGATGTGATTGATGGAAATCCTGGTATAGTGTGAGTAAATGTGAACAAGCCAATTTCCAAGCTAATCAAGCAATTTCTGAGGTTGAAACCCCGAAGTTTGATGGGAGAGGCGACCCCGAGACTGCACCAAGATGGGTAGAAGAGTTAGAGAAAGCTTTTGAGGTGTTGAGGTGTATTGAGGAAGAGAAAGTGACACTAATAGTCTACTAGCTTCAAAACAATGCAAGTGATTGGTGGAGGGCCACCAGAGGTCAAGTATTCCCCACTAGTACTGCTCCGAATTGGGTCGTCTTCACTGAGACATTCAATGGTAAATACTTCTCAGAAAGCGCCCAAGAATAGAAATTGACGGATTTTATAGGGCTTCGTCAAGGTTAGAGGTCGATAGATCAATATGAGGCCGAGTTAGCAAGACTATCCAATTTTGCCCTTAAGATGGTGGAGGACCCGATGGACAAAGTTAGGGGGTTCCGGGATGAGTTGAAGCCGAACCTTCGCAGTTAGATGATTTCGTTAAACTTGAGAGGCTACGGTGAAATATATGAAAGGGCTCAGGCAATCGAGCGAGTTCAGACAGATCGGGCGCCGCTCGATCACAGTATGCCCCGCTAGGGACAACCGCTAATTTGGGAAAAAGACCCGACGGAAATAGTCACTCATTCCCCGCTTCAAGAAATATCGAGAAGCCAAACCGTCACCAAAACGCCCCGTATAGGCTATGTGGTGGAAAACACGGGAATAGACCTTGCTCAAATAGGGGCGAAGCATGTTTTACATACGGGGAAAGGGGTCACCAGATGAGGGAGTGTCCTAACAACGGACAAGTTGGATCACCTACACTTCTGCCGTCGCCGCCTCGGAATGAAAATCAAACTAGAGCTATCCAGCCGGCCAATCAAAATAGGCCGCCAGCCCAAAGACGGGTGTATGCAATGGCAAGGAGGGAAGCTCAAGACGCGCCTGACATGGTCATAAGTACGGTCTCTCTCTGTGATCATGCTGTATATGCCTTGTTTGATCCGGGGGCGTTGCATTCATTTATATCTGAACAGTTCGTTAAATTATTTAGGATTGAGCCAAAATCGCTTGATGTTAAGCTGTGTGTTACTACTCCGCTGAATGATAAAGTGTTGATTGCGTTTGGATGTCTCGATTGTAAGATAGTAATTGGCGATATGAAAAGAATGATAGATTTGGTGGTTTTATGTATGCATGACTTTGATGTGATTGTCAATATGGACTGACTAGTCAAATAGAGAGCTGTTATGGACTGTAGTAATAAGGTGATCCAATTTAATCTGGTTGGACATTCTAGATTTGAGTTTGTGAGAAACTGAGGATGAACCTCAATCTCTTGGATTTCGTCACTCGAGGTAACAAAGCTGTTAGATGAAGGGTGCCAAGAATTTCTAGCAAATGTAGTTGATTCGACGGCTAGAGAGCCGAGGCTAGAAGAGATAGTCATGGTGTGCAACTTTTCCGATGTCTTTTCTCAGGAATTGCCGGGATTGCCACCTGATAGAGAAGTGGAGTTCGTGATTGAGTTAGTCTTAGGGACGGAACCGATCTCGAAAGCACCTTATAGGATGTCGTTGTCGGAATTGAAAGAATTGAAAGTCCAAATGCACGAGTTATTGGATAAAGGCTTCATTCACCCTAATGCATCTCCATGGGGAGCGCCAGTGTTATTCCTGAGGAAAAAGGATGGATCATTGAGGTTGTGCATTGACTACATACAACTGAACCAAGTGACCATTAGGAATAAGTACCCGTTGCCAAGGATTGATGACCTATTTAATCAGTTGCAAGGGGCTGTTAGTGTTTTCTAAGATCGATTTGAGGACTAGCTATCACCAATTAAGGATCAAGAAGGAGGATGTGCTGAAGTCGGCATTTAGGACGAGGTATGGATACTATGAGTTTACGGTGATGTCGTTTGGACTTACAAACGCCCCTGTAGCCTTTATGGACTTAATGAATAAGGTATTTAAGGAATTTCTAGATCAGTTTGTGATCGTGTTCATAGATGATATTCTGGTGTACTCAAAGAGTTCTTCCGAGCACGAGATACATTTGGAAAAGGTTATATGGACTTTAAGGGAACATGCACTCTACGCTAAGTTCAGTAAGTACGAATTCTGGCTTCATCGAGTGGCGTTCTTAGGACATGCGATATTCGGAGAAAGAATTGCGGTGGACCCCACAAAGATTGAAGCCATCACGAATTGGCCGAGGCTAACAACAGTAACCGAGGTTCGGAGTTTCTTAGGTCTAGCAAGTTATTACAGACGCTTCGTGGAAAGGTTTTCGGCATTAGTGATGCCATTGACGTAGTTATTAAAGAACAAAACGAGGTTTGAATGGACGGATAAATGCAAAATGAGCTTCTAAGAATTAAAATAGAGGTTAACAACCACACCAGTGTTAACGATCCCATCAGGTCCGAGAGGATATGAGATTTACAGTGACATATCGTTAAGAGGATTGGGATACGTGCTAATGCAACACGGGAAAGTAGTGGCATACGCATCACGACAATTGAGACCACATGAGCAGAATTATCCGACACATGACTTAGAATTGGTCGCAATTATTTTCGCTCTCAAGATTTGGAGACACTACTTGTGTGGAAAGAAATTTCAGATTTTTACGAACCATCAAAGTTTAAGGTACTTGTTCTCCTAAAAGGAACTGAACATGAGACAGCGCCGTTGGATGAAACTCCTTAATGATATTGACTACGAGATTATGTATTACCCTGGAATAGCTAATAAAGTAGCGGATGCACTGAGCCGGAAATTGAGCATCGCGCATATAATGGTCAAGAAGTGGACTCTGTTGGAGGGAGTTCGAGATTCGAAATTTAAGTTTGAAGTGAGTTATGTCTCGAGTCTGCTTGTAGCATTGAGAATTGAGCCGGAAATACAAACTAAGATTAAGGCTTTACAATCGATGGACCCGGAGATTCAGAAGATTTTGAGTATGGATGCCACAAAAAGGAAATCGGATTTTCAGGTATCCGCGGATAGGATTCTAAAGTTCCATGGACGGTTATGTGTACCTAATGATACAAAACTGAAGGAAGAGATTTTGTCTAAAGCACACCGTAGCAATTACAGTATTCACTCGGCTAGTACGAAAATGTACCAGAACTTGCGACAACATTATTGGTGGAACGACATAAAAGTGGACATAGCCAAGCGTGTGGCAAAATGTTTAACATGTCAACAAGTGAAGGCATAACATTGCAAGCCGCGTGGAATGTTGCAGTCATTAAAAATTCCCGAGTGAAAATGGGAACACATCACGATGGACTTTGTAATGGAATTACTGAGAAGTCAAAGGGGTCATGATTCGATTTGGGTGGTAGTCGATCAATTGACAAAGTCAGCACATTTTCTACCAGTACGAAAGGACTTTGCCTTGGAAAGGTATGCCAAGATTTACGTGCGACAAATAGTTTATCTGCACAGATTGCCAATGACAATCACCTCAGACCGTGATCCTAAATTTATTGCGGCCTTTTGAAAAAGTCTTCATATGGCATTAGGAACAAAGTTGTAATTTAGCACAGCATACCATTCCCAAACGAATGGCCAGTCGGAAAGGACGATTCAAACTTTGAAAGACATGCTACGAGCGTGTGTATTGGATTTTAAGGGTGGTTGGAAGGAACAGTTGCATTTGGTGAAATTTGCCTACAACAATCCATTCGAAGCACTATATGGTAGAGCTTGCAGAACACCGATTTGTTAAGATAAAGTGGGTGATAGGAGTATCACGGGTCCCAAGTTGGTTTAGTAGTTAGTCGAAATAGTCAAGGTGATTTGGGACAAGCTTAAGATAGCTCAGAGCCGTCAGAAGAATTATGCGGACCGGAGACGTAGACCTTTGGAATTTCAAGTGGGGGACCACGTTTTTCTCAAAGTATCGCCTATAAGAGGATTATCTCGGTTTGGTAAAAAAAGGAAGTTGAGCTCGAGGTACGTAGGCCCTTTCGAAGTCTTAGAGAGAATTGGCACCTTCGCTTATCATCTTGCACTACCGCCAAATTTGTCTCAAGTGTACAACGTGTTCCACGTGTCTATGCTAATGAAGTATGAATCGGACCCGACCCACGTGCTAAACTACAAGGAAATAGACGTGGACGACAGAGTGTCGTACGTGGAAAAGCCAATTCGGATCGAGGACAGAATAGAAAGAGTGTTGCAGAACAAGAAAATTTCGATGGTCAAGGTGATTTGGGAGCATCATGAAACCGAAGATGCGACGTGGGAAAGCAAAGAGTTGATGCGATACCAATACCCCCATTTATTTGAATAGTTGGGTTGGATTGTAAATTTCGAGGACGAAATTTTTGTAAAGGGAAAAAGTTGTGACATTCTAAATTTCGCCCATTTTCAGGATTTATAAAACGTGATTAATTCAATGCGCTTTATAATTACATCTCACCCATAACTGATCATTCCTAGGTTATTATTTTTTTTAAATTAGAGATTTTGCTAGAATCGCACTTCGATCGAATTTGGCCGTTATTTAGAGCCCAAACTTTGGTGTCGAATTTTTGGAGTTCCGGGATGAATTTAATTGAACGGTGTCGATATTCTAGTAGCCGTGTTGATATTGCCAGGAATATGTGAAAAGCGAATTTTTAATCGGGTGCAAATTTGGACAAATAGAACTCCCTTATAATGTGATTTGGATTATTTTCTTTTGACTCTTTTTCCTATATTATTAATTAGGATTTTCGTGGGCCGTTAGATTGTTTTCAAGTTCGAACCGTGACCGTTGGATCGCAATCATCACGTTTGACTTTTTGGGCTCTCTCTCTCTCTCTCTCTCTCTCTCTCTCTCTCTCTCTCTCTCTCTCTCTCTCTCTCCTCTACGCCGCGTCCCCTCCCCCTTATGTCCACGTCTCCTCCCCCTTCCCCCTTCTCTCTCTCTTCCTTTTTTGCTTCTTCCTCTTTCTTCTTCTTTTCTTCTTCTCTTTCTTTCTTCCTCCCCCGGCCCAAACTGGTTTACCCTCTGCCTCTGCATACACAACTCACCTCTTTGGACCCGCCCCGTCGCCCCTCGCTACTTGTTGGGCCGCCGCATCACCGTCCGATCGTCGGGCTCCACCCAACTGCTGCGCACCATCCGCCAACCGCCACCTCCAACCAACTGGTCTCTCCCTCTCCTCCGCGCCCAGCTTGCTACCCGAGGCCGCCGTCCTATCACGGTCGCCACCGTGTGGAATGGATCGTCCCCATCGCCAGCCAGCTCGCCCGGCTAGCTCGCTGCCGTCGCCTCCCTCAGCCCTAGCCCTTCTCTCCCTCGCTCTCACCGCCCCGGCCGACCTTTCCCCTCTCCAGCTTCATCCGCTTGGCGTCGCCATAGTTATTACCGCTGCCGTCGCCATCGCCCGTTACGTAGCCGCGCCATACCACCCGCGCCACGCGGTTCACCCCTCTCCCTCAACCCCGATCTCTCTTCTCTCTCTCTCTCTCTCTCTCTCTCTCTCTCTCTCTCTCTCTCTCCACCACCCAGCTCACGTTCCCTCCCCCTCTAAGCATGCCATTTACATAGCTATACATTCGGAAGAGAAAATGGGAAGGAGTTTGAAGGGGAAGGAGAGACCAGCCAACCAGCCTCAAAGCCAGCCCTCGAAGGAAGAAGAAGAAGAAAAGAAGAAGAAATGAAAAAGCTCGAAAGAAAAGAAAAGAAGAAAACCAACCAGCATCGCCGCCTGGGTCCGCTCGCTCACGCGCCCCTAGGCACTCCGCTCGGCCACCGCGCCCGCGTGCCAGGCACGTCGTTCGGCCACCGTGTCCATGTTGGTCGGCCAGTGCGCCCATTTAGCCCGCGCCGCACCTAGCTAGCACTGTTCACCCGGCCATTTTAGGCCCGAGCTGACTTTTCCCAAGCTAAAACCTAGTAAGTGACTCCCTAAACCCTATTTAGTATAATGGGTATTGTTTAGACTTGTTTAGGGTGTAATTTAGTACCGACTTAAGAATTTGAATTAGGCATGGATTAGTTAAATTGATTTTGCTCAATTGGTGAATTATTGTGGTGGTAATTGTATGGCTAATTTAGTGATTGATTGAGATAAATAGCTTGACTGAATTGTCGTGGCGCTTGTGGGTGAATTGGATTAATTGAATGTGCCGACTTGAATGTCAGGTCGATGGGCCGATGTGAGTATGAATTGAATTAGCTGTTATGGCATGCCAGATTGTCATTGGTGAAAGCTTGGTAATTTGAATGTGAAATGTACAACATGTTAGAGGACAAATTATATGGTGGTGCATGTGCATGAAAAAAATGTCCTGATGCGTGGTTATGCGGGATTGAGCTCGACTTGATTTGAGGACTGCCAACTTGAGGCGTGGTTACGCGGGTGTGGCTAGAAAGGCAAGAAATGACCTAAGGCGTGGTTACGCTGATCGAGAGGAATGTCCTAAGGCGTGGTTACGCGGGACTAAGCCCAGCTCGATCTTAGGGCTGCCAACCTGAGGCATGCTTATAGGGTGTGGCTAGAAAGGCAAGAAAGAACCTAAGGCGTGGTTACGCGAGTCGAGAGAAATGTCCTGAGGCGTGATTACGCGGGACTGAGCCTGGCTTGATCTGAGGACTGGCCTGAAGCGTGTTGACATGGGCCGTGTGAAAGGACCTGGGAGGTCAAGAGAAAGTTGCTTAGCCACATATGAGAAATGAGTGTGATTGAATTGAGTGAATGTACTTGTGTATGGCGCTTGACTGATGACGAGGTGTTTGTGGGATGTTGTGATATTCTTATGATTTTACTAATATGCAGAGTTGGTGCGTATTTCGAGGCAAGATAAGTATATTGTGTAGAATTGATTGGGATGGCTGGTGAATTGCATGTTAGACTTGTCTGGGTACGCATTAGCCTAGGTGAGATATAAGTTCTCTGCTTATTGAGATTTATTCTCATTGTTGTAGTGCAAATATTTTCAGATCCATACCTTAGCATGTTTGAATAAAGAATTTTTCATGTTCCCATTCATATGGTGCATCAATTTAACAAGTTTGATTTTTAGATTTGCCATATATTACCTCGTCATGTCTTTTTTCGATAGATCTGGGACTCGCCATGTCAACACCATGACATACGTTATCCCATTGAATTCAAATTTGCCATGTCATTACAATGTCATGTCATTTTCTCATTTTATGAAATTGAAATTTGCCGTGTGGTTGTCATGTCATGTCATCTTCGAACACAAGAATGAACTTTGCACTCATGTCATGTCATCTTCTAACACAAGAATGAACTTTGCATGTTTACTAACGTTTGCCTACACCTCATGAACGAATAGAGTCACGTCAAGCTAGATACCAGAAAGAGACCTCATGGTTACTTAAGAACGACATCAAATAAATGTTTTGGCAATATTTTAAAACTTAAAAAATATAATGCATGCTTAGAAAATTAACGGGTAAATGATTTGAGACTTGAACACAAATGCATTGTCATTTTGCAAAGGGCGTTGTGAGATGCTAATCATTTTTGGTGAGTAACCCTTTTTGTGCAAACGAGTTTTCTTTTGACTAGTTCCTTCTCACAAACCTATTTAGTTGATTTTCCATAACCATTTGGGCCCTCAGGTGTCCAATTGAATATTTGGTTTACCAAAATTAATTGATGACAACTTTAGTATGATTATTTAAGTTTATGATCGTTTCCTGATCTTGTAGGTTGCCCAAAAATTTGGATTTGGGAAGATCTTTAGGATCAAGGTGCTACTAGATCCACGCTTTGTATAATTGGATTGAATTGGAAGTATATTGTTGCAATACACTCTAAAAAACCAAAATCATTCATGATGTGAATTTTATACCTTTTGACACTGTTTTGCCAACGAAAAGTGAAATATCAATCCATTGGAACGATGAAGGTTAAAACAGGAAATTAAATGGTATGGAATTTAAATGTACGAATCGCAGGAAAGCAATGTAAAAGATACGAGAAAGTAAAAGATTGCAGAAAAGTGTGTTATGTGTGATTCATTGAGCAAGCCTTTACGACGAATACAATGTAAGTTTATAGCCCACCATCTATGATTACTTGTAAACAATTACTAAGGAATTTATACAAGCCGTACGTGTCTCCTTTTATTTAGCAGCATTTATTTACAAGAAGTGACATATCCCGAAATTATCGGCTCCACTTGGCAATTACATCTCTGATGACATACTAGCATATCTCCTTTCCATTCATCCATCATCATGCTTCAACACCTGGCCATCATTTGTTAGTGCTTTTTTTCAACAACTCTGTCAATGGCTTTGTCGACAACTCAACTCCTGAGGCCCTTCTTGTGGATCGAACTCTCTTGACTCAAATAGTTGGTTATTTTTTTGTGTCAACAGAAATAATGATCAATTTATTTAATGAGCTCAATAACAAGAAATGATAACTAAGCGAGCTTGAAGCACAACTATTATATCAAAATGTATAAATATAATATCATGCAAAATTTTGATAAAAAGGAAAGAACAGTAAATGGTGGAAATGCACAGATTATACATGAAAAATAAAAAAATGGAATTTCACAGCAGATTGTAAGTATATGCTTCGAAAATGTAATTATAGTCTATCACCTTCATTTTCAACTCCTTTCATCCTGACTTTCTGGCAACCCTTATTATAATTTTTGTGTCATGACCCAAGGTAATACAACATATAAGAAACGCCTTTATTTAATAATGTTGTGACGATGATTATTTAAATAAATAAATGAATTCACAATGGTCTTGTCCAATTAACGTCGTATAAAACTGATTAAAATGTTTCTTATATATTGTTTGCGTTAATCATGATGTTATAATGGGTTGCCAGGGAACCAAGATGAGAGGAGTTAGAAGTAAAGATGATAGATTTATAATATTTTCAAAGCTAAATTATACAATCTATAATAAGCCAACAAATAACATTATGTGACAGTCAACATAGCAATACAGGACAGTAGAGTAGTAACCTATTGTCAAGTATATCGATAACAGTTCGAAATACACTTTGAAAATCAAAATTATTCATCATTTAATTTCCATGCCTTAGTAAAAATGTTGAATTATTACTTATTGCGCTAATGATTTCTCACTGGTCTTGAAGCATAAATTGATAAGGAATGTGATGCAGAAAATGATTGAAAAAGATGCAATAAATGACATTGACAATTTCATCTACATTGCTTCAAAAATACAACTTTCATGGAACAAAATGGCAAATCCGTTTATATGGTAAATAGGTTTAAGGAATTGAATATTTAGCAAAACATAATATCATACCCAGTATGAACAAAGTAATGATGAATCAATACTATTACCACTTTGTATATCCAACAAGAAGACTAAGCCCTTAGATCACCATACAATACAATTGAAAAGAGAGCAACACAAATGAAATTAGTGATCCATAAAGTTTCATTGAATAAATAATGTTAAATAAAATTGATCCTACAAATTACCTCAATCTCCATGCTCAAACTGCAGCATAGATCTATTTTAGGATGAATAGAAATATAGATGAAAATATTGCTGCGTTATAAAGAGGTGATCTGGCCGATTTATATAGAATTTAAATATAGCTGCTTTGATATTTCGACATCATATATGAAAATACGACATCAACGTTATTTTGAAAAGAATTGGCTACTGCTTTAATGGAGGTTTTCCTTGCTTCGTTACTATTTTAGCTTCATTTAACTATGGAGATGATGAAAAAAATGCGAATATCCGATATCATTATACAACAATCAAAATTTAGATGATTGAATGTGAGATATATGGTGTCCTTTCATTAGTAAGGGTAGGTAGGTTATAATAGGCAAAATATCTCGTATGTATTGAAGTCATTAGTTGAATTAAAGGTTCCAATTTTTTCTTTTTACCTTTAACGGCTACTAGTATTAAGACATTGATTACTTTCAAATTATATAAAAAAAAAAGCAAGTTGATCTAAACAGGGTTACATGTACTCCTTTCCAATTTATATTGTTGTAACATACCATCAAATAAGCCAACTTTAATTAACCTAGCATATTAACCACTATGCATTATGCATTCGATAGGCAATTGTCTCAATATCTCCCTTTTTTTGGAAGTGAGAGGTCCGGTGTTTGAATTTGAGATCTAAGAGTATGTTAAAAAGAAAATTAGTTATTCGTATGGTAACCACTAGGGTGTTGCGACATATAAAAGCGAAAAATAGTATATCTAGTAAGAAAATGTATTCTATAATCTTTCGAGGATTATCTACTCTCCTCATTGATAGTCAGCCTAATTAGATTAGTCAAATTGACTAGCGGTCTTTTTTATAAAATATTTGTCTATGGCAGATTTTATGTATATACTTTACGAATGTAATGATAAATCTCCCACCTTCATTTTCAACTCTTTCCATCCCAATTTTCTGGCAACCCTTGTTATAGTTTTTGGGTCATGACCAAAGGTAATACAACATTTAAGAAACACCTTTGATTAAAAATTGATAAAATGAATCTATAGTAGTCTTGTCCATTTAACATAACTGATCGGAAGTTTCTTATAGTATGTATGCTTTGGTCATGACCTTATAATGGATCACCAGAAAATAGTAATGAGAGGAGTTAGACATAAAGATGGAAGATTTATAAGACTTTTAAAGCTAAAATATAACTCTATAGTCTATACTGAGCAATACTGTTATTATCTGAAAGTTAAAGTAGTTATAGAGGACGGTAGAGTAATAATCCGTTGTGGAGTATATCTATAATAGTTCGAAATACACTCTGAAAATCGAAATTATTGATCATTTAAATTTCCATGGCTTAGTATAACTGTTCCATTTTAACTTATTGAGCAACATAATAACGAAGAAATGATTTCTCAATGGGCTTGAAGCATAATATAATAAGAAATGTGAGGCAGAAAAAGATTGAAAAAATGCACTATGTGGTGGAAAATGATAATTAAAATGTAAGGACTTCATAAGAAGGCCTCATTGGAGAAACTCCATCAAAATTTGCAAAGTTGTAAAAACTAAAGGCTCTCACAGCCTTCTCATGGTGCAACAGAAGACATTAATAAATTCATTTATATCGATTCAAATATAAATTTTTTATGGAAGAACAAAGGGGCAACTTCTTTTTCATGGTAAATAGTATTTATGGGTTTGATATCTAGAAAGCATAAATATTATACACAATATGAACAAAGTAATGATGTATCAATACTATTACCACTTTGCTCTGATGATGGCCCGCCCCAAAGACTAATCTATTTGATCACTATGCAACAAAATTGAAAACAGAAAGCAACTCAAATGAAATTAGTTATCCATACAGTTTCATTGCATAAATAATTTCAAATGAAATTAAGCCTTGAAACTTACCTAAGTCACCATGCTGAAATTGTAGTATACTTGATCTGTTCTAGGATGACAAGAAGTATAGAGGAAAGTTTTATTGTGTTAGCAATAGGCGATACGGCCGATTTATATAGTATTTAGAGGTGCCTCCTTTGGTATTTAGACGTCATTAATGAAAATCACGACACCGTATCTCGAAAAGAATTAGCTACTACTTTTACAGAGGTTTTTCTGATTTATTACTATTTTCGCTTCATTTAATTATTGATATGACGAAAAAAGATGCAAATATTCGAGAACGTTATATAATCTCCCAAACTTAGAAGATTGAATGTGAGATATGGTGTAGCAAGGTAGGTGATAATACCCAAATGTATTGTATGCCTTGAAGTCATTTCTTGAATTAAAGGTTCTAAGATTTGTACTCTTAACCTTCAATGTCTAGTCATATTAAGAGATTGGCTAGTTTCAAATGAAATAAAATAGCAAGTTGATCTAATAAGAGTTAGATATACTATGCCAATATATATCATTGTGACATACCATCAAATAAGTGAACTTTCATTAACCTAGCATATTAAGCACTGTGCATTATGCATTGAACAAGCAATTTTCTCAATGTCCTCCCTTTTTTGGGAGGAGAGAGGTCAACTGTTCGAATCTAAGATATCTCATATGGTCGAAAGAAACAAATGTTATTCATATGCAAATCATTAGGGTGTTAAGGCAAATGAAAGAACCAAATTGTAAATCTAGTAAGAAAAGGTATGCTATAATCTTTTGAGGGCAACACCTAAAGAAGTAATTCTTCAGGGATTATCTGCTCCATTATGGATAGTCAGGCTAATCAAACTAGTCAAATTGACTAGCGGCCTTTCTAAAAAACTAAGACTCCATTTGTTTAATGAAATATGAAAAATTTGAAAAATATTTCTCTAAAGATGATTGCTTAATTACTTGAAATAATTAGTTAATTGAATATATTTTCGTTATTGATTACAATTTGCATCTAAAAATTTTCATGGATAATGAAAATATTTTCCATGAATTCATTTTTGAAAGCAATATAGGCGATAATTTTTAAAATATATATTTTTTCAAATCATTTATTTTTCGCAAAAAAAACAGAACCTACAAGAAAAGTGCATGCAAAATTTTAAGTAGTGAATCCTTAAGTGTTTATCATTTTTAGTGTTGAAAAAGCATATAAAATATTTATGATAACATCTTGATATTGTGTATTTGTGATATTGGGTTATTGTCAAACATAGGATAGAACCGTGAATATTATTGTTACGGGGTTTAATTTTAGTAATGTGTCACGCCCCGCACTTCTCGGCGCGCCACATCCCTCGCAGAGGTCGACTTGTGTGCGACATCCCAGGACGCGTCGCCAACCCAACACCCAAACGACAGAGAACAAAGCACAGCGGAAATAACAAACACCCGAACAATAATTCAAATAACCAAGGATAGCCGCACAACCATCAATAAAAACAAATACACACTTGCATTGCCAGGGAAAACCTTTACAATATTCATATACATCATGAACCTCAAAAACAAAAGCGGGTCAAGGCCACTAGTGACAAAAAGGGGCTAAGTGGCTCGAGGTTCAGTCTATTACTAATGGTGGGGCGCTGGTCAAAAAGGTACTAGCCCTATCCATTCTAAGGCGAATACTAAGCCCTAAGGTGTCCAGTCCGGGTCGGAATCAAGACTCCGAAGACGAAGAGCTATCAGGCATCTCCTCTTCGGACCCTGATGAGTCCGACTCTGACTCGACCTCAGCAGCCTCCTCCTCTAAGTCCATATCCTCCGACTCGGCCTCTGGAATAGGATCCTCCTCGATCGGCTCCGGCTCTTCGTCATCCACGTCCATATCCACCGGCTCGAACTCATCCATTTCGTACTCTACTGGGACTCTATCAGAATTCATACCCTCCTCAGATGAGGAACCAGGATCCGTCACCTCACCATTGGGGCATTGAGGATATCTCGTGCCCATCCCGGTGAATGGAACATCAAAAGTTCGGAGAGGACCATGCTCTCCGAAGCTATCCCGAAAACACCATGCCACATATTCATGGGTCTGGTAATGCGTCGCCCCCACCTCTACCCAAATAATAGAAGAATACCTAACATACGATTCCCGTTCCCTACGGGGTGTATTGCTCTCGTCCGCTCTACTAGAAGCGGAATCCCAAAACGAACCGGAACCTCGGACATCTTAGCGCTGGGGGTCTGAAAATGTGGTTTTAAACAACAGTGAAAATAAATCTCAGCGAGTAATTCCCTAAACCTAAACTAGGCTAACGTGCACCTCCTGACAAGCGCTGACAACACATAATGCACACATAACTGACTTAGGCCCTCGGGCCTAAATCTAATCTTATTGGACCCTGCAGGTTAGGCATTAAATCAATAATAGTAGTCACGCGACAGAATTTAATCACAGCACATACACGCGCATTTCTATGTCATAACGCATGTTATGCATATGCTAATGTCCGCACTCATGCTCGTGCCTCATCAATGCATTATCGCACACTTGCACACTAGCACTCTTGCCATTTATCAATTTCTCCTCCGACCTGCGTTAAACGCATCAGGTCCGACCCGCGTAAAACGCATCAGGTCTATCACTTCGAGATCGATCTCTGGCCCGCGTAAAACGCATCAGGCTCATGACACATAACCCGCGTAAGACGCATCAGGTTGGTCATCTTCCGGTAAACCGGGCATCGTCCCGCGTAACACGCCTCAGGACGGGTTCACTACCCCGTGTAAAACGCATCAGGGTTTATTGTGATCACACATTCACAGTCACCAATTTTTATCTGAACCCCGCGTAAGACGCGTCAGTGCATTTTAGGTGATCACATGCTCATGTCATTCGTGCACACTCATATATGCACATGTTATGCCAATGCTCAATATGCACGCTCATGGCCATAACAATCATAACCGCAATTCACGAACAAATCACATATTAGTCATACAAGGCCCAATTAACTCCCCAATGGACAACCATTAATCAGTCTGAGAGAGAGGAAAATCGAGAATATACAAAATCGGGTTCAAATTGGGCAGTTGCACAGTGATAGAAATCCGTTTGAAATAAATAGTAAATCAATTCCAAAAATTCTGAAATTCGAATATGTTCTATAAAACCTCTTGGTAAACATTTTCCGTGAAGAACTTGAAATCCAAATCCAACTGTAAACACCTCTTTTTGTCGATTGAAGTTAGACAAAAATCAACCTGCCCGATCAGGCCGCCTAACCATCAAAATGCATCTCATCCAGTACCCAAATCATTTTGGAAAGCCTTAAAATTTTTATACGTTATAGAGACGGATGTTCTTAAAAATTCTCGTGAAGGAAGTTTGTTGAAAAGAGGTCTGCAAAAATTTATAAAAAATCGGAAAGACCAAAAGGTCGGGTGAACAGTAAATCCGGCAGACTTATTTCGGTCCAAAAATGGGCTTACGAATGGCATTAAATGACCTCCAAAAATTCCCAAATTAAATTATGTCATACTTCAATATGTTATGAACAAATTTTATGAAGAACACTTTCTCAAATTCGGTCCACACAAGTCGTACCAAAAATAGTAAAATCCATCGACGCAGCAGTAACCTTACCGGAACTCAACCAATATGCACAACCAAGCAAATCCAGCACAACCAGCCACTAACCCAATAATCCACAACCCTTAAACCATCCCTAAATCATCACATTAGGCCATTAAAATCACCACAAAATCAGCCCTAATCAGTCCACACTAATTAACCCCTAAAATACCCTAATAATCCCTAAAACTCATCTAGAAATGTACATTAGCCTAGTTAAGATTTAGGGTCAAACTCACTAGGTTTAAGGCTTCAAATGTGGGCCGGACAAAGAGAGAAACGGGCCGAACAGCAACGGCACGTCGCCGGACTAGCAGCAGCGAGTGGCGGCTCCTCAACGCGCCGGGCGGCCACAGATGGCAGCCGCCGCGACGCCCGCTAAGCTGGGCGGGCGAAGGGGGATGATGGTGGCGGTGATGGTGTGAGGGTGATCGTGGGTGGTGGTGATGGCGCAGAGGGAAAAGGGCTGGTCTCTCGTGGTTGAAAATTGAGAGGTGAAACAAGAAGCAAAGAAATGTGAAGAAAGCAGCAGCAGAAAAGTAGAAGAAGAAGGGAAGAAGAAGCAATGATAAGAGTTGGTGGGGAGTCGGGGGCTGGTCAGCAACAGCATGGGAAAGTCGTAAGTCAGCAAGCGGGAGGAGGAGGGGAAGTCAGCAGGTCAGCAACGCAAATGCAGAGGCAGAAGCGGTACGCTGGAGCATGGGGCTGCATGGGTCAATGGTCAGCAAAACACACGTGAAGGTGCAGCAAAAAACAGAAACACGTGAGGCAAATCGGTAGTGAAGGAAGAGAGGAAGTCAGCGGAGAGGAGGGTCAGCCGGGGGGGGGGGTTTCAGCGAGGAAGGAGGAGAAGAGAGAGAGAAGAGAGAGAGGGGGGAGGGGAAATTAAAAAAATTATACTCATTCTTATATTAAACGCAAACCGAGGGTCCAAATTCAAATCCGAAAATTGCCTATCGATCCTAAATAGGCTTCGCACATAAAAAGGGACAAATGCCAAATTAATGAAACCAAATTTTTACGAGGGGTCTACTAGTCCAAATTCGCACCTAGTCCAAAAACTCTAGCTTTTCCATTATTCCTGACAACCTCGATACTAGCCACATTAATGTCGACACCGTCTAATTTATTTCGTCCTGAAACTCCCGAAAATTGACTGCCAAGTTCAGGGTCTAAATAACGGCAAAAATTTGATCGAATGCGATTCTAGCGAAATCTCTAGTTTAAAATAATTACCGAGAGTGATCAGTTCTCGGGCGAGATTCTACTATAAGCACACTGACAAATCACGCGTTTTATAAACCCCAAAAATAGATCAAAAATCCGGAATGTTACATAATGTAACGGACATTTTTTTTTGCCCATTATATTTTCTTTACATGATATCTTCTTCTACAGGGCATGAAGGGAGATCTCGGTACTGTGGAGGAGCCGAGATTTTGGGGGGCAAGCACCTCAATCCTCTGTGTATCAAATATAGAACCGTGAATTTAATTATTTTTTTTTGCCCTTAATATTTTCTTTATAGATGGAGAGGAAATAATTGTAACGGCCAGAGACATTACTTACCACTGCCATTTCGTATAGTTGTTCATTAATTGTCAGAATATATTTGATCTATGTTCAGCTTTGAAGAAAGTCTTGAAGATATTTCTTAGCATAAATGCAATGTATTATTTAGTTCGCTGGAGAGGCCATCATAGAAATTTATCAGAATAAAGTTTCTTTCAGTAAAGGAAATTATAGTGGCTCGGCAACATTCAGTGAGGAAGATCAGTCTCCTTATTTTGGAGATGAAGCCATGTCATATTTGAGGACAAATCTCAAACAATCTGGCAAGTTTGATGCAGGAGCATCGGGCTTTATCAATCAACTCTCAAGCTCAACTTAGACTTCATCTACTGATCCCAAACAATTCTTAGTGTTGCAGGCAAAGCCTAATTTCGGTACAGTTTGATTCGATGGGTCTGAGTTTGAAGATATCGATTCTACAAGCTAGTTTGTCAATTTGAAAGAATAATTATCAATTTCATGGTTGCCAATTGACTACCAATATGTCAATTTACAAGTTTTTTTCGACTTTGAGACTACCAACCGACTTCCTATCAACTGGAGGCTGTTCTGATATTCGCTATTTTGTTCATTTTCTAAGGGGGATATTTGGCTTTCAAGGCTTGTGCACGAATTTGGAGAGTCTTATCTTATTTACAATGTATCTGTCTTAGTTAAGTGCATTCAGTCCTTGTTTTTATGAGCATTTAGCGAGGTGTTGCTTTCAAGAGTCTTAATTAAGTGAATTCACCATGAGTCTATTTGGTTTTTGGGAATTCCAAGAGAATTTTCTTTTGTTTAGTAATCACTCTATAAGTAAAGGTGTAATCTCAATTGTAGAGACAAGACTTGAATATTGATGAATAAATTAGCAGGTGGCTTGTCATTTAAGTCTTTGTGATGAACTTCATCAATCCTGATCTTTATCCTTGGCTGATAGAGTGTCCTTTGATGATGTTGGAGCATTCCTTGAAGTTATCAATTTGCAAGCCGATTGTCGATTCCAAGTCAACTCATCAATCACAACGTATCGAAGGATATTCGGTATCTCGAAAAGATGAAGGCCATTAATTCAGCTACTTTGGAAATGGTAAAATCATGGACACCTTCAATCGGTTAAATTTAGTTTTCATATATTTTCAAGGTCTAGTTAATGTCATCAAATTTCTAGTAATTATGGTTGTTTTCTAGTAAATCTTGTTTTGTCTTTCCTATGAGTCTTTTGTCTTTCCGATAGTCTTAGTAATTAATCATGCTTGAAGGGTTGTTCCATGCTCTTCTATATAAACATGCTTTGATGAATAACAAAGTAAGACTATTTTGATTCAAAACTTAAATGAGCATTTGGCTTAAGGATTTCTTGTTTTTACTCTTATCCCTTAAGTGGATTCCCACGGGTGGCGAATATTACTCTTATCTCTTAGGTTAATTATCTAAGAGTGGTGAGCGACCTATCTATTTGAGTTCTTACTTGTGTTGTCTCCTATTTCTCTACTCTCTCTATGGCATCATTTGAGCCTTGATGGTGACTATAATCTATCATACATCCCATCATTATCACTCAAAGCACATTCTCCACCCCTCACCTCCATTAACAATTGTCATAACTTTCGTATGGCGCTCATTTGCGTGATATTACTTTTTTTACCAACCACTTGAATGCCATAATTTTTAAAAGAAAATATTCACTTGAATGTCATAATTTTCAATTGATTACTTGAGAGCCATATCTTTTTTAAAACATTCACCCAGGTGCTCACAATCTGATGTGGCATGGCACTTGTAGCAATGTTTTCTAAAAATTATGGCACTCAAATAATCAATTACAAAGTTAAATGGTACCGAGTGATCAAAAAAAAAGTTGTGACATTCAATTGAGCGCCGTATATAAGTTATAACACTAAAATGATAAAAAAATTGTGACCCTGAATTGAACGCCATATGTAAGTTATGACACTTTTAATGTTCATTTTTCCAATCTTTTACCTTTAAATTCATTGTTCATATTAGTTGTAATGTAGATTGCATTTCTACCTGAAATCACCACTAAACCCGTCACATAAAAAAACCAAAAATCAACTTTTTCACCAAAGATTTTCACTATTTGGGTTAGCACCCATTTTTGTAGGCAATACATTCCCTTTCACATAACCTACGAATGCAAACACAAATATCCATGACAAAGATGCGAAAAATGAGCAAACCTCATCCATTAAGGCAAATGAATGTGCTAATTGAGAAATTTTTTGGTCAGAAAAGACTTTTCTATTCACTTCTCATTTTGGTGCGGGCTCAGTTTTGCTCAACTCTCACACCGCCAGATCGCAAAAAGTCGAGTTTTCTTGCAAGAGTTTTTCGATGGGATCGGTATGTAGGTTCGGCCAACAGATAACCAGGGAATGTGTCTTATGATTTACAAAAATAAAATGATTTCGTGCATCACCAGATTTACAAATCAAGAATTTTTAAGGTGAACAGAATATTCTCACCCCACATTCAAGGTACATGAAATGTTTATGTTTAGGTTGGACATCACTAATCTAAAAGGATTTTTTAAGGGGCACATTTCGCATCACGCTTGATCCCTCCGGGACTCCATTGGCTCAACACATACTCCTTTTTTTCCTCACTTCAAAGAATTTGCCATTGCTCTTAACGCAGCATTTGCTTTTTCGTACCCCTAATTCTTTTCTATTTCCCTTCTTGTTTTCTTTTTTCCCGAAGGATTTCAAATGCTGTCTCATTCCCCAATGATTTCAACGAATTTTTAGAAATCAGCTGAGGGTCTGCATTATTTGTTATAAGAGATTAATGCGGGGTGGATGCAAACATTCTGTTCATCCTGTTATCCATTGTGCTTTTACATTTACTTTCGTTGTTGCCCTGACGTGGGATGGTTCTTGAAAAAACCTTTAAAAAAAACCTTCTATAAACTAGGATCAATAGGGTTTAACAACATTTACTTGGAGTGTAAAGATTCTCGTCCTCATCTCGGTTTACGTACCCTTTTGAAGAAATTTATTCACCTTAAACGAGCAGGAAGCTTCCGTGTATCTCTGACCTCTGAAAGGTGTGCTGGGAAACGTGTGGGACAAGGGCTGCTTTTCTTGATTCCCGTGGTTCTCTTCTGGCATGATTAGCGTGCCTCTCAAATCATTATGCTCAACTATTTAGACGAGTTTTTTTAGTAAACGCCCACAAAGGTTGGGAGAAGGCAAGGTTAGCAGGAGTAAAACATGCCAGGAGAACAATACAATCCGAACAATATGGAGTGAACCCAATCAACAAAACATGCTCGAAAGTTTAACTTTTAGAATGAATTCACTACAACTTAAACGCCTCCCTTTCTACTATTAAAAGCAAATGTGAACATATATGCATGTGATGCATAATGCCATGACAAACAAATTGTGACTTTGTGTGCATAGAAAATGCCACTTTCGGGCTAATAATTTCATTCATGAGGAATATATATCTTTTACAGCATCAACATTTATAAGATTCAAGAATTCTTGACCATTCACTTTCGCTAAAATCAAGGCACTCCCAGGGAGCACCTGTTTATGACGTAGGCCTCCCCATGGTTTGGAACGAATTCACTATGCGCATCTGGATTAATGGGCAGTCCTTTCCTCATAATCGGATCATTGACCTCAAACCGTTGGGGCAAACTTTCGGATTGAATGAGCTCCGTATCCGAATCTGATAAAATTGATCAAAAAAAAAAGACAAAAAGCACAACGAAAAGCACAGTGGATCCACGCTTTATGTACATGGATGGAATTAACAAGTATATTACTGCAATACACTTTCAAAAAAAATTATTCACGTTATATTTTTATACCTTTTGATATAATGTTCAATTTTACTTGATGAGGTCAACAACAAGAAATGAAAACTAAGCGAGCTTGAAGCACAATCATTGTATCAAAAAGTATAAAGATCATATCGTGAATAAGTTTGATTAAAAAGAGAAGAACAATAAACGGTTGAAAATAACTATTTTGCGTGCACATATTATAGTTGAAATATCAAAAATGAAATTATAAACCATTTGTCTATAGCAGAATTTATGTATATCCTTTTAGAATTTAATTATAAGTCTACCACCTTCATTTACAACTCTTTTCATCCCAACTTCCTGGCAACCCTTATTATAATTTTTGTGTCATGACCAAAGGTGACCCAACATATAAGAAACATCTTTAATTAATGATGTTACCATGATAATTATTTAAATTAATAAATGAATTCCCAGTAGAATTGTCTATTTACCATAGCTTATTAAAATTTTCTTATATTATGTATGCTTCGGTCATGACCTTATAGTGGGTCGCCAGAGAATCAAGATGAGAGGAGTTAGAAATAAAGATGATAGATTAATAATATTTTCAAGTTAACGTATACATTCCATTTAGGCAAATAAATAACATTACGTGAAAGGTAAAGTAGTAGTATAGGACAGTAGAGTAGTAACCTAATGTCAAGTATATCAATAAAAGAATTATGTACTTTGAAAATCAAATTATTCATCATTTAATTGTTTATGCCTTCTGATAAATATTCAATTTTCACTTAATGAGCGATATAACGAAGAAATGATTTTCCAGTGGGCTTGAAGCATAATTAGACAAGAAATGAGAGGCAGACAATGATTGAAAAAGATGCAATAAATGGGGGAAAATTATCATAGTGTATTAAACTGTAAGGACATTATCTGAAGGCATCATCAGAGAAACTCCGCCAGAATTTGCAATAAATGGCATTAACAAAATCCATTAACGTTGGTTCAAATATAAAAATTTTGTAAGGAAGAAAAAACTGGCAGATTCTTCCATATGGTAAATAGTTTTAATGGATTTGCTATTTACCAAAACGTGATATTATACAAAACATGAAGAAAGTAATGATGAGTCAACACGATTACCACTTTGCTCTGACGATGGCTCGCTCCAAACTTCTCGGATCCGACAAGAAGACAAAGCTATCTGATCACTATACAATAAAATTCAAAAGAGAAAGCAACTGAAATAAAATCAGCGATCCAAAAAGTTTCATTGCATAAAAATGTTCAATAAAATTATGCCTCGAAACTTACCTCAATCGCCATGCTCAACTTGCATTGGACTTGATCTGTTCTAGGATGAAAAGAAGTATCAGACGAAAGTTTTAATGTGTTAGCAAGAGGCAATACAGCCGATTTATATAAAATTAAGAGCCGCCTCCTTTGGTATTTAGACGTAATTTATGACAATCACGACATCAAAGCTATCTCAAAAAGAATTTGCTACTATTTTGATAGACGTTTTCCAGATTCATTACTATTTTAGCTTTATTTAAATATGGAATTGACAAAAATATTCGACATCATTATATAACCACCCAAATTTTGAAGATTGAATGTGAGATCTACGGTGTCCTTTCATTAGTAAGGGTAGGTAAGTTATAACACCAAAATATCTAGTATGTCTTGAAGTAATTACTAGAATTAATAATGGTTCTAAGATTTGTACTATTTACCCTTAATGTCTACTCATATTAAGAGATTGATTCTTTCAATTGAAATAAAAAAGTAAGTTTTATTCTTTTGGTCGAAAAATAAAAAAGAAAGTTGATCTACATAGAGTTACATGTACACGGTGCATATATATCATTTGTAACGTACCATCAGATAAGTGAACTTTATTTTATTTATTTTTTTGATCTGTAAGTGAACTTTATTTAACCTAGCATATCAAGCATTGTGCATTGTGCATTCAATGGGCAATTGTCTCCATATCTCCCTTTTTTTGGGAGGGGAGAGGTCAAGTGTTTGAATCTGAGATCTAAACATATGGTGAAAAGAAAAAAAAAATTATTCATATGGAAACCGCACCGAATAGTATATAGTAAGAAAAGGTATGCTATAATATTTTAAGGGCAACACGTAAGGAAGTAATTCTTCAAAGATTATCCGCTCCCCTTTTTGATAGTCAGGCTAATTAGATAGAGTCATAAAGAGCCATTTTAATAAATCTGAAAGAAAAGTTCATGAAAATTTAAGTGCTGAATTGTAAGCGTTTATCATTTTTATTGCTGAAAAGAAAGTAAACATTACTTGATAATAGCTGAGTAGTGCGTATCGGTGACATTACCTTATTACAAAATATGGAACCGTGAATATTACTAGTAGATTTCAGGATTTGAGCAGTGCAATGATCAAGATTTTTATTCGTATGTGGATGGCTTTCTAACGGATGAATTAACTAAACCACATCTTGACTTAGCAAATTAAGTGACTTTTTTTCTTAATTGAATCTTTTTAGCGAAAACTATATAAACACTTTGTATCTATGGACACCCAAACATGATCAATTTTTAGTTATAATCGATAAGTGATAGGCTTAGTTGATTATAACAGAGTTTAGGGAGTAACAAAAGTAATCGATAAAAAACAATTAACAACTTGAAGAGTATCAACAACTCGCCAATGAAGTCATCGACAGCGGGCAATTGACACAAAAATGTAATTGTTGGGTGGTTATGTTTACTGCCGCTATTTTAGGATTTTATAACTTCTTGTAGATTAGTGTTGTTATAACTTCTTGTGCCACCACTACAAAAAAACATGGATTTTGCCATGAAAATTTGCGACGAATAATTTTTCGTCGCTAATTTGCGATGAAATTTACAATGGATATTTTTTCTAGTCACAAATTAGCGATGAAAATTATTCGTCGCAATTTTGCGACGAAATTTGCCATGAAGTAAAAATTCATCGCAAATTTGCGACGGAAAATAAAATCCTACGAAATTCATCACAAATTTGCTCTCTCTCTTGCTTATTTTCCGTCTTTCTCTTTGCTCACTGTAAATCCCTTTCCTTCTCTCCCTCTTTCTCCCCCAAAAAATATCGCAAATTTTTCGCCGCTTTCTTCCATTGCTTCTCCTTGAACTTAAAAGGTTCCCCCAAATGTTAATTTTCAATGAACTTAAGGTTCATCGCTAATTTGGAAATCCCCGACTTAAACGGTTCATCAAATTTGACCCCAAGTTCGTCGCTCCTGGAGGAGCGACAAACTATAAGATTCGTTGGAAATTTGATTAAAAAAAGAGCGCCCCAAACCCCCGACCTCACCCGCAATTTCTCTCTCTCTCTTGTCACTATTCTCCCCTTCTCTCTCCCTCTTTCTCGATCATATCAGAGCGGCCCACTAGAGAAAGGACATCGGTGGAGCGGTATTCCGCTCCTGCCCTCGTCAGGACGCCCTCAGCAAGCAAGGGCTTCTCCATCGAAAAGGTACTGGCGCGCTTGGACTCTCTTTTTTTAATCTTTTTTTCCAAGGGATTAATGGCTTGCTGGTATTTCAGGGTCGTGGTATACAACTTAAGGACATTCCCAATGGTATGTTTCCAGCTTTAATTGTTTCCTCATGGTTTACAGTGGGTTGATGACCACAGCCTATTGCATTCGTGTATGATTGGTTTCTTATGTCTTTTTTTTTGCTAGACTATAATTGGTTATAGGTTTCTAGTTGGATCCAATTGTTAACAAGGCTGCTTTATACTTGTGATGTGTTCTTATAAAATTAGAGTTTTGAGGCTTTAAATCAGCGTGTGGTTGCAGTAGTTGTGGATCCCATTTAGAGTGTCAAAGGGAAGGTGGTGATTGATGCCTTCCGTTTGATCAACCCACAAACCATGATGCTTGGCCAAGAACCTAGGCAGACAACCTCCGACCTTGGACATCTCAACAAACCGTCCATCCAAGTGAGTGCTGACCAGATAATGCTCTCTTTGAATATTGAGTTTTGATCTTATCTCCTAGGGTTGGCTTCATATTTTTAGGCATTGATCCATGGGCTGAACAAACACTATTACTCAATTGCCATCAATTACCGAAAGAATGAACTGGAGGAAAAAATGCTACTTAATCTTCACAAGAAGAAATGGACAGATGGCTTGACGCTTAATCTTCAATTGAGAAGGTCTATCTTGACGAGGAAGAATGTACCTTTCAATTTGGTTCTTTATTTATGTCATTCTTGTGGAAAAGGTAGATGAATGTATTTCATTTTCATATTATTATAATATTTTGATGTTATTAAGTGCTTAATCAATGTTAAATATAAGTTCCAAAAATTAAGTTTTCTTTTAATTAGGTTTAAAATCGAAAAATAAATTAATGATTTTATTGTACGATCACAAATTACAAAAGTTCGTTGCAAAAATGAAATTTCATCGCTAATTTCATCCCTAAACGATATTCGATCTTAATAAAAATCGTCGCTAAATTTTGATGAAAATGTTAATTAAAAGTAAAAATTTGGTTGCAAATTAGTGACGAATTTTTCCCATTTAGACAAATTACTTGATCAAAAAATTTATTTTTTGGAAAATTAGCGATGAATATAGTGATTGATGCCTTCCGTTTAGTTCAACCCAAATTAAACCATTTTATGCTTGGCCAAATGAACCCAATTTTAGACAACCTCCGACCTTTACAACATTTCAAGAAAATTTGTCCATCCAATTTGTGAGTGCTTTTGTAATAGTGATAATGCTCTCTTTAAAAAATTTTTAGTTTTTGATTTTTCTCCTAATTTATGGGGTGACGAAATATTTGTGACAAACTTTAGGCATTGATAGTGTTCTGGCTAATTTACAATATTATTTGCAATTTTTTTCCGTCATCAAAATTTTATGACGACCCTAAGCGACAGAATTTTTTCCGTCGCTAAAAATGATATTTAATCTTTTTGCAAATTTTTGTCGCAAAATTCGGCTTGGAAACCATGTTTTTTGTATCTTCAAATAGAATTAGGAAGTTATGTCTTATGAAGAAAGGGTTAGGAAATTATCTTTTCAAATTCAATAACTACTTGTAACGATTGATTGTGGGTTATAAATAGCTGCATTGTATTATTTGTAAGGATGCGCAATAAATCAAAGAACTTAGGGTTAATACCACGAAAAACTCCCAAACTAATACACCTAAACAAATTTACCCTAAACCAATATTTTGACCATCAAAAACCCTAAACTAATACGCATGCGACAAATTTGTCCTCCGTTGAATTGGATTAATATCATGAAAAATAACAAAATAGCACACTTGTCACGCCTCAGACCCTAACAGGCTCGTGACACCGCTCGAGGGTCGTATCAAACGAGACGTCCCAAGGTGCGTCGCCGACCCAAACGAAATACCCACGTGAATACGCAAGCAGAAGCGAAAATATAACAACCCAAACAATAGACAATGACAAAGGGATAATAACAACATAAAATAATAATTTCATGGCAATGGAAAATAGTCACTTACAATATTCGGCTAAACAACCATACATTAGGCTCCTAGGGTTAACATCCACCATTATCATCAAAAAGGGACAGGTGATAAGGTAGACTAGCTGGTTACACAAAAAGGGCTCTACTAAAAGCTTCTAAGCATAGTACCCAAACACTCCTACACCCAATCAGAATCAAATCCTGAAGACTCCAACTCCGTGTCAGAGTTGATCTCGATCAACTCTTCCTCACTACCCAGCTCCTCCTCAGGCTCGGACTCCATGGGCTCTGGCATAGGCTCGGGCTCTTCTTCAGGTTCGATCTCCTCAAATTCCTCTTCGAGCTCGAGATCCACAGGCACTACAGGTTCTGGTATGGGCTCGGGTTTGGGACCAGGGTTCTTCGAAGGATCTTCGGGGTCTAGAATCTCACCATCAAGAGCATACACGTCCCCAAGCTCCCAATCCACGGCATCCTCTTTGCCGTGCTACTGTCCCTCAAAACCCCGGATTGGGTCAACTAACTCTAACCCTTCACGATAAAACCAGGCCAGGTAAGTGTGACGCTGCAAGTCGTCTAGGCCTATGTCTACCCAAACCGTAGTGAGGTGCCTAATATAAGTCTAATGTGGACCTAATTGGATACTCGGTCTCCTCATGCACCATATGCATAGGGATCCCAAAACACCGAGGTGGCGGCATGATCAAGGTCGGGGTCGAGGATCTGAAATGGTTTGCATTACAGCAATGAGAATAAATCTCAATAAGCAGACAACCTAAATTCCACCTAGGCCAATGCGTACCCAAATCAGTCCTAACATGCAATCTAGCAATCGACATAATAGAATTCTCATGCACACTTACCTCGTCTCAAATCACACGCTAACTCCGTGCATTAGTCAAATCACAATAATGCAATAATAGCTCAAGAACATAACATAAATACTCGAGCGCCATAATCACGTACATTCACCCAATTCAACCAAATACATTTCACATGCGTGTCCAATCAACTAACCATGACCCGCGTCAACACGCCTCAGGTCCAGCCCTTCGATCAATCTGGGCTCAGTCTTGCATAACCACGCCTTATGACATTTCTCTCGACTTTCGTAACCACACCTCAGGTCATTTCTTGCCTTTCTAGCCACACTCGCGTAACCACACCTCATGTCATTTCCTGCCTTTCTAGCCACACTTGCGTAACCACACCTCAGGTTGGCAGCCCTCCGATCAATCCGGGCTTAATCCCACGTAATCAAGCCTCAAGACATTTCTCTCAACCCCCGTAACCACGCAACAGGTCATTTCTTGCCTTTCTAGTTACATCGCATAACCACGCCTCAAGTTGACAGCCCTCCAATCAATCTGGGTTTAGTCCCGTGTGATCACGCCTCAGGACATTCCTCATGCACATACGCCACACACAATTCGTTAATACCAATCTAACACGTCATACCATTCAAATTCAAGTTATACTTACCACATTAGCCCACCAACCCAACCTTCAAGTCGACCACATTCAAGCATCTATTTTCCCCACAAACGCCATGACAACCCGGTCATTAAACTCATCTCAATCAATCACTAATTTAGCCACAAAAATCACCACCACATAATCCATAAACCAATCACATTCAATTAACTAATCTATGCCTAACTTAGTCACTAAACCAACCCTCATCAACCCATAAACAAGTCTAATAATACCCAAAGTATTAAGTAGGGATTAGAAGGTCACTTACCTAGGTTTTGGCCCAAGGAAAATTGGCAAGGGGCCAAATGGCCCGGTGGAACAGCGGAGGGCTCGGCGCGGCATGGGCACAACGGGCAAGGTGGCCGGCTAGGCTCAATGCATCCCCCACCCGGCTCAGGCTCACCCCACTCGGGCCACGGCCTCTTAGCCATGGCATGGCGAAAGCGGCTGCCACGCTGCAGCAAGTGGCCTGGGCATAGCATGGGCACAGCTGGGGCAACGGGCTAGGCGAGCTCACCATGGCCTCGCTGGCTCACGACAACCAAAGCGAATGGGCACAAAGAAGTCAAGCAAAGTACCGGGATGAGCGACAATGATTTAGTGACTTGTGATGTGATAATGAGTCAGGCCAGGACTCCGCGAGCGACTCCGCTGTGATGTATGCTAATCCATAGCGCGCCGTCTGTACCGGCTTGCGTGAGTGAGCTAGGCCAAATAAGTCAAGTGCACAAACATGACAACGAGACAAGCGATCGCTGGATGTGCTGACAAGATAAGCGAGCAGCCAAGCAACCCGCCAGGATGAATGGCGAGCGGGCGAGCAAAGAAGGGGAGGAGCAGAAGTCGCAGGCAAAGAAAGGAAGAAGAAGAAAGAAGAAAGAAGAAGAAGAAGAAAAAGAAAAAGAAAAAGGAGGAGAGAGAGAAAGGGAGGGAGGGGAGTAGGTCTGCATAGGGCACAGGGGGAGGGGAAACGTGTGCGGCAGAGGGGGGGACGTGACCGGAAGGGAGAGAGAGAGAGAGAGAGAGAGAGAGAGAGAGAGAGAGAGAGTTAACCTAATTGAGTGCGATCCAACAGTCCATATTCAAACTCAAAGTTGATCCAACGGTCCATGAAAATCCCAAATTATAAATTAAGAAAAGGCCCAGAAGACACTAAATAAAATACGCTAAGAGGGAGGCTTACTAGTCAAAATCCGCATCCGGTCCAAATTTCACTTTTCATCAATTCCGGGCAATATCATCGATGGCTACAATAATATTGACACTATCTAATTAAATTCGTCACGAAACTCAGAAAAATTCGATACCAAAGTTCAAACTCTAAATAAAGGTCAAATTCGATCGAGTGCAATTCTAGTGAAATCTTTAATTTTAAAAAAAATAACCCAAGAGTAATCAGTTCCGGGCGAGATTTTACCATAAGCACACTGACGAAATACACGCTTTATAAATCCCAAAAATGGGTTGAAATTCGGAATGTCACAACACCTATGATAGACGGAGAGTAAAACTCCAAATTGGTACGCCCGTCAACTACTATGTGTCATCCAACTCAAAAATTTGACGGTAAAATTTAACGAAAACTAACAAAAAGTAAAATTGTCACATGTTTATCAATTTAGGATTTTTCGTGATCAAAAAATTAGTTTGGAATAAATTTATCATAAGTGTCGTGACCTTCTCGAACCGGCCCCGCCGCCTAAGAGGTTTAGTTAATGGATTACTAAGTTAAACCTAGCTCGAGCTCTCCCAAGCCCATACCAATTCGCGACTTAAGTTTAAGTTATTAATATAAGAATCAATTTCACCTAGGAGTCGCCACTAATCAGTTTTTGGTGGGTCGATTAGACACCCAAGTAATGCATGGGAGAAAATGCTTCACTTCTACGAACCAAAAATTCAATGGGTACGGGAACTTGATTATACTAATTGACTAACTAGTGCCCTTTCGGTACCTAATCTTGTTCAATCACCGCCTAACATGTTCACACTAATTGGGAATCTCAAAATTTCATTCCTAACCAAGCTAAGGGAACAACAATCAATACATGAACCTAACATGCATAATCAACCACATGCGATGTGAAATTAAACAAGCATTTCAAAGTGTGTAAATCAAGCAACGTGCAATCAAACAAGATACTAATCACACAAAAAGGCAAGAAAAATCAATTCCAAATCCCAAATGATGTTTTTTGATTTTTTGGATTTTTTTTTGGAATTTTTCTGAATTTTTTAATGTTTTTATATAATAATTTCGGACCAGGTCCCCTGACTCGATCCGCCCGACACGTGACCCGAGATCCCCATTCCCCACTCCTTTCTATTTTTTTTATTCTTTTCTTTTGATTTTTCTTTTTTCTTTTTCTTTTGTTTCTTTTTCTTTTTTCCATTTTTTATTATTCTAGTCTTCATCCCATACGTACTTTTTTCCATGCACGATCTTCCCCCCCTGTTTTTTACTCCTCGTTCCCCTTTATTCTTTTTTCTTTCTTTTGGTCTTCTTTCCTTCTGCCATGCTCGTGGTCTTCTTCACCGAGAGCTTCCTCAGCTGCTTCTTCATGGCGCCTTCACCGAGCCTCACCGGGACCACGCCGAGGACGCCCACCGCCGATCGACGGCTTGGAACACCAGCGCCGACGACCGGCGCTGGTTGTACGCTATCACCACCGGCCGCCGTTCCGGCGACGACACCGACGACTTACTCCGGTCACGGAACTATAAAAATCCGATTTCTCGACTCTCAAATTCTCGACCACCCCATACAGACAGTAACACTGAACATATAAGGACATACACACATCAAATGAAGATAGATAGCTAACTGTTTCGCTCCAAATCGCGAGCATACCCAGCAATTAAGAATGAAACTTTCGACGAGGAAACATATACACGCGGCCGACTTGGAGATATGTGACCCGCGACGAAAGCACATGAACAAAAGCGAGAAACTTGAAGTCAGTGACCACATTAAAACAAACCATGCATATACCAAAGTTTTAGAGTGCCAGTTTTGCAAAAATAAATTTGGAGTTTCATTTCGACATTTTGCCGAACAGGTGGTAGGTGGGGTCGGGAAATGGAGCTACAAGGCTGATTTTAACAAGATTCATGGCCTTCTTGACATATGATGTTTAAAACAACTCGTTTGAGTGCGGAACAAATGTGAGCCTCCATTGACGAGGCCGGGCGACCATCGAATAAGTTCGGTGTGCCCGGCACCCGAGAGGCAGGGGAAGGGGATGAAGACCTACCTAGTTCACGGCAAACCGGGGCGAGGTACGACGGCTGGAGGTTCAACGGCGACTCGAGCGACCCTCCAGCGAGCAGGCGAGGCTCTCAACTCCCCGACTCTCCTCAAGTTCTCTCCCCGTTTCTCTCGAGTTCTCTCATTGTCTCCAGAAAACTCTGCCCCCCTATCTCTTGCCAAGCCTCCTCCTTTTAGATTCCTGCCTGTCCTCTCTCTTTGGTGTCCCTCCAAAATGGTTCCCAATGAGTCAACGAAGCCAGCTCTTTTTCTTTCTATTTTCAGCTCAAAGCTACCATTGATCAGCCTGTCCTTCTGCATCGCTTCTGCTTCTTGCTGCGTTCTGCTCTCCTGCTTCGTGCTGCGTTCTGCCTTTTTTGTGAATGGATTGCGCTGTCAACAGAGTAAGAAGAAGAGCCCCTTTCTTTTTTGTCATTTTTTCTTTGACTTTTCCTTTCCTTTCATTTTGGCTTCTCTTCTCGTAGCCCCCTTCTAACGTGCGCTCCCAAAAGCAGATGGCCTTCCCCTCTTTTGTCTCTTCTCTCATTTGTTTTTTTCTTCTTTAAATTTTTTTAAAAATTTATAATGATTTTTTTTAAATAAACAAATAAAACAAAAGGAAAATATGTTTTCACTAAATTCTATTAATGCAAATACGCCTAACATCTATATGCCATGAAAATATTTTTGTTTAGGGGTTAAAAATTAATTCCTAAATTTTTATGCAATAAAACCTTAAATGATTGAGCAAAATTTAGGTGTCAACAATAAGTGTACTAGTTTGGAGTTTTTCATGGTATTAACCCAAAAACTTAACATTCTAGCATATTTATCTTCATCTTAACTTTCCTACAATTTAAAGGGCTGCAATTTCTTGTCATTTACTTTCCTATTCAAAAATTAACAAAGATCCTTCACAACCTTTATCAATTCATATTGATCCATTTATATTCTTGAAGAATATTTCATTGATATTTCATTGACACTTGTTGGTGAAACACCTTATTGACACGTCCGTCGGGACACATTTTGTTGATTCGAAGAGACTACGATGGCAAGAACCAAGAATCAAGAAGAGTCTATAATGCCACTAGCAACAACAACTCATTATCACAAATCGATAATGAGACAGCCGTGCATTATGATACTTCGGCCATTGGGAGAGCGGTAAAAGATAATCGACATGAGGAAGTTGATCTTCTAATACATCACATTGAAGAGTAGTTAAGAGATGTTGCATCAAATTTCAACATGGCATCAACCATGAGAAGAACCTTTGAAGAGAAGCAAAATTATATGGCCGAATGCATTGTGAGTCATATCTGGCGTGATCAAGCCAATCATCATCAATGCTATGAATGATGCCCTGTCAAATCTAAGATTGTTCAACCAACCATTACAAACAAATCTAGTGGTAAAATAATGTATGTTCCTAGTGTCTCTCCATTTTTGGGGGCTAATGTTGATCAAAATAACCAAATTGATAACAATAATTTGGCAAACCAAACTGGTTGACAAGCTGGTCAATTGCCAAATGTTGAAAATGCAAGGCTGGTGGCTCCATTGGCGACAGAACCAGCATATGATGCAGTTGTTGGGCAGACAAGTGATGTTGTGAGTGAGAGAAAAGTGTAAAAAAAGTCATAAACCTTTTGTATTTATGTCAATTTAGTCCTAAACCTTTTTTTATGCCAATTCAGTCCTAAACCTTTTTCATTTGTGCCAATTTAGTCCTAAACCTTTTTTTGTGCCAATTTAGTCCTAAACCTTTTGCATTGGTGCTAATTCAGTCCTAAACCTTTTTTTGGTGTCAATTTAGTTCTAAACCTTTAATATTTGTGTCAATTTAGTCCTAAATATTTTACATTTGTGCCAATTCAGTCCTTCCGGCTAATAGCTATTTACGTGTCGAAGGACTAAATTGGCATTAATGCAAAAGTTTAAGACTGAATTGACACCCATGCAAAAGGTTTAGGATTGAATTGACACCAAAAATAGGTTTAGGTATGAATTGGCACCAATGCAAAAGGTTTAATACTGAATTGGCACCAAAAAATGTTTAAAATTGAATTGACACCAATACAAAAGGTTTGGAACTATTTTTACACTTTTCCCTCGTGAGTGATGTCTCATGAAGTACGGATAGATCATAGTGTATGAGGATGGATATCAATGGATAGAATAAAAAGGCCTTTCTTTTTACTTGCTTAATTTTTCAATGTTCTTACTTAGGATTTTATCTATTGTACATCCTTATTTATTATATTAAATAAAAAAAAAAAAAAACAAGGGAAAGTTTTTGAAAAAAAATAAATAAAATGCCAAGTCATCAACGGAAATGTAAATGCAAAATAGAATACGATCACCACCAAAGCCTAAAGGACACACTACCAATCTAGGATAAAAATCGAGATTGATGAAGTCCACCACAAAGGCTTAAAGAATGAACCACTCACCAAGGATAATGGATTTCAGGATAGGAGAAACTCACCGCCAAGGGCCTAAAGGACAAACCACTGGTTAAAGGATAAAAGCACTTATTGGCTCATCAACCAAGAAAGAATCCATCTTCCAGGGATAAAGAACTGGGAAAGATATTCGCTCACATAGAAAAATTCATATATTGTCCTTCCAAATGACATTGCACCTCTATTTACAAAGATATTATTAAACAAAAGAAAAGACTTTTTGAATTCCTGAAAATTGAATAGAATCTTGGGGAATTCACCTCACTATGACTCTTGAAAGCAGCACCACAATAAAGACTCATAAAAAGGTGTGAATTAAAAAAACTCAATAACTAGGACTAAATGCATTTAACTATGTCAATGCATCGAAACTTGATAAAACCCTCTAAATTCATGGACCACTCTTAAAAGCAGAACAATCATTGTAGAAGGTCATCAAACAATCAATAGGAATCAACCAAAATAGACTCCAATCATTAGGTCGTTGACAATGAGTCTCGAAATCGGCAACAAGTTGTGTAAACCAACACCATGTGGCATAATCGATAACTTCATCCTTAAAAACCACACTATTCAATTGTAGAAAAATTGGCTTTCGCTTGCATGAATAGCGAATGGGTTGGTCGATGAAGCACGAATTGAACTTGAGGATAGACTTTCATACTTGATTTTCTTTGTACAAGTTTGGTAGGACAAAACAGAACGGAAGTGGAGTGAAATAAAACCTTGCTCTTGTTTGATAAAGAAAGAGTATGGGAGTGAAAGAAAGTAAATTTGAAGGAGACAAAAAAAAAATGACCCACACTTTTATTTATCGAAAGGAAATAGAGGAAATGGATTTTTCACAACCTTTTGTTCTTAAATAACTATTCCTCACTTTTTCTCAAATCTAAACATGACAAAGATACTTTAATAAAATTAGTAACTTTATTTCCTTCAGTTTTCCAAAACAAAAAACTTTATTTCCTTCTCAATCATTTTCATTTAATTACACCCACACAATATTTGGTAACTACAGACTCTGTTCCGTTATTTTCCTTCGATTTCCTTTCTTTTCTTTCCCCTCTATTTTCCTTTCAATTTATGCGGCATAAGACACCACAAGTGCTAGTTTTCCATACGGCGCTTACTTCGATATCATAACTTTTCAATCGATTATTTAAAGTGCATAATTTTAAAAATGTTCACTACAAATGTTGTTATTGTTATCGCCATGCTAGATTTTTCAAAAAGAGAAACCGCCCACTTCACTCAAGTGAACATTTTTTAAAAATTACAACACTTGAAGAGTCAATAAAAAAGTTATGATATCAAATTGAAAAGTTATGAACATTTTTAAAATTATTTGCAGCCAAACAACATAGAGTTTTTGGGTTCAAATAGATCGTGTCTGGTATTATCCAACCGCATCGCAATCCCTTGTCAAATAAATATGGCAATCGATCTAATATCCTCAAGAATCATTGTAGTAGTTCTAAAATTGTTTATTTTTACTTGAGCCCAAAATTAGATTCTCAAATATATATGATTTTTAGACAATTTGGTTTTGCAGATCGGACCAAATAGCTAACCCAAAGTTGGACCAGAGAGAGAGACCAAACACTTTTATTGGTTGGATAGTTTGCACAGATAGACTACCTACAAGCGCGAATCGCCTTGAATACCCAAATTGATATTCAAAGTAAATTTCTGTAGGGGGCTAGTATTGAAGATGAACACATTTATTCTTCGAGTGTGAATGGACAAACAACATATGGCGTTGTATCCTAGCATAACATGGGATCAGGCGCCTTTTAGGAGGATGGAATGAAGAACTTCAATGGATAATTAGGGCAACAAAAGGCAAAGACTTGGCAGCAAGACTTCTCAAGTTATCTTTTCTAGCAACCATATATTGCATTTGGATGAAGCGCAACAGCAAACGGTTTCAAAACAAGTCAACTGACTTTCATATTCTTTTGGCTAAGGTTCGTAAAAATATCAGAGGTAGAGCTTAGCTCTACCAAAAAATTAGACCTTCCCAAACAAATGTTGTATTAGCTACTATATGGAGACTTCCTACCTCCATCTTTTTGAATTATTAGCATCTTTTGTAATGCTGGGGGATGCCCCTAAGCTGCTGTACTTCATCTGATTTATAATACTTACATTCACACCAAAAAAAAAATGCGAAAGTTACGACATTTGTAATGTTCTTTGAAGCCAAACAACATAGAGTTTTTTTTTCCTTACAAAAAAAAACAACATACAGTTTTTGGCAAATAGATTGTGTCCGGTATTATCCAACTGCATCGCAATCCCTTGTAAATAAAAGCCAATCGATCTAATATCCTCCAAGAATCATTGTAGTAGTTAAACAATTGTTTGATTTTTACTTGACCCGAAGATCGATTAGATTCTCAAAGCTTCCTTTTCTGTCTAATTTGGTTTTGCTTGATCGGACCAAATAGCTAGGCCAAAGTTCGAGTTATAGAGAAAGACCAACCAATCTGAGCCTTGCAAGCGATAGTAAGCACACGCATCACGACAAGTGCATGCATTCCAATCCCAAATCTGAACTACAAAGTAAAGGTGAGAGGTTCCTTGGTAGATCCAAGTTTCACTCGAAACATGGAACCGACCCTATCGGTTTTAAGGTCTATTTAGGAACCAGCCAATTCTTCTTCCTTTTTGTTTCAATTTATTATTCCTTCTTTTTTTTTTGCTTTATTTTTAGTCAACCAAAATGAAAATCAAAGCAACAACAAAAATCCCCTTCAGATAGATAGAGTTTCATCAAGAAGACTATCTATCCCAAACAGAACCATTTATATGTGAAGTAATTTGTCAAACCTAACAAGAGAAATCATATTATGTTGTCATGTAGAGTAAATGAAAGGAATTGATTAAAGAGTAAACTAGAAACATGCATAAAAGAGTAGTGATTAGTTAATTGAGGTTTTCAAAGTGTATAATATACTGGACTTCTCCTGCAATGAATATACATATATGTTGCACCTGGATTTTAATGGGTACGTATCCATCCGTACCAAAATAAATTTGAAACTATACCTAGCATTGGAAGAACATCGAATAACATTAGTAATAAAATTGTGTTCCAAAATCTAAAAGTTTGACAATAGTAATATAAAAATCGGTGAAAAAATCCATAGATATTACTAGTTTTATAGTTATCTTGGTTCAGTCTAGGTTCTTCGATTTCCAATTCAATCCAATTCGATTTGATTCCTATTCGAGAATCGAAAACTGATAAACCAGATCGAGGAATCCTCAATCAAAAACCCAGACTAATTTTTAAGGTCGATCCGATCCAATGGCTCACCTTATTTTAGACCTATGTTCACTAGGGGTAAGAATGGGTCTGTTTCCACTTTTCATGATAATGTCGACCCGACCCGAAATAATGAATATATGTGCCCCCGACCAAACAAGACCCGAACATTATATAGCCGCACAATTGGGTCGTGTTCGGTTCGGGTTCCCGTTCTGTTTATTGTTTATTATTTCAACCCGAAATCTTAATTGTTTAGTAATCAAATGTCAACGCTTTCACGCGAACATTATCTTTATGTTAGCAAAGCGAAAAAAAACATTACATCTAGAAATAAAAAAAAATTATAATTATATTATATTATAGCATTTGTTGTGCGTAATCATCAACATTTGAATGTCTAGAAATATATTCCTTGTCATAAAAAAAACATATGCGCTTTTAAATAGAAAATGACAAAAGTTCATTTTGCCAATTTTTTTTTTGAAATAAATGCGAGCCCGAATTCCTCAGTGCAAGAAGCAAAAAGTCTTCTTCTTCTTCATCGGTCAACGCAAAGTACCAAGCCGGAAAATTTTCCCATATGGCGAACCATAAGAACGCTCCCGGAGCCGGACCTCCGGCCCCTCCGCCGCCGCCGATCCGCACCCACCACGAGTCCCCACCACGGCGCCGGAAAGATGCATCCATCGCCCATTGTCGACTTGAGCGGCGAGGCGCCCTACGCCCGTCTGCGGTGGGCCGTCGAACTACCTCCGCCCGGCGGCGCCGTCGTCCTCCTACACGTGAGGCCGACCTCCTCACGGCGACCAAGGTGAACGACCTGGCGCAGCCGCTCGTGGAGGCGGACTTCCCGTTCAAAGTCAACATATGTTTTGGGTATTGTTTGGATTGGCTTTGGGTACCCAAGCCCAATAGATCTAAACAATACCCAATTCTTTTTATTGTTACCCAAACAAGTTGAGATCCAACCCGACTCGATAAGAAAATTTCGTGTTCGAGTCGGATCGATTCGTGTTTCGATTCAGGTATTGTGTTTGGTTTTGACACCCCTAGTATTCACCCCTGCTACAAAGTCTGTTTCCACTTTTTCAGGCAATGTCATACGAGTCCCCGAAACTAACAAACCGACAAAAAGCCCGAATCTCTCTCTCATCATTACGAGCAAACAGACAAAAAGCCCGATCTCTCTCTCTCACCCTTCACACTTAATGAATACGATCATTCGGCGCTTCGCGTTCATCACCCTCGATCATCGCACTCTCTCTCTCTCTCTCTCTCTCCTATCCATGCTTGCGAGTGGTTTCGTTTCGTTCGGCGCGCGTTCTTCTTGTTGAAGCCCATGAATCCAACGTCGCTCTCGACACCGTATCGCTCGCGACAGAGCAAGAACATCGATCGACCCGAGTTCCCCTTCGGGCTCCACGCTTCGTTTTCGGCGTTGTTTTGGGGGCGACCTCTGTTTCCTGGTGTCCTTCCCCTGTTTCCACACTCCGCGTGACATGCTCGATCCTTTTGGGTTGATGGGTCTGGCCGTAATTCCATCGGCATAGTAGCGTGGATGTGATTTTGGGTGTTATTCGATCCTTTCCCTGTTTCCACACTCCGCGTGACAAGCTCGATCCTTTTGGTTTGATGGGTCTGGCGTTATTCGATCCTTCCCAAGTTCTCCTTCCGGTTCGACGCTCCGTTTTCGGCGTTCTTTTGGGGGGCGAGCTCTGTTTCCTGGTCTCCTTCCCCTGTTTCCACACTCCGCGTGACAAGCTCGAGCCTTTGGGTTTGATGGGTCTGGCCTTAATTCGATCGACATAGTAGTGTGGACGTGATCTTGGGTGGTGGTAATAATATACTAGCATGGAGAAGGAGCCTCTGCTTCCGTATTCGAGCCCCAGGGAGGAGGAGGCAGCCGTCCCTCTTGTCGCTCCCCGAGGACGACGAGATCTCCATCGCTCTTCCCCTCACGCCGTCGGAGCTCAAGGACCGCCTCATTTTCGGGCCGTCTCCGTCCCCAGAGGACACATCGCAGATCGTCGATGCGTTGACTCTGTCCGTGAGTTCGCCCAGACCATCCTCTTCTCAAGACCAGTGTGCACCACCGTCTTTTTATGCTCAAGAGTCTCGACTGGCTGATTGTAATGAGGCGTGCCCGAAATCCCATTTGCACCGCGCCAAGACGGCGCCAGCTATGGCGGTTTTGAATGACGTTAATCGCCAACCTGCTCCGCCGAAGCCTCAGTCCAGTTCGCAAACGATTGTCCATCAGGCGGTGATACTTTTAATTGCTTATTTGTCGTTCGGTGTGGCTATATACTGGTGCAACCGTCATAACTTTGCAGCTATTGAGACTCACCCTGTTGTGGATGCTCTGTACTTTTGCATTGTCACTATGTGCACGATTGGGTATGGTGATATAACGCCGAATAGCCCTGCAACCAAGATGTTTTCTGTAATGTTTGTATTGGTGGGGTTCGGATTTATCGATATATTGTTGTCTGGGATGGTTAGTTATGTCCTTGATTTGCAAGAGAGTTACTTGCTGAGGGCGGCACAGGATAGGAAGGAAAAGAAAGATTCCGGAGGATCCTATTTAATCGATTTGAAAAAGGGGAGGATGAGGATAAGGATGAAGGTGGCATTGGCCTTAGGTGTTGTGGTTCTTTGCATTGGAATTGGTGTGGCTGCGATGCATTTTGTTGAGAGGCTTGGCTGGTCAGATTCCTTTTACTTCTCGGTAATGTCTGTCACCACGGTTGGGTATGGGGACCGTGCGTTCACATCATTAACTGGTCGTATTTTTGCTTCCATCTGGTTGTTAGTATCAACGCTGGCGGTTGCGCGGGCTTTTCTCTATTTGGCTGAGGCAAGAGTTGATAAGCGACAAAGGAGAATTGCAAAGTGGGTGCTTGGTCATGATATGACCATAGCCGAGTTCCTGGCAGCTGACATTGACAACAATGGCTTTGTTCGGTATGCTTTGTTCCCTTTATCTTGATAAAATATGGCACATTATGAATTCCTCTAGTAAGTATCAACAATGTGTTCATAAGTCTGCTTTCACTTTTGAGCATTATCTAGCGTTAAGGGTCATTCTCAAAAGGCAATTGGGAATAGTTTATAGTTCTGATTAAGTTATTGTACTAAAACACATTTGTATCCTGCTCGCCTTGGTTTAGTTTGTGGAAAATATTCTTGACACTACGTTTTTGTGTGCTTGTGTAATGTATTGTTCACTCTTATATCCATGAAAAGGTTTATTACTCTGCAAGTTCATGCACATTCTGAGTCGAGTTTCGTCCGAGTAGGGAGTATATATCTTCTGGGAAAATTTTATTTAGCGAACGACCCTATTTGATAATTGGTCACACTAGCTACCTGAAATCTCCTTTTATTTCATGCTTTACAAAGCTTGAATTTCTATTAGAACTCTGTATATCTTTGTTAATATCACGATCACTATTTAGAAGTTTGCGTCACCAATTCTGGTAGTTTCATCATTTAAGAAAGGTGCAGATTATTGCACTATATTCATGGGATTTATGCAAAGTTGAACATGAAGAGAAATACCTCAGTTCTTATATAATCCAGTTTAAGAATATGTTTTCAGTTAATTTCACTCTTTTGTATCTTTTCCAACAAAGTGCTGCTGACTTTCTTAAATCTCCCTCCTCACTCCATCCCACCTTCCCTTCTCTTGGAGTGGTCAAGTTATCTGAGATGAGTTCACCATGAGCAGAATTATTATGACATTGAAATGAACAGTATCTCAAATGAACAGATGATGTGTTTGCCTTTTTATTTTTGATAAGTGCCTACTGTTTATCTGAAACAATTTGCATTTTTAGCAATTTGTTTTTCAGGTAAATAACATACTTAGTGAAGATGGTCAAAATAAGATGTTCGTAGTGTCTTTAATGCCAATGGACTTACCTTTAATTGGTACAGTTAATTGTCCATGGTTGTTTGAACTGTTGAATAACTTTAAAGTTTTCACTTCGTCTTCTGTTACATCTGTTTTATGTATACTATACATTGATTCTTTTAGAATTTCAGCTATTCTAGTTTTTGGCTATTATCTCTTCGCTTTGTTTGTGATTATGAAAATGAACTTCCATTACTACTTTTAGACAGGTTGTAGTTATGTGTCTGTCTATCTGTAGGCTTTCCTTTTATGGCTTTTTGTCTTCATAGATGAGGAAGTTATCGATGATATGTTATTGAATAGAAGTATTATTTCCCCCCAAGAAAGTATTAGTGTTTCATGAATAAGTTGAATTTGATCGTAGTGAGAGATCATAAGTTCTTTACTGAAAGGCGTTACTTTATCTTCAATGGCCATGCCTTTTATATGACTCTGGATGAGTAGAGATATGAAAGGTGGCAACAAGAGAACAAGAGGAAAATCTGATTTTTGGCATGAATAGCTCTCTAGAAGTGGGTATATAGTTGCGCAGGAGAATCTTTGGACTTTGCTAACTCCATTAGTTCAGATGTTTCTCATTTTCATTAATTGAGATTTGCACCAGCAGCTTTTGAGGCAGCTTCCACATTTCCACTATTTCACTGCACCAGGCTCCATTGGACTGGATCTATTTGAGCCATTGGTCGATCATGTGGGCCACACGTGGAACCTGTATGATCAATGGTTTAGATGCACCTGATCCAGCATTCGCAGTCCCCAGATAGTGAGTATGTTTTGTGGTTGTCACCAATTACTTATACCCTATTTCACTTTACTGTTGTATGATTAAGTCCTCTTTTTCATCATAATCCTCTTACATCTTCCAAGAGTCTTTCCCTGTATTTGTTCTGGATCCTGTATGGAGCTGCCATTAATGTGAGTTTGTCTTTGTTGTGTTCTGCAGTAAATCTGAATATGTCATATACAAGCTTAAGGAAATGGGGAAGGTATCAGAGAAAGACATACTGCAGATCTGCAACACGTTTGACAGACTGGACACTGGCAATTGTGGGAAGATCAGTCTTGCTGATCTCATGGAAAGTCACCATTGACGGGCTTGTTCCTAGTTGACCAGCTGATCGAATGAGACAAGACACGAGGCAAGAGAAGTCTTGAAATCCTAATCGGAGGGAAGTCGATATTACGGGCCTAATCAAGTCATAGAAGGTGGTGCTTCTGAATCATACTACTCGAGTTCCCAGTTCATATGCTCATTGACAAGTTACCAGTTTGGCTTCGCCTTCATTGAAGATTACGACGGCTAGTTGCTCTTACAACACTGGTATATCATATTGCTGAATAGGATTGAAGGAGCGGCGTTGGTCCCACAAAAGTTTCGCTTTAACTTGGATTATGGATCAGTTTTGGTAAGATAGGTGACGGATGGGTACGTTTTCTATCCGTATGTGTTTTGTTCGATTCATTCTTTGTAGAAGCTTATTTACATGGGCAGTTCTTTCTTTTCTTCCGAGCAATGCTAGGTGTACTAGGTGGCACGATGCAAGTGCGGTTTCAAACAGGCAAACCATATTGGATACCCAGACTTTGCCTCGTAACTTTGGTAAACTAGTTTGAGTATACATAGCATAATTATTTTGTTTTCTTTCCGATATTGCATTGGGTTATATCTGTGAGCTTCAATTGATTCGCAGTTTGTGTATAACATGAACCGAATGCATGTGCATTGGGTTCCTTTCTCAAACAAGTTGGCTCGCTCGGATGGCTATCAATCAGTATATCCTATTCCTTAACACTCTCGGCCAAGTCGCACCAAGAGCTGCATTCACTTACCATGCTTTATTTAGACGCAAATATGTACTCACTGCCAATCTTGGAGGCTTTTTTTTTTTTTTGGTCAGCTATCTTGGAGGCTTTGATGAGTACAAAATCATGACTTGCTAATGATTTTTGTTTATGCCCTCGAGCTAGATTGAGTTGAAATTGAAATGGACATGGAATAATGACAGAAAATGAACGCGAAGGTCTTAGCGGCACTCGTCGAAATATTGCAAAAGTGCTTTTAGCGGTACGGGCTTTGCCTTCAGCAACTCTTCAAAAGTGCCGAGAAAGTTAGAACCAGACACTCAATTTGATTGAACGAAGTGTTCGGTCCTTGCTCGGAACGAAACCTAGTCCTTCAGTGAATTGGGTACCCTAGTGATGGCTAGTAAGGGCACGTTTGGTAATGTTTCTATTTCTGGGAATAATTTCTTTTCAGAAATAGTTTTTTCAATTTCTATTTCTTGGAAAAGTTTCTGAGCAAAATGATCTTTAGAATGAGTTTCTATTCCCGGAATAAAAAAGAATGTGTTTTTTTAGTAGCTAAAATTTCTATTCCCAATTTTTGCATTCAAATCTATATCTTTTTTAACTATAAGTACATGTTATAAGTGAAAAAAATCAATAAGCATGATTTATTGGTTTGTCTAATCCTTTTTAGGGGTTTAAAACCCCTTTTAATCCCTAAACTAAGGAATCTTCAAAAATACCACTTGGGCACCTCAAAAATTTAAATTTCACTCAAAGTGGGTGGCAATAGGTATTATAAGCCATTATGTGAATTTTTTTATATTTTTTGTGGGTAAAATTTATTAAAATTTTTTACTTTCCCTAAATCTATTTCTTTTTATTTTTCCGAAAGTTTTTTATGAAATTTTTTTTAATTTTTTCAATTTCGGATTTTGCAAATATTTAAGGGTTTTCTAATTTTTTCTGATTTTTATGGATTTTCTGAGAATTTTTCTGATTTATATGAATTTTTGGAATTTTTTAATTTTCTAATTTTTACGGGATTTTTCTGAAATTTTTATAATTTTTATGAATTTTGGGAATTTTTAATTTATTTTAAGCCATTATGTGAATTTTTTTTTTTTTTGGGAAAAGTTTATTAAAACTTTTTACTTTCCCTGAAATCTCTTTTTTTTATTTTCCGTAAAGCTTTTTATGAATTTTTAATTTTTTCAATTTCAGAATTTTGCAAATTTTTATGGGTTTTTGAGTTTTTTGATTTTTATGGATTTTCCTAATTTTTCTGATTTTTACGAATTTTTGGAATTTTTTAATTTTTATAATTTAATTAATTTTTTATTATTTCCGTCGAGAATGGACAGGACCGGTGCTTTGAGACGGTTTGCAAATGACGAAGGATGGAGGAGGAGGAGGTGAGGTCACTTATTTCTATTTCTATTTCTATTTCTATTTTGTTACTCCAAATCTATTTCTTGGCCACTTTTCTATTCCAAGAAATAGAAAAATAAAATGAGTTATCAAACGGATTTCTGTTTTTTTTATGTTTCGGGGAATAGAAGAATAGAAAAATAGAGAAACAGAAGCGTTACCAAACACGCCCCTAAGCCTCGACCTTTATTCAAGCACCGGAATCTGTATGACCGTCCGAATTTGACCATTTGGGGTGTGGTAACTCCTAGTTTTTGCTATCTTCTGGTCAAAAGCATGCCTTAGGGTCCCCAGGGGTTTGAACCACAAAAAATGTTGCATGTACGAATTGTTGAATCCTCTTACACTCAAATTTGCTCTAGTAGTCACTAGTCATCAAGTGATGTGATTGTACTCGAGAGAATAGCTTTTGTGATTTTGGGTTGGGTTTGCAATCGAAGAGTTAGCTTTTAGTGGAATTTGGGGATCCTGCCGAGCAAATTTTGGAGAATGCTTTAGGCAAAGTTCAAACCATATAAGTCACTTGAGCAGACTTTTGCATCACTACTCTTCAGTATTTCTGCTTTATTTACTTATTTTGCATGACGGATTATTTATTGTAGAATAGTGTTTGCATATAAACGTACATTAGTTGCCATTCAATTTGGACAACACTCATGTCAAGACACAAAGTTCTCCATCCAAGTGAGCTTAAAGAAGATGCATCCATTGACACATAAAGATAACACATCAAATTCAATGTCATCATCTCCACCAATGTTGTGTAACCATGATAAACCAAGACCAGCAGGTTGATTAGGAAGACGGACCACAACTTCAGCAAACATGAACTTCATCAAATAGGCCATTAGCAAGCGCACCTGAACATTGAAGAAAGTAACCCGAATGCCAAGAGAGCGAAAATAGAGAAATGGCTATTTGATTTTGGAGCACAAAGAATTCATGGTTCATGAATAATCATCGCTTATATTCACGTAGGCTAACACTATACATGGCTCATGAGAAACAAAAAAAGCTATGGAGGATAGTATTCAGGGTAAAGGCATGGGAGGTCTCCACTTGGAGAACTCAATCAAGTCTCTGTTAACAAATGATCCATTGTGCAGCCAAAATGTCTCGGTAGACTGGTGGAAATATCTCACTTTTCTTTGAAGTTCCCACAAAATTGCATTAGTTGCTGAGCATGGGTTCGATTCAGGAGCATAGACCCACAAGCACCTTACCTGCCTCCCGTTGGCTATCATCTCTTCTATCAATTTATCTGACAGGAAATAGAATCAATATTAACTGATGATCGATTATGAGAGGGGAGACCTGTAAAGTTGTGAGACGCCAACCTGGTATCGATTCCAAGTACTCCAACAACTCGGGCCCTATTCGAGAAGATGGCCACTTGATTGATATCTTCTTGTAGTCAATAGCATTTTGAAAAGGCAGTTCTACTTGATCTGACAGGAGCACTGGGACACACTCCTATTGACCAAATCATGGAGATTCTCTACATTACATATTGCAAATGCTAGAATCTACGCCACGTGCCAGAGTGAGGGTGTTGGCCTGGGCATGTGCACTCAGGGAGAGAGAGAACTTACCACAAAAAAAGCCTCATAAAAGCGAAGAGTCCAGGATGACTCTCCACGTGGAGCAAGGCAGAACTTAGCATCCCGTAGGTGTTCAAAATACTCTTGCCTGCCCAATTTGTCTGGCCCCTTGAACTTCAACTCCGGACATTCGAGCTGTTTATGAAATTAATAGTCATAAATACCTGCGTTCCTTGGTTATCACACTATTTTGAATGGAGCTCTTTTTGCAGTTCTTTTTTGCATATGGAGTTTTTTATTCTGTGTTGCGCAACAACTTCATATGCACATGGAACACAGCAAAAGATGTTTTCAGTTGTTCCTCAATAATATAGCTGAAAATTGCAAGCCACTTCATATGGTTCTTTTGATTTTTCATGCTATAAGATATCTATCCATATTAAAATATGTACACTAAAAATGTTATGATGGACAATTACATAATTATGCACTGAAATTGACAACTACTTAGCAATCTTCTAAGGACGTGTCCTGCTTCAAGTTCCCTAATCATGACGACGTTTTACCTAACTGATATTCTTAGTCCACTGCCCATAGTACAAACTATCAGGTGAAGATTCTCTGAAGTCCACAAGGAAGTGATGAAACAGAAGACATGAGACAATCCAAACAACAAATCATTTTGGTATACATCACATTGATTTCCTAATCCAGATTCTACAAATCATCAACTGGGATATTGCAGAAGACTTACCTTATCTGGAAACTGCTTTGCAAGTTCTATCAGCCGAAGACGGCCAACCTTATTCTGAGCACGACCTAAATAGTTTGCCAAGTATTTCCTCTTCCGTAAAGGCAATGGCTGGACCACAGTTTCACTGGTCATCTTGTCATCAACATTGCCAGGAATGATGATATCTTTCCAAGTATTAAAAGCACTAGAGTCCCGCTTATCAGTCCGATCACCCTGCACTAACAGGCAGATTCAAAATTTCCATTGTCAAAACTCAGGTCTGCCAAATATTTGGTTGGTTCATCTCAAGTAAAATTAGAATCACTAAAATCGTTTAAGTGCAATGCCTTTAAGGAAATCACCTATGTATGGGCGTGATAGTCAATCACTTTGACCACAAATTCCAGTACTTCTAAATATACAATCTCTCAAAAAAATTCACCGAAGATAAATCTCTTCAAGCATTCTCATATTTGAAAAGCAAAAAAGAAACAGTTTTATTTTCTTTCTTCTTGTCACCTACTCAATCTAGTAGAACAAGGACAATTACAAAAACAGAAGCATTAAGATGATCATGTTCTGGCATGTAGAAAAAACCAAGATCTGATAATTTCCCAGAACATTGATGAATGTAGAAGTATAAAATGGAGGAAATTAGAAAAATCCTGTTTACTATTATCAACTCCGTGTCCTCCTTGTACATTAAATACAGGAAAAGGCTGTGTGCACTTATACTAAAAAGAAAATACTAGTTTCCCTATGAAATCTCACTAAAATATGTGGCAAATTTAGATTAGGTATTGAAATAAGTGGGGCCCGTGCTTTGAATCATTGGCTTCTTAACCCACTGAAGATCGCCATATCACTGAGTAAAAAGAGTAAGATTTCTTAGCACATGCATCATTGCTCATTCTAAAATTCATCCGACAAACTACAAGGGAGAGCATCAAAGGCAGTACCAAGCAGTCACAAAAGAAAAAAATTGAAAGGTGGAGTTCAACTTTAACAAAAAAGTGTTCTCATGTCCCTTTCAATTGCCTTAAGAACAACAAAGAGAGCAAACCATGTGTCCAGTATGTTCACGAGAATATGTCCACCACAAAACACAACCAGCAGAAAGTGAATTATCCATGTTTACACATTGGTTCACATTTCTTTTGCCTTAGTATGATTCCAACATCACTAAATGAGTATCCTTATTCTGGGGCATTTCATAATACACCTTGGTCAAGAGTAGGGATAATAAAGAGAATGCTTCACAGCAATAAAGGATGTCATTTCACATAAGCCAAGTCCACCAGACACATGAAAACAAAATCTATGTCTCAACCCAGACGCTATAATTTTGAAGGAGAAAATTATACTTCATTGAAAAGCTAGTAAATTCTAAAACATAAAGGAAGTACAAGAAGCCAACCATGTAGCCTCTGAATCCTATCACAAGTCCTAACTGTGGAAATCATTCCAGAGCAACATATCCTGGAGACTAAGTAATGTACCTCAGGGGTGAGAATTATAGACCTATTAATGTATGTCGCCCAAGATTGAAATAAGTGAGCTCCAGCACCGCTGCAGTTGCACAAAAGAACGACAATTGATCACCACACTAGGAAGCTAGCAAAACTGAATAATTGAATACTATCGTCAAATTTCACTGAAGGCTGGATCATTAGTGAAGTGAGTCTAGATCTTTTTTAGTTTCAAAGCAAATTCATGAACCACTGCCAAATTGAACATTGAGAAAACAGAAACTTTATGGCTAAATGTCAAGGATCAGGAAAGCAAGATAAATACTACAGGTGAGTTTTAATCCATGATACAACTTTGAGCTACAAACTCAACCAGTCGCCTCACACAGAATGCAAAGAACTAAGGGTACCTTGGAAAGACAAATATGTGGTTGCGACCTCCTGAAAACCTGAAATAAGGCATCTGACTCAGAACCTGCACTGAACGAGGCAAGGATCAACTAAACAAAAAGAGTAATATGCATCTAAACAACCACGTCAACATAAAGCCACTGAAAAACAACAACGGACCCTTTTTTGAATTCTTTTCCAAAATGAGTTAACTTATTTCAGAACAGTGTGCTTTGAAAGTTAGTTCCTTGCCAATCTATTCCGAAAATTGCTTCTGAAACAAAGGTTGTTTTCAGAAACATAAACTGCTGCTTTCAATTATTGTCACCTAGATATCTCTAAACATCTGATACAGAACCAATTATCTCTTCGAACTAGAATGAGACATAGCAAAATTACTATCCTCAAAATCTGTCATAGTCATTTTGAACTATAAATAACTGCAATTAATTTCTGTTTTTCTTCTCAAAAGTGTTTTCTTGATTAAAAAAAACACAGAACTCTTCCGAACGTCGACAAAGTAGTCACCTTCACATATGTCCGGTTGATCTCTTTGTCATTGAGGCCTCCCATCATCCGAACGCACTTAACATAGGTTGGCACAAAGAAAAGGTCCGCCTCCTCTTTCTTTCTTGTACGAAATCTGGATTCTAGAAAGAGCCTATGTATTTTAACCTGCATTGTTAGTGGAAACTCTAATAATTAGCATCAATGGCATGCATAATTAAGAAACTACAAAGCCCCATAAACATTCGCAAACTACAGAGAACACCAAACACAACAGCTTCAAATATTGTATCCTTCTCATATATCCTCCCAAAAGACTGCTAAGTTCCCACAAGATCAATGCTCTCAGAGACAATGTCCGGAAACACCACGTTACTGAATCACATTTCCTCTTTCTGATGAAGGTGCAAACAATAATCTTGAAGCAATCTATGTACTAAAGAGTCCCAAATGCGCCTCCAAAAACTAAAATAGTTCGAAATCCTCCAGAGTTGCAACAATCGCTCAGACACGCTAATATCAATCACACTGAAACCAAAATTAAGAAACACTAAGCAACAAAAGCATGCTTCCGCAGCTACAGGACCAGGCTTCTCCTGCCTAACAAGACCATATGACCAATCCTGAGCATCATCAGTTCACAATCGTAACTGCATGTTATACCCATCAGGGGAGCAGAAAACTTGAACCTGGAAACAGAGACCCGAAACTCGAAATCGCCGGAAAAGCACTCAAATGACATCGAAAAACCGAAATCAAGTACCTGGGAGCCCCATTGACCCTTAACACAGCTCTCCGGCGAGATCCGACCGTCTCTCCCGGACAGCAACGCCCTCAGCCCGTCGACCTCGTCCTCCTCGTACACGTAGATCCTGAGCGACAGGCGAGTCCCGTGTCCTCCGCTGGGCCAAGCGAGGGACCCGCCGCCGCCGTCGAGCCGCGCGACGGCGGAGTCGCGAGCGCCGTCCCGGCCGATCGCCGCGGCGGTGGAGCAGGGGGCGAAGGCGTGGTCGAAGAGCCTGGTGAGGAAGAAGGTGGCGACGGCGAGGAGGAGGGCGCCGATCTGGTGCGTGCGAGTGCAGGGGGTGTGGTGGTGTTGGAGGTGCGGCGGACCGAGAGCCCTCGGCTTGTTCATCGCCGGTGAGCGGTGGCCGGCGAACTGCTCTCGCTCACCGGGAAATGGCGAAGTCGGAGAGGAGGGAGAGCGAGTTTTCCTTTCTCGTTTTTCCAAGCAACGGAGAGTGAGCTTTGTGGAGAAGATAGTAGTCGGGGCGTGCACGGTAACGGGTGATCGGTTCCCGGTTCGGTCCGGTTTCGTCTGAAAATTGGGAACCGGATTGAGAGCACCGGTTTTCAGTTTATGAAACCGGAGACCTGATCTGCTGATCTTGGGACCGGCAGTCGGATCGGACCGGACCGAACCGATCCGATCCGATCCAGTTCCAAAGAGCACTTATTCAATGGAGCTGGGAATTAAAAAATTGTGGGTGATAACCTAAAAAATGCTCATACAAAACACCATATTTATTAGAGCAGCAAAAAAGAAAAACAACAGCAGTCCCTGTTCAAGATCTCCCCGTAGATATATAAGCAAAAAAATGATGTATGCTCAAAAAAATGCGGGCATAACAAGTTTTTTAATATATATATATTCCCGATCCGGTTCGATTCTCATCTTAGAATCGGAAACCGGACTGACAGGTCACCAATTCCAAAAATAGGATCTTGGGACCAAATCGATACCCCTTGAAATTGCCCAAAATCGACCGGTCCGGTTTGCTCCGGATGGTTCTCGGTTCGGTCGGTCCGTCTTTCTCACCCTTAGGATCCCGGTCTAGGCTGTTCCAAAATCAAATGTGAAACCAAACCACTTAGATTAGATCATATTGGTATGTTTTTTTTTTAAATTTTCCTTTTTAAGAGTAAAAAAAAAAAATTGCCAAAATCCTAAATTGAACCGATTCAACCTGAAAATCGAACCAACCTAGGAAACGAACTAGGACCGACTAGTCCAATCTAGTATGGTTCCTAGTTCTAAGGTATGGAACCAGCCCTAGATAGTAGAGACTCAAACGTCAGCGTTAGATGGGGAGTTCGACCAATCTCGAGTTCAACCTGTCCTAAATTTTGTCACCGATTTTGATGTACAATTCCAAGCCCATCTCACTAAAGTGATTGATACTCATCAAGCGATGGGTATGCGCAATCCCGCCCAAGTACTTTTTAATAAGCAAATTTCCCACACTAAACATATTATAAATTTCACCAAATTTAACTCGATCCAATACATATATCTTATTATGTCGTATGGAAATTGCATAATAGTTTAACAAACGATTTATTAAGTTCAGATGTCAAGTACATCCGTCAAGTAAATCTCAACAAGTCCTAAACCTTAGGAGAGTCGGTACAAATATGTACATATGCTAAATAACCTAAGGACTAGAAAGGAAACGAGGACATTTTCAGTATTCACATGTATCGAGTTTGGATGTCGAGTACTCAAACTATAAAATCACAAACCCACCCGTTCCAAACCCTATATAGGTTTTTAGCAATTTACTCCAAACTCGTTCTGCTACCCGCAACCCATTTACGTTCCATTAGGGTTTGGGCAAATCAGGTGCCTGATTATCCCCATGTAGCTTCCATTCCTAATCTAGTGGAAACTCTATTAAAGGGGCTAAGCTTGACTTTCTAACTAAATCGCCTTATCAGAGCCAGCCCAATATTGCCCTTTAGGCTCGTCTTGGCTCGAACCGCACCTTAAATGGAAGTATTCTTTGAAACTGAAATTAACTCAAAAGAGTTGCCTTTTTTATGTAATGGCATTATGCATCGGAACTAATAATAAGTATGCTTAAGTAAAAGCATTGTTAGAATGGATGATCTTTTTAGAAAAGTGCTTACGTGTACACTTAAAAGACAAAAACATAAGTCACGACATAATATGGACCGGAGCGAACGATACCTTAAATGAGTGAAGTTAGGGTGTTATATTGTTGTGTACAACTTTCTTTTTGCTTTTACAACTTTCATTGTAAACCACTAAACGCTTCACAAACATATTATTAAGTGATCCCACAAATTTGCTTATTGATCGACAATGAAATAAACATCTATCTCTTGAAATAAGTAACTTTGAAGGTTAGGAGTAAGTATTGCATGCATATAATGCATGTCAGTCAATTCCATTTCACTCGTTGGATCACGTGAGCCAAAACTCAAAGTATTCAATGACTAAAATGGAGTGGGTTTATATGCTTTGAGTGCATGCAAGAATTTTTCGAAGGGTGTGAAATTGTTATCTTTAGCTAGACATTTGGCTTTCAAAACTAGGGTTTAATGTCAACTTTGTCTAACTAGGCAAGGATTTATGTTCCGTTTTGTTGGATTTTTAAGTCTTTGGGAAAATATAAAGAACTTTAGGTTAAAGAGATATTTCAAAAAGCAAATAGTGTTTGGTAAAGTGTAATTTAAAAGTGCATTGAAAAGCAACTTTGGTTTAAATGATGTTTTGAAAAAATTTCACTTATAAAGGACTTTTGTTATTTAAAAAAAAAACTAAAGTCAAACTCTTCACCAAACGCTAGTAAGACAGATCTACACACCGACTATCGTCACCTTAGGCAACCCTCTGCAAGGCTACTACGGTCATGTGACCTTAGGTGGCCCTAGTTAGGGTCGCATGACCCTTGCCTGGGGTCGTGCGACCTTGGTGAGGGGTCGCTAGTGCTAGATCTAGTTCGCTGGCCGTTAGATTTGGGTCATTGGCAAAGTTGCACGATGGAAAATGGTGGGGGAATTTTCGAAATTTTGAACATTTTTAACAAGGGCAAAATTGGAAAAAATGTATCAGTATTATGAAAATGCTAAAGCCAAAATTTGGATCCGTCTTAAGTTAAGGGACTTTAGAGGGCTTTAGAAATACAATTGCATCATCCCAAAGCTCAACAAAAAATTGCCAAACGGTACTTATATTTGCCCAAGGTAATTTAGAGCCCCAAAAGCTTTTGGTAAAACTACACGAAATGTATGAAGGCCCAATGCAAGTTTGAAAAGCATGATGCACTTGTCTTGAGCAAGCTGGGGGAAAATTATCTAAAAAGTCACAAACATATTATGCTTTTGCCAATTCAATCCTAAACCTATCAATTTTGTCAATTAAGTCTGAAACATTTTCAAGTTTTGCCAATTGTGGCCGAATGGACTCAATTTGCAAAATTGAAATGTTTACAATTCAATTAGCAAAAATCTAATAAGTTTATGACTTTTTGAATAATTTTCCCGCTAGCTAGGGATGCGATCTCGACATTTTTAAGAAAATGGGCCTTGCATCAAATAGGTCTCGTCTCGTGCAACTTTAAGGCTTTTGCATGAGAAGGCCCAATTACAATTCATGAATTGGACGAATGCAATCTCGAAAACCTTCTTTTTTTTTCTGAAAAGGGCCATTTGTCTCATAACGAGCCCCGATGCAATTTCTTAAAACTCAATGTGGGATGGATCCATTTGGGCAAATTCAAACGAGCAAGGACTGAAGTGCGAAAAGCAAACAGTATGAACCAAAAGGAACCTAGTGATATCATATCGGCATAGACACTCGCACGAACTTGTGAGGTTCAATGCCTATTAGAGATGGGTGCCATCTAGGTTTTAAGGCTTCCGCTCTAATCATGACCTCCGATGAAACGAGCGGCGTCGAGTCGGCATGATACCACGTACCTCCGACTTGCAGACAGCCTTAGCAAAGTCGTGTGTCTCTTATATATATTCTCTGCACATGTGACTGCACACATGCATGGCCACCTTAGCAAAATTTGAAAATATATAGAAGAGGAGAACATAGGCCTAATTAATTTTCTCTTTTTTCTGCCCACTTGCAATTGCGAGGCTGGTGAACCTCATCGGTGTCTCAACAGGGTGGCTACCTCTCGCAGGTGATCGCGCGAGGGCCATAGGAGCTTGCCCCTGAACAAGCAAAAGGCGAAAGCCCTCGTGCTCGGGGTTGGCACCATCGCAAGCCACGCTGAGCAGGGTCATCGGACCTCATGAGGGTAAGTTGACCCTTGCTCTGTGATCGTACACGGTGGCCTATAGCCCTCGCCTGCTATCAACAAAGGCCGTGGCCCTTGCGCAACTATCGGCCTCACTGCGTTGGCGGAGGGTGACGCATTTATCTCCCCCTCCCTCTCTTCTCCCCTTCCCCATGTTTCTGTTCTCTCTCTGTTTTTTTTTTTTTTAACTATTTTTTGAGTTTATTGATGTGGTCATACACGTGGATAGCCATGTCAACGAATGTGGGGTCTATGTGATGAATGGACGGCCATGTCAGCTAAAAGGACCAAATCAGCTTAAATAAAAAACATATGCGGACCAATATGACTAAAATTGAAGTTTAAATGCCAAATTGAATATCGATTAAGAATTTAAGGATCAATTTTGGGCCTTTTAGCATTGTACTTACACAATATCTTAGTTACGTAGCATTGGTGATCACATAATCAAACTACTATTTCTTGGTCTCGTGACATATATTGATTTTGGGGTTCACAAGATTGGCCCATCTGAATATGGGAAGTCCGTGACGCCACAATTTCATTTGTGTTTCACCTTTCATGTGAGCTTTTGTCCAATAATAATATGAAATAATAGGTAACTTTAGTCTATACTAGTATAAATGCCCTTGCGTTGCGCGTGTCAAAAAAGTTAATTTAAAAGATTTTGCAAAATGGGCGCCTTAGTATGAAGTATTTGAATTTTTTTTTTTGGTTGAAATGAAATATTTGAATTTGCACTGTGGAAAAAGCCAACTTTCAAATTCGACATCCCCTTTAAATAACAAAAGTGTCGTTCTTCTCAATATTAAAGATTGAAGAAAAAAATCTTTAAATTTTCTTGAATAGCTACCGAACAAATCTCCAATATATATATTCAACTTAATCTACCTTGAAATTCGTATTTCTATCCCTATTTTAGTGTAAAAGAAATCACCCACCTCGATATCCAATAGGATGCATGGAGCGCACGTGAGGGAACTAAAGAATAAATAGAACACACTTAAAATGAAAAATTTCGTTAAGATGATGTATTATTAATTACTAGAAAGAAAATTTTTTGCCGGAGATGATGTACACGTATAAGTGGAAAGATACAAAACATTTCAACACTTACATTTTTTTTAAGAAAGGTTGCTTGTTAGATAGAAAAAGGTTGAAAATTTTAAATTGAAGTACATTAGAGATAAGATAAAATTATTAATTTACACATTCAACCATTGACAGAATACTTATAACATAACTAATAGAATGATATTCTTGAAAAAAAAAACAACTGTGATCTCTTAAAAATAAGAGATATTATTTGTTTAATATAATAATATAGAAAAGGGAAAAAAAAAAGGGTTGTTATATCTGAAAGGTCTTCACCTTAGATTTGCATTTTCCGGGTCTTACTTGGCAACCTCGTGGCCACTATCATCTCACCAAGAAATCTCCCACCAATGCTGACATTGGAGGACACCAGGTGTCGTTGGATAGAGCCCTTATCTCATTGTCCCATTGGAGGACTTGGTCCGATCCTGAGATGGAAGATTAGCTTTTAGCTCGACTATTAATGAAACAAATGTATTAAAAGTTTCAAAACTTTATCATCGAATTGCGAATGAATTGTAAGAGTATTAAAAACTACAACTGAATCCTCAAATTTATCAAATTGGTGCAATCACCTTTCTTTAATTTTATCAAATTAAGATAACAAAAACTGCTTATATGTTCATTTTCGTTATTTTCTTCATCCCGCGTGGCATTAACATTATTAACGGGTGGAGGCGTCATTGATGACTGGGCCTAGCTAGTCAGGGAAATCTTATAATTTATAGCACCGGTTATTCAACCTAAGTTTGCTTTTAGAAGAGTAGAAAAACATAAAATGAATGTAAATCAGCTGGATTAGATCGTTTTTCTCCATAAGAGTTGTCTGCTTAAACTCGAATCATTTTATTTTCACAAAGAAGAAATTCAAAAAATTAAATCACAAAAATGCATAGCCAAGAGATGCAACAACTTTTTGGCTGGCGGATTATTGAGCTTTAATTTCCGATATGAAATGAAAACACAATTTGAAGACAACAGAAATTCAGTAAAAAGAAATTCGAACGCGATACGACACAACACAACTTAACTCCAAAACTAACATAATCGGCACATATTTGCCCGTTTTCAATTATAAACGATCGATAACCACGTCGATTTATTCTCGTGATGACATGGAATGATGCAAATAAATTACGCAAACAAGATGACACGACACGAGTTGTCACTCGTGATAGAGTGAACCAAAAGCTCCAAATAAATATCTGACCAATCGATGGTGATGACCTATCAAAGGTCCCCCGTCAAGTGTCTTAACGTGAAAATTCCTCGAAGTTGCGTGCGGACCAATCAACCGCGACATCGCACGTAGCCATCGAAGAAACTTCAAAAAAAAATCTAGAAACGCTGGTACGAACCGCACGAACTGGTGGAGTAGGGCGAGCCACGTAGGATAAGAGCGGAGGCAAGGATGGAATCTCGAACGACCAATCAAATGCGAGATAGAGATATCACACGATAAGGCTCATATCACTCCGATCCCAGTATTTATGTTCCACCAAACGTTGCCGATTCGTATCATTCTCCCACACTTCCTCACCTCACCAAAGCTGAACTACTAAGCTAGAATGGCAGCCTCCACCATGGCCCTCTCCTCCCCTTCGCTCGCCGGCAAGGCCGTGAAGCTCTCCCCGTCGGCCCCCGAGCTCTTCGGCAACGGGCGAGTCGCCATGAGGAAGACCGGCGGCAAGCCCATCTCGTCCGGGAGCCCGTGGTACGGCCCCGACCGCGTCAAGTACCTCGGCCCCTTCTCCGGCGACCCCCCGTCCTACCTCACCGGCGAGTTCCCCGGCGACTACGGGTGGGACACCGCGGGGCTCTCGGCCGACCCGGAGACCTTCGCCAAGAACCGGGAGCTCGAGGTGATCCACGCCCGGTGGGCCATGCTCGGGGCCCTCGGGTGCGTCTTCCCGGAGCTCCTGGCACGCAACGGCGTCAAGTTCGGCGAGGCCGTGTGGTTCAAGGCCGGCGCCCAGATCTTCAGCGAGGGCGGGCTCGACTACCTCGGCAACCCCAGCCTGATCCACGCCCAGAGCATCCTGGCCATCTGGGCCAGCCAGGTCATCCTGATGGGCGCCGTCGAGGGCTACCGCGTCGCCGGCGGGCCCCTCGGCGAGGTCACCGACCCGCTCTACCCGGGAGGGAGCTTCGACCCGCTGGGGCTCGCCGACGACCCCGAGGCCTTCGCGGAGCTCAAGGTGAAGGAGATCAAGAACGGGAGGCTCGCCATGTTCTCCATGTTCGGGTTCTACGTGCAGGCCATCGTGACCGGCAAGGGGCCGCTGGAGAACCTGGCCGACCACCTCGCCGACCCGGTTAACAACAACGCTTGGGCCTACGCCACCAACTTCGTCCCCGGAAAGTGAGGGTCGACCTATCCTGTGTAAACGAGAGGGTTTTCTTGACGATTCTTGTGCTTCCTCGTCTCGTGTAAATTCATGCAAATTACTTAATGGAGCGAGCTGAGAATGTTGTTAACCTTTTGTGTTCTTCCAAATTTCATGGCTGGTCTACCGTCGTTGATATGGAAATTGCCCATTGCTCGCTGGCCAACGGACAGGTACACTACTTGTTACAACATGAGAGTAGCCTAATTCAGAACATTAGGGTTAAATTGCTAATTATTATACACATGAAACTAAGAAAAATGGTTAAGTGCTCGTCAAGTTGGGTTAGGTTCCAGTTCCTAAAAGTGGAATCGATATTTGGACAGTCCGGTTCCCGATTTCAAGTTAGAACTGAATTGACCGGACTTGATCGATGGTGTGTGTATATATATTTATTTATTTATTCAAACAGTTAAGTCAATCATCACTCAGAGATAAATGACTACGTATAGCAGTCACCTTACAACATGCTCGTACCGTATCCTTTCTTATTGTTGGCTAACCTCAGCCTTGGCAATGAGTCCGATTCAACCGCAGCAAGATCACTTCTCTGCATCCAAATCTGTAATTGCCGGTGTCGACAAATTCTGCCTCTTAAGAGATTTAACCAAATGAGGGCAAAGAGAAATAAGAACCTGAGAAAATACCTTCATGGAGTATGACTATATATATTTCTTCAAAAATTCTCTCACTCTTTGACCGATTCCATTGGACAAGACAGGACCATCAATCCTGTCCGGCTCCCGATTCCTGAGTCGATCGGACCAAGAACCGATCACCTCTAATTGTGAGATTAATAACCTGTATTAGATCACAAAATAACTAATAATAAATAATTATAAATTGTTGTGGAGTTCATTTCTTAAAACATTTTTGGTCCACAATTAAAGATTGCTAACTTGCTAAGTGTTATGCTAGTCGAACTTTGAAACTAATTATTTTGTGAGAGGGCAGTGCTGCCGTGACATTACCATTACTTTCGGTGAGTGATGGTCCGATAGGGGCCACCCGTTTAGTTGTTGGAGAGAACCACGGGGTTTTATATATAAATGAAGAAATAAACCAATGACGTTAATAAAGGAAAAAAATAGCCCATGTGATAATTGAACCGCATATCTTAGATAGTAGTAAAATTGATACATATTATATTCATAAGAATTCATAAAAGAAGAAAATTAACTATCAAACGCCCATTTAATATTTTGATTTGCGCACTTTCGACTTTTTCGGAGTTTGAAAAATAAGCTCACTGATCTCTTTATAATTTAAAAAAAATAAAAGACAAAAGGGTAAATTACAATGTGATGTAGGAAACGGAACGAATATGGTTCGGATAATAGTTCTCGCCACAAGAACAGTATGCAAATACAACATCAATTTGCTAAGAGAAACCTAAATCCGAATTCAAATTAAACATGGTCCCACACGATACGAAATAAGAATACTATTCAAACGCAATATAAACATTTCAAGAGAAACCTGAACTTGAACATGAACTAAATATGATCCGACACGAAAATGTCATGAACCAGCTAGTTTTCACCAATTTCATTTAAAAAATGACGGATTTTAAAAGAAGTTAAAGCATTTGGGCCATACACACAAAATGGCACTAAATCTAATAACCAAACATGATAATTACAGCGAAAAGAAAAACATGGATATGATAATACACAGGAATTATCACCCTTATTTCACACTCACAAAAAGTGAGTTTTTATTACTAAAACATGGATATGCATTGTCCAAAGAGTTTTTATGTATATATAATTATGTCAATTTATTACTTTTTATTTATGTAGTAAATACCATTTGGTGGACCAGTAAATATGTGATGCAGATTTTCAATTTTACCTTTTTTCTTTTACATCAAAAAGGGTAGAGGAGAGGTGGCCAAAACTCGCAACCTATCACAAAATTTTTAGTTTGAGCCATAACCATTCGGCACTTGCCGTGACATCCGAGTCTGGCGAAATTTTCATATATTTATTTTTGGAGCCGAGAGAATTTTCATGTATGTGCTCATTATGTGACATTTCACTTTGCCTCTGTGATTGTCTCGTGGCAAGCCGCATGGTGTGTTTCTGCCACGTGGTTCACATTCGACCAATGACTATAAAGTTTAGTGATTTATCATTTTCCAACATCTATATGTTGAGTTTAAATTTCCCCAAAAATAAATTGATGAGGAGAAAGTACATCATATATCTTCTTAATCGGTATAATTTAGTCTTAAACATTCTTTTGGAATATATAATGGTGTAGTTTTCTATTTAACCAAGAATGAAATAGGGTGTATTTTATTTCCTTAAGCAAAACTTCTTGAATGATACAAATCTTTGTTCTAATAGTGTAGTTTCCTTAAACATACCTAAATTTGACTAACTAAGACCGAAACAAATGATATAGTTTTAATCAACTCATGAAAACTTTGAGAAAATAAAATCAACAACCTATTTGAAACATGCATTATTTCGTTTCATTTATTTTTATTTTCCTATTTGAAAACGATTTATCCATTGTCGCTTACATCGCGACCTACCAGTCCCTATTGGGATTAGGCCAAGAGGTATTTGTCAATAGATATGAATAACGATTGGTTCGTTTAAAGGGTGAACCAAATAGTTCAATAATCCAATGACCAAGGCACTCTCAAGCCTTATACCTCGCGCTAGCCATAATCGAGGGTCAGCTAGAAACCCAAATCAAGACGTGGGAGTTTCGTCCCGATATGTGCGAAAACCAGAGGTTCTAAAGATCGAAGATTTGATTACACTAGTAATCTAATTAGTGCCATTTCGGTACCTAAACTTGATCACTCGAAAACTAACGTACCGGGCAGCCTATCAAAAAAAGCTTAAGATCACACCTAACCGTTCTAAAAATAGAAAATAACAGTCAAAGTATTAAAAGCGCATAACAAAACAATCATAAAGAAAATCAACAACCAATGACCTAACATCGTCTTTATAAAGAAAAGGCAATCAAAAGCCTTAAAGTAAAGCCCTAATGGCTTGTCCGAATTTTTGAAATTTTTTAAAGGATTTTTTTCATTTTTCATTTTTTTTGTGAGTTTTTAACCTAAAATCTAGCGAAAATTAAGCCAAAAACTGATTTATGAGCATTTCCTAATTTTCTGGATTTTTTGAAATTTTTATGATTTTTTAATTTTTAAAATTTTTGAAATTTTCTAAACTTTTTAATGTTTTTCATGCTTTTTAATATTTTTGGATTTTTAAACATTTTCGAATTTTTTTGAAATTTTTGAAATTTTTAATATTTTAATATATATTTCTTGAATTTTTGAATTTTTGAATATTTTTATTAATAAAAATTCCGGACCGGGTCCCCTGACCCGATCCGCCCGACTATCTGACCCGGGACCCGCTTTTTCCATTTCTTTTCTTTTCTGTTTTTTATTTTCCCCCTTTTCTTTTTTCTTTCTTTTTCTTTTCTTGTTGTTGTTTTTTTGTTTTTACATTTTCTTCTACCCCTTCCCCCAGAACGTTCTCTTCTTCGCCTCTTCACTGAGAACGTCTTCACCGAGGAAGCCCACCGCCGGTCGACGGCTTGGACCGCGGGTGCCGAAGACCGGCGCTGGCCGTACGCCATGACTGCCGGCCGCCGTTCCAGTGACGATACCAACGACTTACTCCGGTCACGGAACGGACATTAACGTGTAAAAAATCCGATTTCTCTGCTCTCAAATTCTCGACCACCCACCACAGACAGTAACACTAAACATACGAGGACACACACATCAAATGGAGTTAGAGAGCTAACTGTTTCGCTCCAAATCGCGAGCACATCTGGTAACCGGGAATGAAACTTTCGACAAGGAGACGTACACACTCAGCCGACTCGGAGATGTGTGACCCGCAACGAAACCACATGAACCAAAGCGAGAAATTTGAAGTCAGCGACAATAACAGAGCAAATCATGCATAAATCAACACTCTAGAGGATCAGTTTTCATGAAGTTCATCTCAGGTCTCACTTGGGCATTTTACCGCATAGGTGCTGTGCGACTAAAACTACGGATTTCTAAGTCGATTTCAGTGTGGTTTAAAGGTTTTTCTTGGTAGAGATCGTTCAAGAACGTATCCTGGAGGTACAAAGAAACATTTTCCTCATCTTGTGGCGCCGGGCGACCACCGAATAGACTCGGTGTGCCCGGCACCCGAGAGGCAGGGGAGGGGGGAAGCAAAAACAGGGGAGTTAAGACACCCACCTGTTCGTGGCTGTCCAAGTCGAAGCGCGGCGGCTGAGGGGGGCTCGGTGGCGCCCTCCGGCGAGCGGGTATGACTCGAAACTCTCTCATTTAGCTGGACTCTCTCTCGGCCTCCTCTTTCTCCTCTCGCTTCTCTCTTCAATCTTTCTCAGTTGGCGTCTCCGGACTCGAACGCATGGTGGAGAGGGGGAAGAGATTCGCCCCGACACCGCCTTGTCCATCAAGGGGGGCCGGAACACTCGCCTCCAATCCCTCAATCCTCCATTTTCCCTCTTAGTTTTCTCTCCATCTCTCTTGGTTCTTCCCCTCCTCTGTTTTTTTTTTTTTTGCCCCTTGCTCTCCCCTCCTCCTCCATCTCTCTCGAGCTCACTCTCCCTTTCAAAAAATCCACCACCTCTCTCTTTGGCGTCCCTCCAAAATGGTCCCAGGTCAGTCAATGGAGCCAGCTCTTTTTCTTTCTATTTCCAGCTCAAAGCGGCCATTGATCAGTCTGCCCTCACTGCTCTGCTCTGCTTCTTTGTCTTGGTCAGAATTCGCGCGGGGAGGCGAGAGGAAGAGAGGCTGGGCTTGGGGGAAAAGAAGAAAAGAGATGGGCCGAGCTGGGCCCAGACGTGAAGAAAGAATAAAAAAGGGGAGCTGGGCTGACACGGCCCCGATTCGCCCCCTTATTTTATTTTTATTTTTTTAAAATGTTTATAATTATTTTTTAAATAAAATAAAATAGATGAAATAAATTAAAAGGAAAACATGTTTCACTAAATTCTATTAATGCAAATAGGCCTAATATCTATGTGCCATATAATTTAATGAAAATATTTTTGCTTGGGCGTTAAAAATAAACTCCTAATTTTCTATACACTTAAATCCTAAACGACTTAGCAAAATTTAGGTGTCAACAGCTTATATCATCTAAAATAACATAATTTTAAAAATAAAATGAAGATATTTTTATTCAAAAAATAAATCGGTTAGTTTATTGTTCAACAGCCTTTTTTTTAATCTTAAACGTATATTGAAATTTAAATAAGGAACAAGGAGGGATGTTCTTGACTTTTACTTATTGGTATTTTGTATAAATGATTAGAAAAGAGTTTTTAATTGTTATTTTTTATGCTCTACGGGTAAGAGCTCCAAATAATATACAGATGAAATTGATTGACTCTAATAACTAGAACGAGAATGAACATAAATAAAAGTACATTTACTTATTCGTCTGAAGTTCATTGCAATCTATTATTTAAACTCGGAATTTTTCTCGAGTCTTGATATTCTTTTTCTCTTATAATTACAGCACATCATATGTGCTATTCTGTTAAGATACGTTTTGCTAGTTGATGAAATTTTTACTTATCTAAAAAAATAGATTATTAATAATTAAATTGATTAATATATATCGTATCAATAATTACGTGGAGGTGGACTATTTAGCTAATGGATTACATTAAGTTAATCAAGCATGTTAATAAGATATTGAAGAGTGTCCCAATTCATCATCGAAAAAAAATTAGTACTCATACTTTTGAAGCAATAGGGAAAATTCCATATCAATTCACACACGCATCTCGATTTCGTTTTGTTTATTTAAATCGATCGTTGTGAATCATGATTAGACCTAATCAACAAGTAAGTAGCCCAAACAAACCCAGTCGGCTCAAAGGGCAAAATTGAAAAGTACAAGTAAGAAATTGTGTTCTTAGCCCAGCTTGCTCACCCAGTGGATCAAGATCACGAGAAATGCAATCGCTTTTGTCAAAAAATTATTAATATTTTCGGCTTCGTTTGTTTCATATAATATATATGATTTGAAAAATATATTCCTAGAAATGACTGCTCATGCCGTTTGAAATAATTAGTAGATAAAAAATATTTTTATTATCAACAATAATTTATATCTAAATATTTCCGTGGACGACGTATCTTTCAATTCCTTCATATTTATAAGCGATACATACAATCATTTTAAAAAATATATATTTTTTAAATTATTTATTTTTTGCGAAATAAACCTACATCACATAAAATAGAGCAGGAGAAGGGCATATACTATATTGGCTTGTTATTAAATTTTCTCTTCAAATAAGCAAACAGCATCGAAATTACGTATTTGACCTTGGAGAGCATACTCCATTACATTTTTTTTTGTTTGCGTAATCTATTTGCTCTGTTCAGCGTTATCTCTGCGGTGTGCGCACGTGTGATCCGCGCTCGCTCACGGCTTGACTCTGACTCCGGCCGGCCATACGCGCACCTCCTCGGCTCCATCGGACCAAGCGGCGGCGGCGGCGTTGCGGAGCGGCATCCGTAGGGACCCGATGCCTGTTCTCCAACAGGTCTGGTCACTCGTTACTTTCCCTTTCGCTATCGAGCGGTTTCAATTCACGGGACAGGGTTCGCGGCTTGCCTTGCAGCTCGCGCCTTTTCTTGCCCCTTGATTTCCCTGAATTTGACCGACCCCTCTTTTCGTTTCTCCGTCGCTGCAACGAGGAACAATCCCACATAGCAGTACTCTTCTTTCTTTGCTGGGTCGGTTCTGATTCCTGTCGTTTGGCGTACAGAAGTTCTCCGGTGGCATTTCTGCACACTTTTAATCCATGCCAGTTCGAGTGGCATCGGTTACGTTGTAATTTATCGAACTTGTGTCGTATCTTGATGAACTGGGTTTTGAAAATGAAAACCCAAGTGCGAAGTCTGCTTTTGGGCTTGAAGATCTGTGCAGTTGTAGTGGTGCTACAAACTCCAGAGTGTGTTCTTGAGTTTTAATCTTTGCGGGTCATGTTTTGTTTCTCCTTTTCGATCCTATGGTTCAACTAAATTGACATATGATCCTGCAGGTCAGCTGGAGGGCACTTATGGGGAAATAAGTTTCAATCTTGAAGTAGCAAAAGGAAGCACGTGCCATTTCCTGCATAGATTATGGCTCTTGGCTCAGTTGTAGCTGCTCTTACTGCTCTGGTTCTTCTGATAGTGATCCGCTTTCTATACATCGTACTTTGGGGTGGAAAACCACGCCATGGGAAATCTCGGAGAACCTATAGTACCCTCATTGTTTTAGGCTCAGGTTAGCTAGTAAATGGTTTACTTGTTAGCTTCTTTCTAGATTTCATTCGCTGTGAACTCATCGTGGTTATACTTGTCCATTCATCGACTTTTGCAGGGGGTCACACTGCCGAGATGTTGAATCTCTTGTCTGTGTTGCAGAAAGATAGGTTTGCACCTAGATTCTATATTGCGGCTGCCACGGACAATATGAGTCTCCAAAAAGCTCGCGTGATGGAGGACTCTCTGATTGACGCGGTAAAGTGCTAATAGCTGTGCTTTAAGGATATGTCAACTGAGTTTCCTGCTTTATGCTTGTGATAATTCTCTATCACTGCCGTTATTGTTCTTATAGGACTTCAATCACTCAATTGTTCTTTCAAAAGATGCTTGAGAACATGGATTTTGCGAATGAGGATTCACATTTGAGATTTTGATTGTGCCGAGACCTTGATTATGTAGTAGGAATGTAGAATGAGGTTATTTGTGGTTCATAATAGAGCATTGACATTGGTAGCAGTTGAGAAACAACACCCTTGGAAGGACCAGCTTGTCGAGGAGAGCGGAAACCAATTCTAGCTCAAGATGTGAAAATAGTATTCATCTCATAGACCCTTCACTTGTATTTGAGTCAACTTGTAGTAGAGATTTAATTCTTGAAATAGACTTAGCTATAGCTATATGAGGGCCCTTGGGATAAAGGAGCTAAATTTAGTTAGTTCCTGCCCGGACGCTACAGAAGAGTCACTAAATCACTGGGGAAAGAATCAGTGGGCAGATAAGTTCAAGTTAAGTGTTTTAGCTACATTTCGAGGGAAGTAGTAATATATCAATGTCTTGGTTACCATACTTGTTTGCTGATTGATGATTTGTGATGTGCATTAGAACTTGAGAGTACCAGTACATAGTTTGATACCTTTACTATCCTGATGTTTTTGCTAGGGATGGTGACGGTGTTAGAGTATTTCATGTCAGAATCCACACTTCACGTATCTGTGTCAAAAGTACTGGAAGAGGGTCTTTTGTGAACCGAGTGGCATGGTAGTCGGTTGAGTGCATTTGATTAATGTATGTGCAAACAAGGAATAAGACTTTAGATATCAAAGAACTCATTAGTGTCCTCCAACAGAGCATAGAATAGTTAGTGCCTTGCAACCTAAATTTCAGGAAACCCTGTTTCTAAAGATTCCTTTATAAAATGTTTAATGGTAATGCTATATATGTCACCTGTTGATGACTTTTTGAATCGTGTAATAACATACTCATCTAAACCTGATTTCATAGAGCGAGGCAACCTCACATTGAAATAATACATACTGAAAAATTATTTGGGTTTAATCTAAATAAAGCATACTGAAATCATCATTTGCATGGCTTTGTGAGAGCCCAATTGTCTTTTGTCTGAAATACTAAGGCAAAGATTGATTGATGAAACAGATAAAAGAAACCATTGTGCTCGACTTGCTAGTTAGATGATCCAGTTTCGCTTGAATAACCTGTGGAAGCTAGATCAAACTTTTGAGATTTCAACTTCCAATGCCGTATTATCTGTGCAGCGTCGATAGCATGTCTGGTTCAGTGTCATCATCTTCTTGTCGTGACTCATTATTGCTTAACAAATATATGGAGAATGCTTTGTTTGCAGGATTTAATCCCCATGGGTTCATTTCATAAATTAGATTTGGGGTGTCGCATTTCAATTATCACTAGTTTAGTTGGACAACACACACACACACACACTCAGATATGCACGCATACACATACACAACAAGGATGTGCCACCGAAATGTGGGAAAGCATGTGACTCCCATTAGTGCAGTTGTCTGTCGCTGGCTCAGCCGGAGCCATGTCATTCCCTCGTTCTATCTTTTGTTGATTGCAGCTGACATTTGTGATGCACCACAATTTATTGAGAAATCTCCTTCATGTGTAGGCTGGGGTCAAGGTAGAGGAAACTGCCAAGTATTTGCAGATATACCGGAGCAGAGAAGTCGGTCAATCATATGTAACTTCTGTTTGGACAACATTAGTTGCCACAGCTCATGCGCTTTACCTCATGATTCAACTTAGACCAGAAGTGGTAATGTCAAGTATAAAGTTTAATTTTCTTCTTGTTTTTGTAAGTTATAAAATTTGTTCTGCATATTTGATGGATAAAGTTTACATTGGAAGTGCAGATCCTCTGTAATGGCCCCGGGACGTGCATTCCACTCTGTGCAATTGCCTTCTTATTCAAGGTCTGGAATTTCACTCTGTCAGTGCTTTCTTTTTTCCGAATATGTTGAGGATTCATTATCGATCTGTTTGTCATTAGAACTGAAAGACAGCAATGGAAACCGTGGCAGGTTCTGGGAATCAGATGGTCATCTATATTTTACATGGAGAGCATAGCGAGAGTGAAAAGACTGTCTCTAAGTGGATTGCTTCTCTACAAATTACGAGTAGCCGATCAGTTTTTCGTGCAATGGCCACAGCTGCAGAGAAAATACCCTCGGGCTGAGTATGTTGGTTGTCTTATGTAGGTGATTAAGATGTCTCTTACACAGAGAGAGAATCGTATGTCTAATTCGAAGCAACAGTTATGAGGCGGCAGCAGCATAAATACAGACTTATTAGCAGTATTCCTGCTCCAGAATAAGTTAGGATGAATATAATTCATCAGAAGGTGCACAGCAAGCATATTTGGTAGTTCCTGTTTCCAAGAGGATGTATTCGGCTCTACTCGAGTATGTCATTAGAAGAGGATATGGTGATTATCTGAACAGTGTAAAGGCTGAAGTACATTGTCAATGGTATGTTGTGTTGATGTAGTGAACATTGTGCCTCTGTATTCATTTGAATTTTGCATGCTGGTCTAGAGGCAAAAATGGTGTTTGGGTAGCATTTGTTCAAATCCGACCCGAATCCGATCTGTGATTCCAACCCTCATTATCACATTTTTTATTAAATCAATATTTAAGCAATACAAATTGAGAAAATTACTTTTCGAAATTTCGATTTTTCATGAAAAAATTGAGCTTAAGAAAATTAGCAAATTGGTTGCGGTTGAGATGGATTTATTTTGCATTTCGTCCTAGTAGAAAATCAAAACTAAGGAAACTACTGGGTGATTGACCAATATATCCTGCAGTCCGGATAAAAAAAAGATGCAAGCTGTTCTATGAATTTCATCCAATGTTGGTCCTCAAACGAGTTCTTGCTTCATTTTTTTTTTGGGTCGGATAATCAATCACCCAAAATTCAACTTGAGAACACTGTTTAGGTAAATTAATATCTGATCCGCTTCACATATTCAGACATAAACATTAAAAAAAAATTGTACATATAATTTACCAAATTAACAATTCATGAGAATTATTTTACAAAAAATTATTATCAAATAATATTGCGTTTATCGATTTGTAGTTCTTTCGATATGTTTTAAACATATGGAACGAATCAAAGCCGAAACCATAATTTAATAATACCAATCACGTTGTAAACAATAAAATATGATATTCTTCATCTATTCATCTTTGTCGATAGAAAATACAAGAATATCGTTCAACATTGGCGGTGAGCGCAGCTTTCTTGAAATAGATTTCTTTTTCTTTTTTTCTTTTTTTCCCCTTTTTGTTGGGCGATTTCCTGTATTTGAATACTTGGTTATCGAGAGAGAGATACGAAAGCATCCGGGGGCGTCGTGACGTCATCGGTATCCGTTGTAGACAAGACAGTTTTTTTCCGTTTTTTTCCGTTGTTTCGGGAATATAACATTGGTTTCCTCGTTTTCTCCTCGGACTCTTCCGAAAGAGAGAGAGAGAGAGAGAGAGCGTGGTTTGAATACGAGGTTAGGGTTTATCTTTGGAATGTCAATCACATCAATCTCTCTCTCTCTCTCCGTCTCGCTCTCTCTTTTAGCCATGAACGTGTCTTCTTCGTTGATGGAGGATGCAGGCTCGCTTGAAGGTCGGCAGCGACGGCGTTGCGGATCATCGGCATCTTCTCCCGCAGGTTTTCGCTCAGCACTTTCCTTTCCCTGTTGAGCGATTTCAGTTCACGGGAGAGGGTTCTTGACTTGTGATGTTGTTCTTCTTCTTGCGGTTCGTCAGTTCAGCTCGTGCCTTTTCTTGCCCTCGATTTCCCTGAATCTGACCGACCCTTCTTTTGTTTCATCCGTCGGTACAACGAGGAAAAGTCCCATTAGTTCGGTGCTCTTCTTTTTTTGGGGGGTCGATCTTGATTTCTCTTGTCTGCATATATAGACATTCCTGAGTTGCTTTTCTGCACGTTTGAGTTTGCCCAGTTCGAGTGGCATCTGTTTCTTTAAAACCTCTGCGACATCGACTTTGTCTTGGTTTGGAGTCGAGAGAAGAAAGAATATGGCAGAACGAAAGGTGGTGAATAAGTATTACCCCCCAGACTTCGACCCTTCCAAGCTGCGTACGTTTGGGGGGAGGCCAAGAAATCAACAGATTAAGGTCCGGATGATGCTTCCGATGAGCATCCGCTGCAACACTTGCGGGAATTTCATCTACAAAGGGACAAAGTTCAATTCTAGGAAGGAGGTTGTTGTCAGTGAGACGTATTTGGGGATGCAGATATTCAGATTTTACTTCAAATGCACTAAGTGCTCTGCTGAGCTCGCAATCAAAACCGATCCTCAGAATTTGGATTACGTTGTGGAGTTAGGGGCGATAAGGAATTTCGAGCCCTGGCGTAAGCAGGATGAGGTGGCAGAGAATGAGAAGAGGAAGAGGGCGGCTGAAGGGATGGGCGACGCAATGAAGCGCTTGGAGAATAAGGCGCTTGATACCAAGAGAGAGATGGATATCCTGGCCTCTCTCGATGAGATGATATCAATGAAGTCGAGATGTGCAAATGTGGAGGTAGATGCAATGCTGGGGGTTCTAAAACGCACATCTGCTGCAAAGGAAAAGAAGCTAGAGGAAGACGATCAAGCACTTCTCAAGTCAATTGTGTTCCGTACATCCAAAGATTTTGTCCGTAAGATCGAAGATGAAGATTCTGAGGATGAGGAAGATTTGACTCGACCAGTGAAAAGTACTATCAAGAAGAGAAGACTTCGTGAGGAATATTTTGACAAGCCAACAGATTCATTGACAAAAGCTACTTCCTTGGTGTCAATTGTCGTGGTAAAGAAAGCTGCCACAACCTACAAAATTAGTGCTAAAATTGTAAAGGCTAAAGAAGATCAAGCAGATAAGAATAGTGGTCTGAGCTCACTACTTCAAAACTACGAAAGTAGTGATGCTGATGATGATTGAAGTATGGTTTAGTTGCAAATGGTATTATTCATTTTCTCTTTCTATTAGCAGAAATTTTTTTATTCTATCTCGATTGTAATTTCTGACTGAAGGGAAATACATGCGAGGTATTTTTTGATGGAAATTGTTTTTTGTCCAATGCAAAAGCTTTAGCTGACAGTCCTCCTCACATGTAGCCCGGACTTAGGGCTAATTGGGGAAGCAAATAGGGGGGTTTGGAAAGATTTAAATTCTCTCTCACACCATAGACAGGCAAAGATTGATTAATCATCTTTACGAGAGTCCAATCATCTTTAGTAAGGGGTAGTAAGGCAAAGAATGATTAATGAACAAGATAAAGAAACCATTGTGCTTGACTTGCTAATTTAATAGTTCTAAATCCAGTTTCTCTTGAATAACCTTGGGAAACTAGAAGAAACTTTTGAGATTTCACCTTCCATTTTGTTCTATATGTCTGGCTCAGTGTCATCATCTTTATGTCATGACTGATTATTGCTTAACACAAACATGAAAGAATACTTCTTTTGCAGGATTTCACCCTCCATGAATTCATTTTTTGTCATTGATTTGGGGTGTCAATTTCAGTTATCACTACTTTAGTTGGACAAAACACGCACGCACACATGGGCTCACTCAGACATGCACACAAAGACACACATACACAACAAGCATGTGATCCTTAATGTAGGAAAGCATGTGGCTCCCATTAGTGCAGTTGTCTTTTGCTGGCTCAGCCGGAGCCATGTCATTCCCTTGTTCTATCTTTTGTTGATTGCAGCTGACATTTGTTATATCTCACACACTTCATTGAGAAATCTCCTGCATGTGTAGGCTGGTGTCAAGGTAGGGGAAACTGCAAAGTATTTGCAGATATACCGCAGCAGAGAAGTCGGTCAATTGTATGTAACTTCTGTTTGGACAACTTTAGCTGCCACAAGTTGCCACAGCTGATGCATTATACCTTATGATTCAACTCAGACCAGAAGTGGTAATTTCTTCCTATAAAGTTGAATCTTTTTCTTGTTTTTGTCAGTTATAAAATTTGCTTTGTGTACTACTTTACGGTGATGATAACATTGGAAGTGAAGATCCTCTGTAATGTGCCCTGGAATGTGCGTTCCGCTGTGTAATTGCCTTCTTATTCAAGATTTGGTGTTCCCCTCTCTGTCAGTGCTTTCTTTTTTTGGAATTATATAGAGGATTTCATTCTTGATCTATTTGTCATGGGAACTGAAAGACAGCGATGGAAACTGTGGCAGGTTCTGGGAATCAGATGGTCGTCTATATTTTACGTGGAGAGCATAACTACAGTGAGACGACTGTCTCTAAGTGGATTGCTTCTCTACAAACTAAGAGTAGCGGATCAGTTTTTCATGCAATGGCCACAGCTGCAGAGAAAATACCCTCGGGCTGAGTATGTCAGTTGTTGTATGTAGGGGTATAAATGGTTCGGTTCGGTTCAGTTTTTCAAAAAAACCGAACCGAACCGAACCATTAAGGATGCCCCTTGAACCGAACCGAATTTGAACCGAACCGAATTGGAACCGAACCGAAAAATCGATTTGGTTCGGATCAGTTTTCGGTTTCAAGTTCATTAAGCATAAAGAGAGAGGAGAGAGGAGAGAGAAGGGAAGAGAGAGAGGGCAAAATAGCCCTAAACCAAAGTGTTTATTTTAGTTTGGTTCGATCCGAACCGAACAGAACCGAACCGAACCGAAATGAACCGAACTGAAAAGAAAAATTGGTTTATTTTGATGATCCGAACCGAAACCGAAACCGAACCGAAATGCACGAAATTTTCGGTTCGGTTCGGTTCGGGTTCGATCTCGGTTCAGTTTTTCGGTTCGGTTCTAACACCCCTAGTTGTATGTAGGCAATTAAGATTCGTGTCTGAGATGTAGAGAATCACATCTTTGATTGAAAGCAACAATTATGAGGCGGTGGCGGCATATAAGTACACTTTCAATTTGAGATTTGAATTGTGCCAAGACCTTCCTGTTTCTGGAATAGGAATGTAGAATGAGGTCTGTAGGTCTCAATAGAGCATTGGCATTGGTGGCGATTGGGGTACTATACCCTAGGGAGGATCAGCTTGTTGGATAGAGTGGAAATCAATTCCAGCTGGAGATGTGAAAAATAGTAGTCATTCCCTGAAATAGACTTAGCTCTAGCTATATGAGGAGGCCCTTGGGATAAAGGAGCTAATTTAGTTAGTTTCCTGCATGGAGGAGTAACCATATAGAGGAGTCCCTGAATCATTGGGGAAGTTAAGGCGGGGGAAAAATCCAGTGAGCAGATAAGGTTAGTTTAAATCCCTTTAGCTACATTTCTACGGAAGTAGTTTTTTCAGGGTCTTGGTTGCCATACTTGTTGCTGATTAATGACTTGTGATGTGCATTAGAAATTTGAGAGTACCAGCACATTGTTTGATACCTTGAATGTTATGAATTGTTTGCTAGGAGATGATGATGGCGTTAGACTATTGCATATTCGATTCCATACTTCACATATCTGTGGAAAAAGTACTAGAAGAAGATCATTTGTGAAGCGAGTGGCATTGTAGTGGGTTGGGTGTAGTTCAGGCTTGGGCAAACAAGGAATAAGACTTGGATATGAAAGAACTCAATAGTGTCCTCACGACAGAGCATAAAGTAGTGCATTGCAACCAAAGTGTTGGGAACCCCTATTACTAAAGATTGCTCTGTAAACTGTTTTGTGGTAACAGCTAAATATGTTGCCTGCTGATGACTTTTCGACTCTTGTGATAACATGCTCCTATCTAAAGCTGATTTCATAGAGCAAGGCAACCTCACATTGAAGCAAACCATACCGACAAATTATTTGGGTTTAATCTGAATAAATTATAGTGATCATTTGCATGACTTTGCGAGAGTCCAATCGTCTTTTGTGGGAAGTAGTAAGGCAAAAATTGATTAATAAAACAGACAAAAGAAATCATTGTGCTCGACTTGCTAGTTAGTGCTAAATCCAGTTTCGCTGAATTACCTTTGGAATCTATGACAAATTTTTGAGATTTCATCGTCCGTTTTGTTCTTTTATATGTGCAGGGTGATAGCATGTCTGGCTCAGTGTCATCTTCATCTCATGACTCATTATTGCTTGGCACAGACGTGAAGAATACTTCTTTTGCAGGATTTAATCCTCCATGAGTTTATCTTGTTTTGTATATTTGGGGTGTCAATATTCAGTTTTCTCTAGTTTAGTTGGACAAAACACACACACACATACACACAAAACACACATAACAAGGATGTCAAACCAGAATGTAGGAAAGCATGTCCCATTAGTGAAGCCGTCTGTTACTGCCTCAGCCGGAGTCATGTTGTTCCCTCATTCTATCTTTTGTTGATTGCAGCTGACATTAGTGATATACCACAATTTATTGAGAAAGCTCCTGCTGTGTAGGCTGGGGTCAAGGTAGGGGAAACTGCAAAGTATTTGCAGATATACTGGAGCAGAGAAGTTGGTCAATCACATGTAACTTCTCTTTGGATGACTATAGTTGCGACAGCTCATGCACTGTACCTCACAATTCAACTCAGACCAGAAGTGGTAATGTGTTCCTATCAAGTTTAATTACTTTCTTGTTTTTGTTAGTTATAAAATTTGCTTTGCGTATCATCCGCCTGGGTGGCGCTGCTGGAGCGCGCACTCTTCCTCTCGCAAAAGGTTGAGTGTTCAATAACATTAACACTGGAAGTGCAGATCCTCTGTAACGGCTCCCCTGCAACAAAAAAAAAAAAAAAAGAAAATTTGCTTTGCGTACTCAACGATAACATTAACACTGGAAGTGCATATCCTCTGTAACGGCTCTGCAATGTGCATTCCATTGCCTTCTTATTCAAGGTTTGGAATTCTCCTCTGTGTCAGCGCTTTCTTTTTTGGAATTATGTGGAGGAATTCATTTTATTGATCTGTTTGTCATGAGAACTGAAAGACACAAATGGAAAACGTGGCAGGTTCTGGGAATCAGATGGTCATCTATTTTTTATGTGGAGAGCATAGCTAGAGTGAGAAGACTCTCTGTAAGTGGATTTCTTCTCTACAAACTGAGAGTAGCTGATCAGTTTTCGGTGCAGTGGCCACAGCTGCGGAGAAAATACCCTCTTATGTAGGTGATTAAGATTTGTGTCCTACACACGGAGAGAATCATGTGTTTAAATTAAAGCCACAGTTGTGAGGACGTGGCGGCGGCATAAATGCAGACTGTTCCTCCTAAGGAATAAGGTGGGCTGAATTGATTTTAGCCAAAGGTGCGGGCATCAAATGATGCATTCTTGCCTTCAAGACAATGTGTTCAGCAGGCTTGAATACGTCATTAGAAGAGGATATCGGAACAGCATAAAGGCCGTAAGTACATATTATCGATATGTGGCGTCAATATGGTGAGAATTGTACCTCTGTATATGTTTTTTTGCGTGCTGGTTTTGGGGGAAACAATGGTGTTTGGGTAGCATTCAAATGAATCCGATCCGAATCTGATTTTTGTGATTCCTTCGTCATTCAAATACATATAAAGTATTGTATTCCTAAATCTAACCTTATTGACAAGTGTTTAAGCCATTTTTTCTGCTAGAAATGGAATCTATTGATTACTTTGATTTTAGAAAACTATTGGATCGTCCACAAGTACCTCGTCTTCTTGCCTATTTGCTTCACTTCTCGGATCTCAAGCTCAGACATTAGCTTTTAACATAGCAGAGAGTTTCTGTTCGAAATAATTTGTAGCATGAAAATTTGAGGTGAACATGGCACGAGTACACTAATTTGGAATTTTTTGTAATATGAAAATTAGTTTGAGATAAATGTGACACGGGTGTACAATTTAGGAGTTTCGGCGGTATTAACCTTTCTGTTTTCTTATGTCCTCTTTCTGTGCTTGAATTCTTTAGAGAGGGAGAGAAATCAACCAAGTCATTGGGCTAGTTTGGTATGAGGTTCGAGATTTTATTTTAATCCAAAAGAGAGCTTGAGAATCTTATATCCTGTTCGGGAATAATCGATGTTCAAGATGATATTGACTAATCATTTATATTATTGCTAAAAATAGGAAGTGGCAAGAAAATAATTTTTTCAATCGTAATTTCTTGAAAATCTGCCATAGAGTGGAACGATTTGATCAGCATATTAAAATGGTTAATCAATATCATCTCAATCATTAATTATCTGTTGATTCGTAGCTTCTTTTGTTAGTAGTGCGAACGTATTATTAAATAGGATTTAATTATGAAATTTGGGATGTTTAGGATGTTAATTATCAATCATCGTCGGCGGAGTTTGATATGTGCTTCGGCAGAGAGAATAGAAAACTGCATGCATGCGGTCATCGCGTTACGAACTCCACAACTTAATTTTTCTTCACCTTATTCATCACCTTTCTCTATTTTGTTTTAGGGCTAATTCCAAAAAAAAAAAAATCATCAATTTTACCTTGAGTGACAATTCTGATCTGAACTTTTATTTGTTTCAATAAAAGTCACCGACTTTAACTTGAGTCTCAAATCTGACCATTGTTAACCAAAGCTTGACATTTTATAGATTGTTGTAAACACTTTGGCATGGCAAAACTTTAGAATCTCCTTTACTATACTTACCAACAAAATCCATCTATTAATGTCCATCACTAGAACCTAATATATTAAATGAGATAAATTGATTAATGTCCATTAGATATAGAGGGGGGAGGGCATGGATTAGTTGGGCGGATCTCGTCCATGGCGTTTCTCGATGGATGGTGGTCTACCATTTTAGATTACAACGAAACAGTGAATGCTAACCGGAAAAATTCAATCTTGAAACTTTTTGACTTGCTAGTGAAGTGAAGGAAATCATGAATAACTTCACCATTATTTTTTAAGCTGTGGCTAAAAAAAAAAAGATTATGAATGGTAATTTAAATCTAGCTGGCAAGCAACATAGATTTATTGCTGAGGTGAAATAGTCACGTTAAATAATTAACAATTCCAAGTTGACCGGGCCACATTGGGATTTAAGTGAAAGTTCGTGATTTTTTATGAGACAAAAAAAATTCGAGTAAAAATTGTTACTTAAGATAAAGTTTATCTTGATGTTTTTCTTTTTTGAAATTAAGCCTTTTGTTTTATAACTTTTGCTGCACAAATATTCATATGCATGGTACATGAACATAATGTTTTTTCATCACGAGTTTATTCTATTGCCATTAAAGAAAATCGTACATCGCGGCAACAAGCGATAATTATGACTTGGACCAATCGATCCCGATCAAGTTAAATTGAACAAAAAAAATTAAGTGACCAGAAAACAAACGATGAGTCGCTATTCAAAATCAGGCACAAGGTTGAGTACCTAATCTATCAGCGACCATCTTCATCAAATTCTCCAGGGAATCCACATAATGCTCCAACTCTTCCGCTCCAATGCCATCACCAACGCTCTCATCCCACCACATCTGACCGGAACAATTCCCGGCAGCTCTTCCCTCTCCGGCTTCAGCCTGAACCCTTTTCGCCTCTTCAAGCTTTGACACTGCATCTTGGTATTGCCTCTTGTGCTCGTCAAGAGCGTGGCTCGGAGCAGCCACCGCCTCGCTTGCTCGGGCGTCAGCTCCGCTGGAGAGGTAGCTTTGGATGACGGCATCGGCGGACGGGTGGCCAAAGACGAAGGGGTTGCCGTGGGGCGAGTAGGTGATGATCGCTACCTGGGCGCCGCATAGGATGACGAGCTCGCTCGCCTTCCGGAACATGCCCTGGTGGCGCTTGGAGAACGTGACCTCACGCGCTGCTTTGTTCTCGATGATCTTGCACTCGGTTCGGCGGCAACCTAGGGTTTGCTTCTTTGCCTCCGCCATGGCCTTGAGTCTTTGGCTAACTCTCTCTCAATAACGACTGCTTTGGTTTTTGCTTTTGGGGTTTATGCAGTGAGTAGTATTGTTGAGATTGAAAGCATGATTCGAGAAAAACATAGAGAAAAGCTCGTGGTGTATTTATAGCACGATTTATCCTAACAAGTGTCTGAAATACTTCATAATAACAAAAGTATCAATTTCCCAAACTGTGATCACACGTATATCTAAGATTTTAACGTTTCCTTATTTGTCTCAATTTACGTGACTTATTGATTCGTCGGAATATATTCTTGATTTAGAATGCGATTTCTATTTAGAAGAGTATGGAGACACTTGTTAAGCAGGTAATATAAAGAAGACTTTTTAGTTTCAACTCGTTTATTAAAAAAAATTGAAATATTTTTTTTATTAAGTATGTTTATAATTGTCGGAAAACAATGGTTAGCAGTATTTACATCAGATATGTAAGTGGTTATTAGGACAGTATTCAATGATTGGAAGAGATTGTCCATGACATGTTGACTTGCTAAATCTTATTTTGCATCTATGCTAATACTAGTGAATTATTGGACTTGGACGACATTGTCGGGTCTCCATGATGAGTCAACTGGATCTGGCTCAACTATTCCGATAATTAATCGAGTAAGATAGTTGTTATGTTATTTTTGGAGTCCACTTGGACATATTTGATTGGGTTATCTTTTAAATCTTGTACACGTCATAAAATTGGTGACCTAATTGAGATTTGACAACATCACCCAAAAATCCAGGTAAATTATTTATTATCTTTATATTATACATATTATTAACTAATTTAGAAAATTTTTGGATGTCACGGATAAGGGATAAGGACAGCACGAGTGCTATAAATTTCATTCGGTGCTCACTTAAGTGCCATAACCTTTTTTTTTATCACTTGAATGCTAAATTGATGAAAGATTGTTCACTTTAATGCCTATTCCGGGAATTGTCCCACGTGTCATTTTTAATTAAATTTTTACCATGACAAGGCTTTTTTTAAAAGAAAAATAAGCCCAACTTGGAAAATCCTCGATTGATGTGGCAAGAAAGGGCAAGACCGACGACCCTTTGGCCCTTTCTTCCCCATGTTCATTTCAAAACAAAACCCTAATTTCTAGAAAGGGAAATCACTACAAAAAAACGATTTTTTTCCGACAAAATTACCAACAAAGAATTCTGGAAAATTCGTTGGAAAGGGAATTTCACGAATTTTCCAACGAAAAAAAATTCGTTGGTAATTCGTCGTCGGAAAATTTTCCAACGAAAAATTTCAATTTTCGTTGGAAATTTGCAACAAATTTTTTTTCGTTGAAAAATTCATTGGAAAACTTGTGGCTAAATTCGTTGGAAACGAATTTTTTTTCCGACAAATTCTTTTTCGTTGGAAACTATAATTTTTTTTTAGTCGAAAAATCGTGAAAATTTTTTTTCCATCGAAAATATTTTTTTTTTTTTGGTCCAATTTTTTTTTGATCGAAAAATAGCCCTCGCCGGGCGAGGGGCCGAGCTCGCCTCCACCTCACCACCGGCACGGGCTTATACCGGCTGCGGGCAAGAAGATGAAGGGCCGAGCTGCCCGCCAGGCCCAAGCCCGCCGTCGCCTGCCTTTGACGAGGCCGAGGGCGCCTCGCCAGGCGAGCTTAGTCCATGGCGCTACGGCGAGGCCAAACAAGGAGAAGATGAAGAAGAAGAAGAAGGGAGACTGAGGGAGAAGTGGGGCGGAGCAGAGACAGGCCACGCCCGAAAGTCCGAGGTGTTGAAACGACAAGGCTTTGGAAATTGAAGCGCTTGGGGCGCCGGAGGCTTGGTTTCCATGGCGCACGAGCGGAATTTGAGGAGGAGGGGGGGGGTGGCGGGGAAATGAGGGGAGATGGAGGGAGAAGTGAAGGCGAAGGAGGAGAGAGAGAGAGAGAGAGAGAGAGAGAGAGAGAGAGAGAGAGAGAGAGAGAGAGAGAGAGAGAGAGAGAGAGAGAGAGAGAGAGAGAGAGAGAAATTGTGTGTGTACGGAAATTGAATAAGGAACAAGTATGTTTTTTTGAAATTCGTTGGAAAATTCGTTGGAAATTTCCAACGAATTTTCCAACGAAAATTGTACATATTAAAATAATTGTCCGGAAAATTGAAATTCGTTGGAAATTTCCAACAAATTTTCCAACGAATATAAAAAATGCCGAATAGTACTGGGTTTTTTTGAAATTCGTTGGAAAATTCGTTGGAAATTTCCAACAAATTTTCCAACGAAAATTGTACATATTAAAATAATTGTCCGGAAAATTGAAATTCGTTGGAAAATTCGTTGAAAATTTCCAACAAATTTTCCAATGAATATAAAAAATGCCGAATAGTACCGACTATTTTTGAAATTCGTTGGAAAATTCGTTGGAAATTGCCAACGAATTTTTTTTGTTGGAAATTTTCAACGAATTTTCCAGCAAAAATTGTACACACTAAAATAATTGTCCGGAAAATTGAAATTGTTGGAAAATTCGTTGGAAATTTCCAACGAAAACCAATGAATTTTCCAACGAATTTCAAAAAATGCCGAACAATACCGGGTTTTTTTGAATTCGTTGGAAAATTCGTTGGAAATTTCCAACGAATTTTCCAATGAAAATTGTACACCCTAAAATAATTGCCCGAAAATTGAAATTCGTGGGAAAATTCGTTGGAAATGTCCAACGAATTTTTTGTTGGAAATTTCCAACGAATTTTTCAACGAAAATTGTTTCGTTGGAAATTTCCAACGAATTTTCCTACGAAAATTTTTTCGTTGGAAAGTTCCAACGAATTTTCCAACGAAAAATTTTTCGTCGGAAATTTCCAGCGAATTTTACTTTTCGTTAGAAAATTTGTCGCAAATTTGCGACGAAAATTTTTTCGTTGGAAAATTTTCGTGGCAAAAATCCAGTTTTTTTGTAGTGAATGCTTTTGCAATAAGCTTGAGCAATAGAGAGCGAGATTAAGATGATGATGAGTGAAATAGCGTGATGCAAGGAGTTGCGCTTCATTTGGAGGAATCGCATAGACATTGTTGGGTCTAGGACATGAATCGGCATGATCTTCGCTGAAATCTTGCAAATCGTAGAGAAATCAAGTGACAGAGATGCCACATTGGCTGCACCAGTGGAAAATCACCAGCATCTAGCCAATAGTGCTTGTTATTATGGGTTAATATCACAAAATATCCTAAACTGGTACACATATGATAAATTTATCCGGAACTAATATTTTAACCACCAAAAACCTTAAATTAGTACGCTTGTGATAAATTTACCCTCCGTTAATTTCGGTTAAATTTTATCGTCAAATTGCTGGGTTAAATGACACGTGGTGATTGATTGGTGTTCCTATTTGAGGTTTTACCCTTTTGTTTGCCATAGTTTTACCAATTTGTGATTTTTCGTTGTTTTAATCCAATTTAACGAGTGGTAAATTTATATCAAGTATACCAGTTTGGAGTTTTTAGTGGTCAAAAATTTAGTTTGCGTTAAATTTATTATAAATGTACCAGTTTAGAGTTTTTTTATAGTCAAAAAATTAATTTAGGTTAAATTTATCGCAGATGTAACAATTTGGGATTTTTCGTGGTATTAATCCTTTTATTATATCATTTTTCCCTGTAATTTGCTGACTCATCTTGTTTCCGGTTCAGGCCCCTTTCTGATTTTCTTTGACTGCTCCCTCTCTCAATTCACGTTTACCCTTTTAAAACTCTTCGCCTGAGCATCTCCTCAAAAATTTTTGCCCAAGTTGGCGGTTTTAGGTTGCAAAAAGCCCCTCCACCGAATCTACTCATTCTTTTTTGGGTTAAAATCACGAAAAATCCTAAATCGGTACACATGTAACAAATTTACTCTCCGTTAGTTTTCGTTAAATTTCACTATCAAAATTATTGAGTTGGATGACTCGTAGCAGTTCGGATGTACCAGCTTGGGATTTTACCCCCCATTTGTCACATGTGTACTAATTTGTGATTTTTCGTAGTATTAATCAAATTTAACGAAACTAACGGAGGGTAAATTTATCACAAATGAACCAATTTTGGGTTTTTTGTGGTCAAAAAATTTATTTGTGATAAATTTGTCAAGGGTGTACAACTTTGGAGTTTTTGGTGACATTAACTCTTTTTTAAAAATTTTTTGATTCTCGTCAATTGTACACTGATGTTGAATGACTAAGCTCCATTGCTCGACCATGGAGAAGAATGGAGAGAAATAGAAGGTTAATCTCCTCCCCTTTTTTTTTTGGTTTTTATATATTTCTTTTATCGATAGGGCCAAAACGACGTCGCTGCATTTAGTTTTTATTGATTGGATTATTTTCGGCAAGCCACGTTAGCCTATTCATAATAAATTAATGCCAAATTGGATTTTTCGATCACATAAATCGCCAATGACACTCAAGTGAATGATTTTTAAACAATTTGGCACTTAAGTAAGCGCCGTATGAAAGTTATAGAGCTTGTGCCGTTCTTATCCCTACAGACTGTGATGATGGGGAGCCAAGGTGCAGCAGTCAAGTATGGAGATGTCTAAGGGAGGGAGGAAGAAAAGAGAGAGAGAAATTAGGGTTAGGTGCTATTTGTATTGGATATGGTGAGATTTAGAATATGTTAGGTTGTGTTGGGATGAGTATGGGTATGGGATGGATCTCGGATTGGATATGGATTGTTAAGATTGCAGTACATATATGTTAAATGTATCAATTTGGATGAGGCTCGTTTACAATCTAAATCCGATTTGCCCCCCTCATTTGAAAGACCTTACGGGCTCAGTCCGCATGTGTCAATTGTTTGATGGGTACTTACTTCTTTATCATTGACCTTTTCCTTTCAGAAAGCTTGGAAACGAAACGAAACGGAGATTTTTTTTTTCCTTTGAAATGCACATTTACGTTGTTTAGCAACTCAATCTATCTGACGACAAACAAACAAGAACTAGAATACTCTTTAAACAACAACAACACGTATAGTAGACCATTCGCCACGAAGCTTCACACAGCAAAAAGAAAAAAAGGAGGAATTGAAAAGAATAACAGGAGATAAATAAATCCATAACCTTCTGGCGAGAAGGAAGGCAGCTTTTCATCATTAGCCAACTATGTGTTGGCAAGAAAACACCTGCAACATGCCAATAGTAAAACATAAATGAAGACTAAAATCATAACTTTGAAGCATCTCACTACGGAGATGAGATGAACCCACGAGACCGTGCAACTTCTATGGTCTGTAGATACTTCTATTTAATAGAACTTCAGAGCTTCAAACCAGAACCGCGCAACTTCTCTTCCATGACACCGTCAATTCTCTCCCCCATCTCAGCGCTCATGTGATTCACCCAATCTCCAACCTCGCCTCTCCTGAAGAACAACTTGTTCTCTTGTCCAGTTGACAGCTTCCCGCTCTTGTTCACCTCCAATGCGCTCAAATTGTCGAAGCTACACATCCTCAGTATGCCCGCCACAGTCCCGTCTCTCAGTTCTTCTTCGCTAAATGGACATCCCACGAAATCGGCCAACCTCCTCACGTGAGATTGTGTGTCTTCTTTCATCTCCTCGTACATCATGAACAACACCTTCTCGGGCATCTCCGAGCTGGCCTTGTGGTAACCCAGCGCATGGCCCCAGTAAGGCCCGTAAAAGCTCATCCCTCTACAGAAGTTGTCAAGGCAATCAGGGAGAGGAATCTGGCCCTTCTCGGGACTCAACTTGTTGAAGAAGTGCCACAGCGAGACGAAGGTGTCCTCAGGGTTCGTACACAGGTAAACCAGCTTGCACTCGGAGTCCCTCACCTACTGTGGAAGCGAAGAATAAGGCAAGTGGGTGGCGAAGAGCCTTGGGGACGCGAAAGCAGCAAGATCGGGATTTTCTTGCTCGACACAGAGCTCCAAGAAGGGCATGAGGTCGTGGGGGTTTTGGGTAAGGAGAGGGTGGCATTGTTGTGAGTCGGACTTGGAATACTTGGCACGGTTCAAGAGAGCGAAAAGAATGGCCTTTAGCCAGGTGGTGCCAGATTTCGGGTTGCTGACGAGGAGGATGTCAGAGGTGTGAGCTTGGAAGTGGTTTTGGCAAGCGAGGATGCCGCTCAAGAGCGGAGACGGGAACCAGAAGCCCTGGCATTGGCAGAGAGAGGCCGCGACCCAGTCTTATTCTGAAGGGAGAGGGAGAGCAAGTCTTTGCATGCTTGCGACATGCCATTGTCTCGCAAGTACTTTGCACGGGAAGGAGGAGTCTGAGAGCCTTGCATGGTGGTCATGGTGGTGGTGGTGGCGGTGCACGAGGAGGAGTTGGGAGAGTGGGAGTGGACGATTATTCTCGCTAGCTAGCTAGCTATAAGGCTCGGTTAGGAAAGGGTTATTTGATGTTTAGGGGCACAATGGCATTAAAAAGTCAGGATGCTATCAGATGATGATTAATCAGTGTTATTTTGGGGAATTTAAAAGAATCTGTCATCTGAAATAATCAGTCTGATATTAGTATTCTCTATGGTGTGAAGGTTTCTTTTTTTAGCGTTCTTCTTCATCATTGGAATTCTTTACTGTTTTGCATCAATAGGTGCTACTTGATAGTCATTTTCTTGAAAAAATTGGGGATTGTGGGGGGACGGAGACTCCATATTGACCAGGGCCATCACTCTTTTGTCCTCTTTTACTTGACTTTCGCAGCTTCTCATGCATTAATCGGCATGTAACTCCTGAGCTTTAGTACATTGACAAATGTCGGCGTTTCGTTCTCTTAACAAAGAGGATTTTCAATGGTCCTTTTTCGTTTCCAAACAGTAATCTTAGTTGTTTTCACTACAAAAAAAGCCGGGTTTTGCCACGAATTTTGTCACGAAAAATTCGGCAAAATTCGTGGCAAAATGAATTTGCGACGAAATTAGCGACGGAAAAAAATTCATCGCTAATAGGTCGTCGCAAAATTTTGCCACGGAAAATTTCAATTTTCGTGGCTAATTTGAGATGGAAAAAATTCGTCGCAAAATTCGTCGCTAATTTTTCGTGACAAAATTCGTGGCTAATTTCCAACGAAAAAAATTCGTCGCAAAATTCGTTGCTAATTATTTGTGGCAAAATTCGTGGCTAATTTGCGACGAAATATATTCGTGGCAAAATTCGTGGCTAATTTGCGACGAAATATATTCGTGGCTAATTTGCCATGAACGTATTCGTGACAAAAATTCGTGGCTAATTTGCCATGAACATTATTCGTTGCAAAAATCCGTCGCTAATTTGCCACGAACATTATTCGTGAGTGCGACGAAATATTTTCGTGGCAAAAATCGTTGCTAATTATCCGTGGCAAAATTTCTCGCATTTCGTGGCAAAGTTCGTGGCTAATTTACCAAACTAAAATGTTTTTATTTTTTTGCCACGAAATTATTCGTGGCAATTTTCGTGGCTAATTTGCCACGAAAACTTTTCGTGGCAAAATTAGTGGCTAATTTGCGACAAAATTTTTTTTTCAATTATTTGCGACGAACTTATTCGTGACTAAAATTCGTGGCTAATTTCCACAAAAAAATTTCGTGGCAAAATTTGCGGCTAAAATTTTTTTAATTATTTGCTACGAACTTATTCGTGGCTAAAATTCGTGATTAATTTTTTTTTTGCGACAAACTTATTTGTTGCAAAATTCGTGGCTAATTTGCCCTTTTTTTTTTTTTCAGTATTTTTTGCACGAAAAAATTTTGACTTTTGCGACAGACATTATTCGAAAACAAATTTGGCGACGAATTTTAATGAATAATTTAGCAACGAATGTTGTTTAAGGACGATTTCGATTTGAAATGTAATTAACATTGATAGAAAATCACAGTCACTACAAGAACAAATCCCAAAAAGAAAGAAATGAAACAAAGTTCTAAATTAGTCGGTTTAAAAAACTGCTCATCTTGCCAAGAAGTTCTTCCATGTTGTCTATAGTGTTCTCCAAGAATCAAGTCCTATCCATCTGCAGTAAGCAAACATCACAATAATAAAACTCCTAACCCCTGTTAATTTTTCACATCTATTCAATAGCAAAAGCATAAAGATATAAGTACCTCTTGGAAGGTTAAACTAGCAAGGATCATTAGCAGCATCATCATCAGCATCGTCATCAGCATCATCAGCAGAAATCTCATTATCATCATCATTGTGGCCATCACCTACTGGAGGAATGTCATAACCTTTGAGGTTGAGGTGTCGCATGATCAATTGCAAATGTTGTTTCACTCCTATCATTTCTTCATCCTTCCGTACCAGTAATTGTCTCAGGCGGTTCAATTCTTGGTCCGTTCGCTCCTCGTGTTGTGCCCTTAAAAAAGCCCCACTGGAGGATGGAGTTGCAAAGAATCGGGCGCTCGTACATCCTTGACAAGGATCCCATCCCAAATATTTGACCTTTTCTCATTCCACCCAATGCCTCCATCCATAATGCCATTCTGTCAACCGATGGCTCGGACGCAGCAACACCATCACCATCACCACTACCACTACCACTACCACTAGCAGCAGCCGTGCTCATTACAAGTTCATCATATTTGTCCTACATTAACAATATAGATAAAAATTTAAAAAAAATTCATATATATAAATACAAAATATAACCTTACATACATACCTTAATAGCTTTTGCTCGATTGCCAGTCCATGTCTTATCTTTTTTTCTGAAAGGTGCGTTCAAATGTAGCCATAAATGTTGGTTCCGTCCCCAATTTATCTGCCTACAAAATATAAACATAAATGAGTAATTATTGATTTAACTTACAACATGTTTAAAAGACTTACCATTCTTTTTCTATGCTCTCCGATGTTAATAGAGCCCCCAGCATATATGGCAGACCCTTCACTGGAACTAGAAGCTCGATTCTTTTTATTAATTTCACTGATTCTCTTATGCTTTTCGGTGTCCCAAGTTCTCTGAAATTCCACCCAATTGTCAGCTGTAATAAAATCCGGCTTTTCTTGCTTTCTCTTTGCTCTATTCATCACATTTCGCATGTGATCACCGGCTTTCTTCTTAAAAATTCTTTTAATTTCTCTCTCTTCCACTTCATCCCACCTGAACTTCCGCTGCAAGCAATCAATAGAAAAATAATTGTACACTTAATATACTAAATCAAACTTAGTTTGTGAGGAAATAGAATGACAAAACTTACCTTGAACTCATTCCACCACAATTCCTTTACTTCTTTTGGAGCGGTGGTCCAAGTACTATATTGCCCTATCCAATGGTTATTAATTATTTTATTAAGTATCCTGACAACTTGCGTAGCATCCGTGAATCTGCAAACGGGTTATACAAACAAAGAATGTCAACATACGTAGCATCATACGGACAATTCAGTTGACATCCATATTAATTCACATATACTTAAAACAATGAAATACTTACGAATCTCCAAATGGGGCTATCATGAATCGGGTATCTTCTTCATATCTCGAGTGTTGCTTTGAAAAAGAAGAAGGTGGAACCGAAGGCGATGGAACTGAAGTCGATGGAACTAAAGTAAATTCAGTTGGCATTTGAGGGTCGGAGGAAGGGCCAATGTGTCCATGTACTAGTTGAGGATTAGATGAAAGGGCAGGGGTAGGGGAAGCGGAAAGGGACGGGGATGAAGCGGAAAGGCCTGGTCTTCTTTGTGAAGCATCACCACGACGCATGTGACCTCCATGTTTATACTAAAAATTGCAAGGTTAGATAAAAATGTAAAAAATTATGAACATGTATTAAAGAACATAATGATGTACGTCATGAAACTTACCATTTTGTTATTGAGAGCAAAAGAGAAACTTGGCCCCTGAAAAAGGGGGGCAGTTAGAGGCCTGATTGATTCAACTTGAATATACACAAAACAAAAAAGTTAATATGACTAGAGATGGACCTTCTTTCCTGAGCGAAGAAAACCATTTGTACGTCACCACATATAAAAATCAGTAGCTCGCACAGGCATCTAAAATTAATTATAAATATTTGCATTTGACACAAAGAGGCAGATAACCTAAAAGTAAAGCAACTACTTATCAGCAAATACCTCAGTTTAGCAAGACGATTCATACAAACAGCAGCAGCATATGCATTGTAGTCCCTGAGGAGGACAGAAAAGAGACCATCCTTGTTCCCACTATTAACACAAAGTCACTTAGAAAGAGATATTGGCCAAAAACATACAGACCATATAGCCTCTCACTCCAGCGCCCAAAATTATTCCAATAACTAATGCAATCTAGGTTTCATCCATCATAAGACGGTTTAACAGAGAAGGAACAAAATGGTACAAGGTACAACTGACATAAGATGTTGGGTTAATACTGGAGAAAATTCCTGTCACCATTTCTTTAGATTTATGGAAATTATTCAAAGAAAGGAATACAAATTTGGTCATTTGACTGGCAAAAGATGTACTGTAAAACACCTTAACACTACCTACTTCATTGCCATGATTTCTCAACTGTGATGAGCGTAGCTTGTTGGTTAATAGCTCACAGCCACCAGCCATGACAGCATTACATAGACGATAGGTATATGCACTCACATTTGCAATTAGCCAGGGGAAACTCGAAATTGACCAACAACATAATCTAATACGAGTCTACTTTTTAAAAAGATGAAAAAAAGGTAGCAACTGCTTTTAGTATAGGAAAACGTAGGATGGAAAATCACATCTCGCTGACAAGTCCTGAGACGTAATGCTCATGGAGAAACGAGTCAAGACAGCAATAATAAAGCGAGAACATTACAACACATGACCCAAGAGCATAAAATAAGCCTCCAAGACAAGTACCTCAATATAAACATGTATGGTTCCTATACGACTTCAAATGACGTCCAAATGCCAAAAAAATAGAGATTGGCGTCCAAATGACTCAAAAGATTGACGAAAAAAAAAAAACACAAATGTCACAAAAACACTATTCACCGAATCGTTTTTCACCAAAAAACCCATCTAAACAACTTCAAAATGCCAAAAAACGACTTGCATCACGGCCATAGGCGTGAGTTTGAATCAGCGGGCCATTTCCACTTAACAGACCAAATTTCAGCTCATTCCGACTATATTTCACCTCATTTCGACCAAATTTTAAATAAATTTCAACTAAATTTCAACTCAAATCTAATCAAATTTCATCGTATTCCAATCAAATTTCAACCTAAATCCAACCAAATTTCAACTTAAATATGAGCAATTTGATTACATTTTAAGTGAGCAAAAGCAGTTGGGTCCGTTTTAACCACAAATGAAAATCAAATTGTGGGGCGAAAACAAGAATAAAACCATTCTGTTTCGCCACCAAACAGAACGGGGTGTAGGCAAACCCAACACAAAATCCAGCCAACACAGATGCGTAAGCACGTAAGCACTCGGACCCGACCACAAACACGTAATGCATAAGCACACCCAACACGTATACGTAAATGTATACACCCAACACGTAAGCGGCAAAGCGAAAAATGTATGTAAACACACCCACCACCCTGACGCAGAATAGAAGTCAAGCACAAGGGTATGTACCCAACATAGACGCAGTACTGTGTTTGGGTATGGGCGTAAGGCATCCAACATGTATACGTAATGCGTATGACACCCAACATAGAAGCAGCAGAATGTAAGCCGGGTTATCGTAACCAGAAGCACACCCACCATAGACGGTAATGGCCAAAGTGCCACGTAAGGTAAGCACTCCAACACAAACAGTAATAGAAGCGAAGCACAGGCGGTATGCACTCCACCATCACCGCCGCCAAAGACCGCCCAAGAACGCCGAAGGTCTTCAAGAATCATTCGCACGAGACTTGCAACAAAGAGAGAAACAGAGATCGGTTTGATCTTCAGAAGTGAAGAACCCTAATTTCTACCGGCTCAAAAGACGACGCCGTTTAGTAAATTTCTGCTGAAATTAGCCACGGATTTAAATTCGTGGCTAATTCCGTCGCAAATTAGCCACGAAATAAAAATCGTGGCTAATTCCGTCATAAATTAGCCACGAATTTTATTCCGTGGCTAATTCGTGACGGAATTAGCCACAATTTTTAATTTTCTCACGGCAAATTCAAATCGAAATATAAAATTCTCGCGGCTATTTTTAAAATTCGTGGCTAAAATCCGTGGCTAATAAGCCACGGATTTTAGTCACGAATTGGAATTGAATTTTACTAAAAAAAATTCGATTTTTATGAAATTCGTGGCTAAAATCCATGGCAAATTTGCCACGGATTTTAGCCACCAATTAGATTTCACTAAAAAAAATTCGATTTTTAGGAAATTCGTGACTAAAATCCGTGGCTAATTTGCCACGGATTTTAGCCATGAATTTCCTAAAAAAAGCCCACAAAATTTGATTTTCATTAATTTCGTGGCTAAAATCCGTGGCAAATTAGCCACGGATTTTAGCCATGAATTTGAGGAAAAAGGCCAACAAATTCGATTTTCATGAAATTCGTGGCTAAAATCCGTGGCTAATTTGCCACGGATTTTAGCCACGAATTTCATAAAAAAAACCCACAAAATTCGATTTTTCATGAAATTCGTGGCTAAAATCCGTGGCTAATTAGCCACGGATTTGGATTTAACCAAAAAAATTTTTTTTTTAGGAAATTCGTGGCTAAAATCCGTGGCATTTAACCAAAAAATTTGATTTTTACGAAATTTGTGGCTAAAATCGAAAATTAGTGGCTTTTAATCACAATTTGAATTAAAAGCCACAAAAATTAGCCATTAATTTGTTGAAAAATCAAATTTAGCCCGCGACTTTTCCACGAAATTAGCCAAAGGCCAACAAATGCCATTTTCATTTCGTGGCTAAAATCCGTGGCAAATTAGCCACGGATTTTATTTTCATAAAAAATCCCACAAAATTCGATTTTTCACGAAATTAAAAATCCGTGGCAAATTAGCCACAGATTTTAGCCACGAATTTCATAAAAAAAAAGCCCACAAAATTCGATGTTTCACGAAATCCATGGCTAAAATCCGTGGCAAATTCGCCATGGATTTTAGCCACGAATTTGAGGAAAAAAGCCCACAAAATTCAATTTTTCATGAAATTCGTGGCTAAAAAATCCGTGGCAAATTAGCCACGAATTTTAGCCACGGATTTGGATTTAACCAAAAAATTTGATTTTTACGAAAATTCATGGCTAAAATCCGTGGCAAATTAGCCACGGATTTTAGCCACGAATTTCATAAAAAAAGCCCACAAAATTCGATTTTTCAAAAATTCGTGGCTAATTTGCCACAGATTTTAGCCACGAATTTGAGGAAAAAGGCCAACAAATTCGATTTTCATGAAATTCCTGGCTAAAATCCGTTTTACAATTTGCCACGGATTTTAGCCACGAATTTCATAAAAAAAAGCCCACAAAATTCGATTTTTCATGAAATTCATAGCTAAAATCCGTGGCTAATTTGCCACGGATTTTAGCCACGGATTTGGATTTAACCAAAAAAAAAAATTTTTTACGAAATTCGTGGCTAAAATCCGTGGCTAATTAGCCACGGATTTTTGAGGAAAAAAGCCCACAAAAAAATTTTTTTTCAAATTCGTGGCTAAAATCCGTGGGCAAATTAGCCACGGATTTTAGCCACGGATTTGGATTTAACCCAAAAAATTTGATTTTTACGAAATTCGTGGCTAAAATCCATGGCAAATTAGTCACGGATTTTAGCCACGAATTTCATAAAAAAAAAAAGCCCACAAAATTCGATTTTTCACGAAATTCGTGGCTAAAATCCATCGCTAATTTGCCACGTATTTTAGCCACGAATTTCATGAACAATGGAATTTTTTGGCCTTTTTCCTCAAATCCGTGGCTAATTTGCCACGGATTTTAGCCACGGCTTTCATTTCTACTGTCTCACACCTGCGTAATTCATTTTTTTGTCCGGACAATAACATTAACAGTAATAGCAATAATAATATTCAACAACAATTACAATAATAATAATAACAAAACAACAACAATAATAAATATGATAACAACAATAAACTTTTGTCATAATAATAATTACGACATAATTAGCAAAATGTCTCAAAAATCTTCATCTTTACCTTCGTCTTCATCTTGATTTTCTTCTTGAGCATCATCATCATCCTTATCATCCTCCTCATCCTCATCATCCTCTGTCTCAAAATCTGATTCTACAACACCTTCTAAATTTGATTCGCGAATTTCAGTTACATCTACGTCTATCATTGCTCCACATGGATCTTGTAGAGTAGGAATGTTATATTCCTCAGTTTGAACCACGTTATAAACTTCCTCTTGTTGATAGGCTGTATCCTTCCAGTGTTCCTCGATTTTTCTTCGTGCTTTGGTTTTACATACAGCCCACCAATCAGTTTTGTCACGTTTCAAACTAGGATATGATGCATAATATACTTGAATTGCTTGTTGTGCCAACACAAATGGTTCATATTTCTTATACCTTTTCTTGTGATTTATTTCAACCAAATTAAACTTCATATGCACCTTCATTCCTTTGATGGGGTCGAACCACATGCACTTAAATAACACAACCCGCATTAATGGTCCGGGGTACTCTATCTCAATGATTTCATCCAACAAGTCATAAAAATCATCTTTTGAACTACCACAATTGGATGACCGAACACACACACCACTATTCATTGTGGCTTTTCCCATTCCATATGCTTGAGTGTGAAAATTATACCCGTTTATGAAATATGCTGGCCAAGTGCGTATGGTTGCTTGTGGACCCCATGACAGATAATATAGCAATCCTTGCTCTTCAACTTGATCATGATTACGGTGAACCTAAGATTACACACGCAAAGTCAATAATATATATTTAGATGATGTATACAATATTAATAACTTGGTTTTGGTCTATAGGCAACTTACATATGTTTTAAACTATGCTGCAAATTGTTCATCGCACAAACGGTCGAACTCATTTGGTGATAGTCCATACATTGAATCTTGAAAAATCCTATTAACAAATTACATTTATATATTAGTAAATATTTGACAAGCAATACATATATTTGCAAATATACACTTACTGGAAGTATGGCTCCACTTCTGGACAGTTCAGTAAAATATAAGTATGGGCAGCCTGCCATTCTTCGCCTGTTAAGCAACGAAATTGACATGCACCGCTTGGTCGACCGAGATAATTGAAAATAGAGAATGATTTGCAATTGGGATCGATGGGACCCTCATCATTTCTTCCTGCTCTCCGCCTCTTGCATTGCACGTGCGGCTCAAAATAGAATGATGCAAATATTGTCACTTCTTCCACAATATATGTATTATAAATTGAAGCTTCAACACATGCCTTATTCTTCACTTTTTCTTCAAATGATATAAGAACCTTGTTGCAATAGAAAGAAGTTTATCAGAACATAATATTTACTAAAGTATTTTTAAATTTATTTTGAAAATTTTTTTACCTCTCAAATGGATACATCTATCGAAATTGGACGGGACCTGCAACTTTGATCTCATAAGGCAAGTGAACTAAGAGATGCTCCATTGAATCGAAAAACGATGGAGGAAATATCCTTTCTAAATTGCAAAGAATAATTGGAATGTCTCTCTCCAGTTTCTCCATGTGTGATGCTTTTAACACTATTGAGCAAATATCATGAAGGAAATTACTTAACTCTGTAATGGCACCCCATACAAAGTTTGGTAGAAGTTCCTTCAAAGCTATTGGAATTAGTCTTTCCATAAATATGTGACAATCATGACTCTTTAATCCTATCAACTTGCATTTGTTCAAATCAACACATCTCCCGATATTCAAAGCATATCCATCAGGAAACCGCATAGATTTCAACCATTGATAAACGACTCTTCTCTGCTCCTTATCCAACGTATAAACTGCTTTTGGTTTTGGTCCCCTGCTACTTGCATCCACATCTAATGTCAGCCGATCACAAATATCTCTCATATCTTTTCTTGCATTCAAGTTGTCTTTTATTTTTCCCGTGACATCCATCACAGTATTTATGACATTGTCGAAAATATTCTTTTTAATGTGCATGACGTCAAGATTATGATGAATAAGATGGGCCTTCCAATATGGTAGATCCCAATTATACTGCGTTTAGTCCACTTATGTGCACTTCCGTACGCAATAGTTGTGTCATGAGGGTTTTCAACAACAGTTGGAAAGTCCTGCACTCGCTCCCATATTTGATCACCGGTCAACCTCATCGGTGGATGAGTTCTTTCAATCCTATTCTTGATGAACTCTTAGTATGATTCATCGGCAAAAATTGTCTGTGACAGTCAAAATAGCAGGGCTTCTTACCATGTCTTAATCTGAATGATTTCGATCTCTCCAAACATATCGGACATCCTAAGATCCCAGCTGTACTCCATCCAGATAACATTCCATATGCTGGAAAGTCATTTATCATCCAAAGAAGAGCAGCCTTCATTGCAAATGTTTGCTTAGTAGAAACATCATACGAATTGACCTTCATTCCATAGCCATTGTAACTCTTCAATCAATGGTTGCATATAAACATCTATCAACTTTTTCCGGATTTTGCGGGCGGACACGATCAATGTCAAAAACATATAAGGTGTCTTCATGCACATACCAGGTGGAAGATTGTACGGAGTTACGATACCTGGCCAACATGAATAACTTTTCCCTGATTTTCCAAATGGGGCAAATCCATCAGCACAGAGACCTAACCTGATGTTTCGAGGCTCTATCGCAAACTCAGGATATATTCTATCAAAATGTTTCCATGTCTCTGCATCTGAAGGATGACACATTAGACCCTCTTCTGTTTCATGATTTGCATGCCAAGTCATATGTTCAGCAGTGGCTTCAGACTCATAAAGCCTTTGCAATCTGGGAATTAAGAGCAGATAAAACATTTGCTTGCATGGTCTACGCTTCTGATTATGACTCTGCCTCCGATTATAACCCTGCGGCCTGTTAATCTTGTACATGGGAAGGCTACAGAATTTGCAAGATTCTGCATTTTCATCATCTCTCCAATATAACATACAACCCCTACTACATACATCAATCCTTTCAACTGGAAGACCTAAGTTATTCACTAACTTCTCCATATCGTAAAAATCACTTGGCATGATATTATCACGAGGCATTGTTTCTCGCATTACTTCAATAAAAGAGTTAAAGCAATTCTCAAACACATTATGCTCTGCCTTTATATTTAACAATCTTGCTGTCACTGATAACTGAGTATGGTTGTCACAACCTGCCCATAAAGGTTCATCTGCTGCTTTCAACACTTCCCAGAACTGATTAGATGGAAACGTTTCATTACACACATTCTCATCAAAACCCGTTACTCCTATCTCTTCCTCAAGTGTAGGAGTAAAACTAGTACTTGCATGGTTCGGATCTGAAACAACATTCTGACCAGTTGCATCAATCACCATCCTCTGGTATGGGTTCAATTGGTCATAATACCTACATTCTTCCCTAACTGAAAATTGATCACTTATTCGATATCCTTCATCAGATATAAAAGGCTCACCATGACAAGTCCAATTATAGTAGTTCGGAGTAAACCCAAATCTACAAAGATGTTCTCTAACTGTATCACACACATAAAATTTACTATTATTGCACTTTCTACACGGACACCTTAACTTATTTCCATCCATCAACTCATATTTACTACTAGCGAAGTCCAAAAATAGTTCCAACCCAGTACAAAACTCATCGGTCAATCCTTGACGTCCAGGTAAGTTCTTATTATACATCCAAGCCCTGTCTCTTTGCATTGTGTCTATATAAAAATAACAAAATCTCGTAAAATATTACAACCAAAAAATAATCAATAAATTTATTACTTTGAAATTTTAAAAAATAAAATAATTACCATGTCAAGAAGACTTACCCAAGTATTTGACTGAAATCTTTATAGTAGAAAGTGCTCAATTTGATGAGAATTGCAACGTTCATTTCATTTGCGAGACTTTTAAATGGATACGTACCTACAAAAAAAATTGACTTCATATTTTATTTTTTTATAATAATTTTTTTTTCCCGAAATTTTTTAAAATTTTTTTAATAATTTTTTTTTCGAATTTTTTTCCTACATATTTTTCTCCTCACGGGTCAAGGCGACCCAAGACCAGTGAGGCCAGTGAGTTGGACCTTGCCGGCCATGGGCGATGTCACCTCTCGGCCGCTAGATCTGGGCGGTGAGGTTGAGAAGCATCACTATAATTACTTGGCATAACCATAAAAATATATTATTTCCAAAAATCCCATAAATTTTCCTTGAAAACTTCCATTGAAAACAATTTGTCAAATAATCAATTTAATATAACAATTGACGACATAACCATCACCATACAAGTTGGAAATCATAATTTGAGATTCAAGATTTTCTGAAATAATAATAAATAAATTTGGAAATTAATTATTAAATAATATCCTAAAATAATTTATTTTCCAAAATTCAAAATATTTTTTCGAATCGAAATCATTCAAATCATTTTCGAAATACGCCAACTTATACGGCGTAATCCAACATTGGCATCACAATTCGATATTGAAAATCATCCAAAATACTAATATTTAATTTTCAAAATTTAATTATTAATAAAATAATATTTCAATTCGAAAATAATAAATATTCGAAAATAATAAATAATATCACAATTCGATATTGAAAATCATCCAAAATATTAATATTTCAATTCGAAAATAATAAAATAATAATTAATTCTGAAAATATTAATATTAATAACATAATCAACAATAATAATATAATTGATAACGTATCACCACATTCACGATAACTTATCGCACATCTACCAATACCCTGTCACCTAATCCCAATTAACTAAACAATTAATAAATTAATCTAAACATAATTTAAACTACCCTAAGCAAGTTTAACATCTTAAACACGGGATTAGGGGTTAACTTACTCGGCTAACGCCGGCGACGACGCGAGGACAAGGGCGGCGACGAGGGCGGTCCGCGGCGTCCTGCGGAATGCTCGGCTCGGGCTCGGCGATCGGCGGGACGAGCGACGAAGCGGCAAAACGAGCACGCGGCAACCGCGGCGATGTGGGTGGCTATCTGGTCTGGCAGTTTGGAAGCGGTCGGGCAAAAAATGGAGGTTGGCGATGGTGGTCTCCAGCTTGGTCAGGACAACGGCAGCAAGCGACGAGGCGGGCGTGGGCGGACCGGCGAGAGTTGGGTTGCAGGAGGAGTGCGACCCGCGTGGCACAGCTGAAACAAGGCCAGCAATGGCGGTTGTGGGTGGCGACAGGCTGGTCGGGGTGGCGGCGGTTTGGTGGCAGAGGCGGCGCGTGGCGGAGCTGGTCCGATAAAGGGCAGGTCGGCGGAGGTGCGGCAACAAGCAGAAGCCGAGTGGAAGAAGAGGACAACCAGCAGACGAAGGAGAAGAAGAGGAAGAAAGGAAGAAGAAAAAGGAAAGGAAGAAAAGGAAGAAAGGGGTAAGTACAAATCTAAGTGCCATAACTTTTTGTAACGGAGGACACTTAGATGCCATAACTTTTTTTTTTGGCTCACTTGTCCCCGGCGAGGAGCACCACCACCTTGAAGAGGGGGTCGGTGAATCATTCCGATGGCCTCCGTTAGATCTCCGGGAATTTCGTTTTAGCCTCAGGTGGCGAAAGGTAAAAAATCTTGTAGTCACACAAATTTCGAGCAATTTGTGTGACTCTGAAGCATTTTCCTTTTAGATCAGCAGGAGGCTAAAACGAAGAGGCGAGCAGGCCATGGAATGATTCACCGATTACCCCTCTTCAAGGTGGTGGTGCTGCGCCTGCGCCGGGGAAAGGTCACCGTTAGATCAAAAAGCCCGCGGTTTGAGCCCTCCGCGACTTGAACTTAATCAAAGAGGTTGGTCGTGAGGGCCCGAAACCGCGGCTTTTTCGGTCCGAACGGTGACCTTCTCGGCGGGCGCAGCACCACCACCGTGAAGAGGGGGTGTTGGTGAATCATTCCATGGCCTCCGTTGTCTCGAAATTTCCGTTTTAGCCTCCGTTGACGAAGGTAAAAATGCTTCGTAGTCACACAAATTTTCTACCGGAAAAGCCACGATTTGGGGGCCCTCACGATCAACTCGAAAAGCCAAGACTTGGGTGATCATTTTTTGAATGTTATGGACTCAAAGAAGCCAAAAAAGCTTAGTTAAGACTCTAAGTGTCCTCCGTACAAAAGTTATGACACTTGCGCTGTACTTATCCCGAAGAAAGGGGAAATGATGGGGGTAGGTGGTGTCAGGCGCATGAGGGGGGGGACCAGGGAAAAAAGGGGAGACAGAAGGAGAAGGAAAAAGAAAAGGAAAGAAGAAAAAGAAAGAAAAGGAAGAAAAGGAAGGAAATGATGGGGAAGAAGAAAAGGAAGAAAAGGAAAGAAGAAAAAGAAAAAGAAAAGGAAGAAAAGGGAAAAAGGGGAAATGATGGGGATAGGTGGTGTCAGTCGCATGAGGGCGGGACCAGCGTGGAAAAGGGTAGAGAGAGAGAGAGAGAGAGAGAGAGAGAGGAAAAGTCAGATCGCAATAATTGCGATCCAACGGCCACGATTCGAATTCAAAAAACAATCTAACGGTCCTGAAAAATTTTAATTAATAATTTAGGATTTGACCAAATGGTATTAATAAAAATATACCGCGAGAGAGGTCTATTAAATCCAAATCAAGACCCGGGCCAAAATTCACTTTTCACCTATCCCGAAAGAATATCGCCACTGGCCACAATAATATCGACACCGGCCCAATTAAATTCGTCCCTTAATTCCAAAAATTCGACATCAAAGTTCGGGCTCTAAATAACGGCCAAATCCATCGCTAACTCCGTTTACAAATTAGCTCTGAAGAATTTTTCATCGCAAATTCCGTCGCAAATTAACGACAAAATGTTTTTTTTTTTCGAAATTAGCAACGAAAAAAAAATTTCACGCATTAACCACGTAAATTAACCACGCCTATTATTTTCCGCAAAATTCGTTTGCAAATTAGGCATCGAATTTTTTTCGTGGCTAATTCCGTCGCAAATTAGCCACGAATTTTTTTCGTGGCAAATTCCGTTGCAAATTAGCCACGAATTTTTTTCCGTCGCAACATTCGTCGGTAATTTGCGACCAATTTTTTATCCGTCGCTAATTTGCGACGAATAATTTTTCGTCGCAAATTTGCGATGGATAAAAAATTCGTCACAAAGTCCGTCGCAAATTAGCAACAAAAAATTATTCGTCGCAAATTTCCGTGGCTAAATCCTTATTTTTTTGTAGTGTTTAAACCCTTTGCTTTCTTCTACTCCCTCCTAAAAACGCTTTATGTTCGTAAGTCCTCCTGGACCTCTTCAACATCCCCTTTATTGAGTTTGGCTAGAGGTGGTCTCGTTGGCTTCTTTTGAAACTACATAGTGCGGGCTGTGGTCTTCCCTCTGATTAGATTCTTCACTGCAATCGCTGTTGGATTATTTTTCCCAAATCGTGCTACTTCGCGGTTAGTGTCACACGCCAAATCCTATAAAAAATAGGAGAATGATATGGTCGTCCTTCCACTCGAAGGACTCAATTTCGAACACAACCAATAATGTTAGAGCTTCTATGATTTATCAAAAAAATATTTACACTTTCAACATCAACTAAACCCAACAAATGTCAACAGACATATATAGCACTCCCTCAAACCATACACAAAATCCAACTACCAAATGTCCTCGTTAATAGCGTCTTGTCTTGTTTGTCACTAAGCGCTCTTGCCTTACTTGCCACTAGCTAAAGAACCTAAAAAGATTTGGAAAAGAATGAGAAGAGCAATCACAACCTAGTGAGTAATACTTCTTTTCTAAGTAGACCGAGCAACTAAAATGTACATATAAAAGCCAATATCGAAAACTCATAATCCAAATCCAAGATATAATATAATCAAATCAAATATGAGTTGTTTTGTTATAACAAAGTTTATACAGATCGGAAATACTCATTTAATTCATCATCATAATTCAAATATCAATGGTCAAGTCCATTGATTAATCTCTATCTGACCGCACATCGTTGATTCATTCCATTGACCAATCTCAAATCACACATCAATAGTCTATTTTATTAATAAATCTCATATCACATCACGTGTCGATGATCCATTCCATCGATCAATTTATTGCTCAATATATACCATGGTCACAACACAATGCCTGGTGACAAGACAACCAAAATACTCTTCTTGACAAGGTTTTCACTTATTATTAGCTGGTGGTTTGGCCCAAAAGATAACCTAAAACATGTATGCATACCCAAAACCCTACTCTTGTGAGCCCTATTGAGAATCAAACAATCATCTTGCAATACCAAAATCCAACTCGTAAACCACAATACATTTTATAAACCAAAATAGATAACCTTTTCAAAACACATTTCATCCACTAGAAATACCTTCCTCAAAGCATTTCTTAGATCATTCACAAATCCTTTCATAAACCAGTTCACAAAACAATAAGTATATATGTCCCTTCGTAATATCTTGCATATCATGTTTTCTAAAACATTTGTTACTAACCAAGTAGGAAATACTCGATCCGACTTTTATGTAATAACAATGCAATTTCTTAACTCATACTATACATAATTAATATTGCTTTGAAATATTAATTACAAACTTAAAGAAGAGATAGCGCTACTCACACTGGGAATGCCTATAACAATATAACAAAGATTACTCAAATTGTCAAACTTGCAATCCTATCAAATAAGCAAGAAACAACGTTAAAAATCGAGTAAAATGCTATCTCAACTATGACTCAACGAAACTAAACTTAAACACTAACAAAATAACTCCTAGGTGCCCACAAATCGCTTGTTCAAAAGCGATAATTCAAAACCATTAAATAACGTGGAGTTTAACGTCCGAACTTGGTCGAACCACAATTCTCTTCACCGTACTCCGTTTCAAGCAAATCTATAGTAATAAAAAGATCATTCAAAATACTAAAAAGACCCATAGTTTGTCCGTCCTAAAATCGGGCTGAAAACCGATGAAATTGACATGGAAAGTTGCTGGTTGCTACTATTAATCATGAGTGTACAACTTTGAACATTTACTTTGAGCAAATCATAAGCTCAAATCGAGCTCTCTAAAATCTTACAACTACATAACATCCCAAACTATTAAAACCGCACAATTTCTAATCTTAATAACTCCAAAATCGGACTTCCGTACTTCAAATTTCTCTTGATTCTGAATTTGACTCATAATTTCGAAAAACTATTTTGATTAGAAGAATAAAGGGCTTCATCCTTACCAGGTGTTACGATACATAGTTGATCCGACTTGACGAGACGTTCGTGGTGTGTACCCTCCACTTCCCCTTTCTTTCTTTTTCTTTCTTTCTTTTCTTCTTCTTCTTCTTCTTCTTTTTACTTTCTTTCTTTTCTTTTCTCTTCTCTCTCTCTCTCTCTCTTTATAAACTAAACATCCACCTCACCCCCTTTTTGGGGGCCCAGGTTGACCCAAGTGAAAAAAAAGCAACTCAATATTTCACCAGTCAATTCGATAAAAATACCCTACTTACTCTCTAAAGCTCTTTCGACGAGTTTTTTTATCCACTCACCAAAGACTACAAGATGCCTAACTTGTCTTTTGCTGTTTAAATAGAGGCCTTATTGAGCCCTTTTCTACATAATAACCCGGAGGACCGGTTTTGATCCTTTTCTAGCCGAGTTTTGTGTTTCGAGTCTATTGTTGAGTTTTTGTCTTTTATGAGATACTTTGCCTTAGGAATTTCTCACTCGAACTCGCTCGGCTAGACCCTATTCGCTTGTTGGATCGGAGAGATCGTTTGGCTCGGGAAACTTGGGATAGACAGACTAGACATATTTTCTAGGAAAACTTTGTTTTCCTTTTGAATCGGTACAAATAATTCGGTCATATACAAAGGAAAACAATAAAGCTTCGTTTGGGAGTAACCCAACGTTAAGTGGATGATGCATTTCTCTGATTTTGATAAGATGGAATTCTCCACCTTCAGGGTGGATTAAACTGAGTACTGATAGGGCTTCTAAAGCCAACATAGGACTTACTGGTGCAGGATGTTTATTTAGAAATAAAGGGGGTGACTGACTACGCGGTTTTGTCGTATTTGCGGAATATGAACCGGAACATTAGGCTTTGTGGTTGGGAATCAACTTCTCAAAACAACTTGGTAATCATATGATTATCATTGAGACTCTAAAGCCATCACTGATCTTGTTAGGTCAGAACTTATAATTAATAATGCTGGCCCTGCTTTACTTAAAGATATTAGAAGACTACTGTGCTCTCATTTTGAGTTTAAAGTACAACATAACTTTTAGCAAGGAAATCGGTCTACTGATCGGTTTGCTAATCTTGGAATTGATAAATGCTTGGATACTAGTTCTTTTCATTACCTTCAACAGAGTTACTTCATGTTTTATTTGGTGATAAAATAGAGATAGTAGATTTGCGACGTTAAACTTTTGTATTTAGCTTTAACCCTTTTTCATATTAAAAAAAAGTGGTCAAAATTGTACCATGGGCATATATACGTGCCTTTTTGGGATCATTTGAAAATTGTCCAGTGGGTGTGTATGTAAGTGTGTTCTCTTGTGTGCATTTCTTTGGTTCGTTTTGGAAATTCTCTTACCATAAGTTGCCAAAAAAGCATGCCTTTTTGGTAATTAGTAAAATAAGATAAAAAGGACCCTAATTTGCAATCCTTAATTTAGTGGAAGTTTAGGTAACATTTCTATTTCTTTATTTTCAATTCTTTTATTATATTTGGAACAAAACAAGAAGTAAAAAAAATCTACTATTTTGTTCTAGGGAACAAAAAGAGAAACAAGGTCATTTTAGGGAAATAATTTCTGAAACACCAAAACCCAAGACCCCGAAACCCAACCCCAAACTCCTAAACGCCAAACCCAAAACTCAAACCCCATACCCCCAAACCTACATCCAAAATCCTAAATCCTAACCCCAAAGTCCAAAACCCAAAACCCAAAATTCTAGACCTTAAAACCCTAAATTCTTAAATCATAAACTGCAATTTCCTCAACCATCACATGATATTTGCTTTTGCCTATAAGGAGTAATTTTTCTTTATGATTGTATTAAGGTCATCCAATTCTATATTATAATATATTATGATTCTATTTCTAGTCCGTTTTATGCAAACATGAATTGTTAAGTCTCCACTGACATTTTTATAATTAAATGAAAAAAAAATTGGGAATAGAAAATTTTAGAGTCATGCCAAATGCATTTTATTCTTTTTTTTATTTCAAAGATAAAAATTTTGTGCGGTTACCAAACATGATTTTTAGCTCGAAACTAAATCTAGAAAATAGAAATAGAAAAAAAAATTATTTTTGAATAAAATTGTTTCTGACAACATAAATGTTTCCGTATGCACCTTCGTGGTCTAGCTAAAAAGGGATGGAACTGTTAGGACTGACCAAATAGCAGAAAATAGAGGTAGAGGAATTAGGACCAATGATCAGAGGTGATTCAAGCTCAGGAGGGTCCCACAAACGGAGGCAGAGGAAGGGGCATAGCTACGATTACAGGAAAGGGGCACGGCTACGAGTTCATGTGGGCAGAGGTTCAAACTCGTCAGGAGCAGACCTCAGACATGGAGGTCCTGATGAGAACAAGGAGGCAAACAGGAACAAGCATTGAAGCGTTTTGTTCAATGTTGTGTTCCTCTGATTCTTCCCTAGATGCGAGCTAGTTGATTATTGCGTCATCGGATTTCGCTGAAAAAAAAGTGAATGTGTTCTTGTAATCCGGGTTCGTCTCCCAAGCTCGTGAGTGTCTACTATTTCGGTGTCGTGAGATAGAGCCTTACGTGACACGGTGACCCTCTGCCAGTCCAAATAAAGCTACGCATGTATTTTACTCTTAGTCTGGCACAATGGTTTCACACAAATTAAGTTGGTGATGGTTCAACTTAAACCACTTATCCTGGCAGTTTCTGTCGAAACACGTTATGCAATAACACTTCAGATACATGTCACTTGTACAGACTTCGCGGATAGCAGCAACGCTTGGTACAGTAGCTAGTAGATCCAGCGTCTTGTCTACAAAGAGCTCGTTCTTGTAAGCAAATCAAACCTCGCAATGTGAATTGAAAGTACGCAAGCCACAAATGAAGAATGAAAAATCCCCGCAAGTCATTTTCCCGCAGACAAGATGCTGAACACCCAACATCAAATCGATTTTGAGTGATAGATAATAAATATCAGAATTATTGCAAAGTGGCAATGCTTGAAAACAACTTGTCAACCTACCACTTTATTATATTCAGAACTATAGCTTCGACTCCAACATCCATAAGAAGATGATTGGCCCGAGATAGCAATCACAGAAAGCGTCCTTTTGAGTACTTCAGATGCGAGAATATAATTTTCTTCGTTGTTATCCAACTGGCGAGAGTAACTTGATAGGAACATAAACTAGAGTATGAAAATTGTCAGAATACTTAACTATTGGAGAAATTATCCAACTAATCCTAAACCTATTGTAATTATGAGATTTAGTCCTAAATCCTTATGCAAAATTCCAAAATAGTCATTCCGGGCAATTTTTTGCCAGAAATTTCTGACGGACGTATGTGCTAAATAAGATGGCTGGCAAAAGAGTGAACCTCCACCTCAGCGATTTCCAGCAAAAATTAACCGGAATTACTACATTGGAATTTCACACTAAGGTTTAAGACTAAATTGTCAAAATTGAAAAGTTTAGGATTAAATTAGCATTTGTATAATACATTTAGGACTGATTGGATAATTTTCCTTAAATATTAAACAGCGTTTTCACTTAATAGCTAAACTTTTAAAATAATTGGTAGTGGGCTCACAAAATTTTACATGATATCAAAGCAGGTGATCCTAAAATATTTCCAGGCCTCTTAATTACCTCCCTTATTATATATTTTCACGCTTATTCTTAGGCCAAAATCTAGCCTATGAATATGGGGAGTGTTAGAATGTTTAAATAGTAAATCACACATTCATCTAATAATTTAAGTTTTAGAATAGTTAGCAATAGTCTTACAAAATTTACAAATTTGGTGAGGGAGTCTAATGTCTGAGGAAGTTAGAGTCAAGAAAGAGTTTGGTTATATTGTCAGCAGAACCGATGGATACTCACTTTTTATATGATTAGCCTGCTCTTACGATCATGTCAGGAATCCTGCGAAATTTAATACCACAACTTCGTCCTCGTATACGATACACGGGTACATTGACTTCATTGTGTACATTCATACGAATTGTTGAATTCTTTACAACTACGGCATATCTAATCAAACAGAAAAGTACACAAGTCGGTGGAATGTATTTTAAACCATGACTGAATTCCGTTATACGTGAACAATAAGTTGTAATACCAGTGTTCCTGGTACATAAGGCCCTCGAGTTGAGATGTTGTGACCTGGTCCGCTCCATGTTGGCTAAACCCTAAAAAGAGTTATTCTGAGTAACTACACAAAGCGATGATTATTATGAATGGGTGTTTATATGTGAATCTTCAAAAGGGCCATTTTTCACAAATGTGAAAAGTTAGTATATTACCTGGGACAACTTAAATTAGAGGCACAAGAGCAAAAGACATATAGACGTAGCTCAATTCCGGAACTATAAGCCCTAGAGAATTTGATAGACATATGAACTCATAAAAGCCAATAAAGACCTCAACACCTGATCCGACGTTGGAGAATAATTTTATATTGCGAAAATTCCAAGAACCACCGAATGAAAGTAAGAAATGAAGATCGCTTTGAGGAGTGCGAGCAGACTCTTCAAGGATAATTTCTACCCTTCAGAGTGTGCATAAGTAGAATGCGGCTATCTTACTAGATTCAATGTGCCTCCCGATTAGTGTGCACTTCACCGTTCGGGCATGTAGGAACATTGAAAAATATGTAAAACCTACGGAGAGAGAGAGATTACATCGACACAAACATTCGGAATAGCATACAAAGGGATAAGCGCAATTGAAATTCAAAAACTTGTTACAAAAATGTAATCGAGTCCTAAAATTTTTAATTTGTCTAATCAAGTCCTAAATTTACCAAATTGGGGCAATCTAATCTTTCCGTTACCTTTCATCTACTTTTGACTAATGAATAATGCCGATGTGGCATTTTCAAAAATGTTTTAATACACATGGTGCCAACTAGGCGCCACATCAGAAAAAACGCTTGAAAAAAATAAAAAGATAAAAAAAAATACATTTAAAGATTCAAAGAATAAAGGATATAAAGTTGCACGAGAAAAGAAAGAGAATCAAAATATATAAGCAACATATAAAAAACAAAAGGGATTCTCGGAGGTTTTGGTGTTAGCCCTCGCCGAGGATCAGCAAGCAGGTGGCTTCTGCATTGCATTTGTTTTGCCTAAAGACGAATCCATTATATAATATACCAAATTGATGAGCGAAATTTATGAGGAATGTGTTTTTCTCAGTTTAGTTTTGCCTATAATTAGACGATTGGATTTTCTCGCTCACCTCGGTCCTTCCACTCGCTCACGAAGCTTATAAAGAAGTGCGATTGTCCTTTTCGACCTTCTTTGACAAGCTGTCCATGAATACGTGCCCTTCTGAATCCCCCGAGCTTTGCGAAATCCACCACCCCACAATCTAGATAGCAGCCCTATTTCAGATCTGGGTGAGAGCCGCCTCCTTGCTAAATAATCCGAACGAGGGCTACAGCCTCACCACCACCGGACTGCACTGTTTTTGCCCCTTTCCTTTCTTTATATTTTTCTACAGGGATGAAGAGAAGCTCCCTGTCGGCGATGTTATTAGTGAGAAACTTGTATGTGCTATCAACAGCTCCATACTCTACATACCCATCTTCTCTCTAACTTATGCTTTCAGTATATGGTGCCTCCGTGAGCTTGCGCTCATGGTAGATAACGTATCTAAGTCAGAGGGTCAAAAAAGTATCCTTCCCATTTTTCTCCATGTAGAACCTAACGATGTTAAACTCAAAACTCCACTATATCGTGCTGCTTTTGAGAAACACAAGGAGGACTTTCCTAATGAAGTTGAGGGGTGGAAAAGCGCTCTTGAAGAGGTAGATGAAATCAAGGGATGGAAGGTCAGGAAAGATCAGGGGTAATACTCTTTTAAGATCCCTACTCATTTCTTTTTCTTTCTTAGTTTCAGGGTATACAACGTTGCCCTCTCAAATGATCTCTATTGTTCTTCTCTCTGTTTTTTTTCTAACGGAAAAGATTGAAACTTCACCAATTAGTGCTCATTCAACTACGCATCCTCTGCTTTTAACATCTTCCTCAGAATATAGCCCTAGGATGTCCATAGCTTCAACGACATGGACCTCAAGCTCTGCAGAGCATCCTGAGAATATGTAATGAATGACGGGGGCCTCTAGCTCTGCAGAGCTTGAGGAGATACAAATTGAGGCCGGGCAACCTCGATCTGGACCAGGCCAGAGGCGACAACCATTGCCGACCTGTGATCTGAGGTCAGCGGCGGGGCAAAGGCCTTCTAGTGGTGCGGTTGCAGGGAGAGAGAGAGAGAGAGAGAGAGAGAGAGAGAGAGAGAGAGAGAGAGAGAGAGAGAGTAAGGGGTGCCGGAACTTCACGCCGGTACAAGTAGACAGTGGCCGAGGAAGGGCAGCCGCTGAATTAATAAGTCATGGCAATTGTAGGAGAGTGACGAGGGTAATTTTGATTAGACAATGGCAATTGGATTAATAAGTTACGGTAATTGGATTAATGAAAAAAAATTGAAAAGTAGGGATTCAATTTATATATTATGAAATGTGGAGATGCGAGTGCACATGTGTGGAAAATGGTTTTAGCAATTTCTCTTTATTGTTTTCCTTTTCTCCTTTCTTCAGGATTGTCTTAGGCAAACTAAAAGGCCTTGATATAGTAATCACCCATCTATTATAATCCAAAGTAATAAACGTAGAAATGAATACTGGGCCACATGGCTCGAACATGAACGGTGGATAAGTTGGGCGCACCTAGCAGTGACGGGGCCCGCATGCATTTATATTGGCAACTCAAAAAGCTTACCATCATTCATCAACTACACATAATTTGGATGTCAAATGATAAATTAAATCTGAAATATAGTGAATTAACACCTACTATGCATTATTATAGCATGTGGGCACCCATTAGCTTCTCCAATGTAATTGAGCTGCTTTTTGCACAAATTTTCAGAATTGGCAATCTCTTATGCTTTTTGGGTTATGTAGTAAATGTGACCGACATGCCCCTTGAAATTTTGGATTTTCAACCAAAAGATGGACTTAGTGGAAAGCAAACTGACGGGGCTCTCCATTTTATTTCTAAATTTTGATAAGGAAGTCCACTTTAGATAGTTAAATTCCGCAACCATAACTTATCCTACTATCTTTATAGACCAGTTATGGTGCAAGCCAAAGCCCAAATAGATGGCTGAAATATAGGAATGCATCCACTTGATAATGTGGAGCATTATATGTGCATTGTGTGCCTAAGCCACACATATCTTCATTCCTTATTCAATAAGTAACTCCATGGTAGTTGGGTCTCTCGATTTTCAATTTCAAACAAGTCTGTGTGTGACACGGCTCTTTAAATACCATTATACTATTAGACCAAAAAAAATGCCATTATAATTGACATAATTAGATCCATAGAAGACTTACATGCATAAGTAATGCCAATACAAATGTTTTGGGCTTTTTATTTTTATTTTTTTGGGATTTTCTTGATGACATTGCATTTGTCTCCATTATCTCAGTTCATGAATCTACCATTACGAGTGTTGAAATGTTTCCTAGGCCTAGCTATAGATGCCGAAATTTTCGTTATGCACCATATAGATACACTTAGTAATTTTGGCTATTGTGTAAGCCAATACTATAGTCTTCAAAAATTTCTATGATCATACATGAAAAACATATCATGAGAACTCCACTAGATAAGTCTCTACTGATTATTCAGTGTACTTGGTTGTCGTTCGTGTTGTACTTAAATTTTCCAATTAAAATTTTGACAATACCACGTGTGAAGCCTCGGTGTGAAATTAATGTAGTAAACTAATCAAAGTAGTTTTGTACATTGCAGCCAAGCAGCGACTGTCAAATTGGTTGTCCAAAAGGTATTGGAGAAGCTGGACATTAAAAAAAAACCAGTGACTGAACATTTAGTTGGACTTGATGATCGGGTAAAAGACTTGAGAGAGTTATTAGATGTCAACCAATGCGATGTCAGGCTCATTGTAATTTATGGAATGGGTGGTGTTGGTAAAACAACTATTGCCAAGGTCGTCTTCAATCAACTATCTTCCCATTTTGGAAAACGTTGTAGCTTCCTTGAGGATGTTAGATAAAGCTCATCGAACAAGGAGGGCATAGTCCAATTGCAGAAGAAATTTAGTGTCAGACATTGTTGGTTCTGAATCTGCTGAAAAATTGAGGGATATTGAACAAGGAATGAGGAGGATTGGAGAAATACTCTGCACTAAGAAGGTCCTTGTGGTTCTAGATGATGTTGATAATAAAGAGCACATTAGACAATTAATTGGAAATAGTTCATTACATTCAGGATCTAGGATAATAATTACAACAAGAAACATGACTATTCTAAAAGTTGAGGGATTTAAAGGTGAAATTCTACCTTATGAGATGCTAAAGATGGATGATGGTCATGCACTTCAGCTTTTTTGTCGACGTGCCTTTGGCAAAGACTTTCCTTTGGATGATTATCATGGGATTTCAAGTGAAATTATCTCAAGTATGGGAGGGCTTCCTTTGGCTATTAAAGTGATAGGTTCATTACTTAATCGGAAAGAGAAAGCATTTTGGAAAGAGACATTGGTCAGGTTAAAGAATGTACCTGAGAAAGAGATTCTAGAGAAGTTGAAGATTAGCTTATGATGACCTAGATGGAGATCAGAAACAAATTTTTCTTGATATAGCATGCTTCTTTTTCAATGAGAAGAAGACCGATGCAATTTACATGTGGGCTGATTGTCAATTTTATCCCATAAGAGGAATTGATGTCCTTACCAAGAGGTGCTTAATAAAGATATTGGACAATGATAAGTTTGGGATGCATGATCAACTAATAGACCTAGGAAGGCAAATTGTCCGTCAAGAAAGTCCAAGTGACCTTGGAAAGCAAAGTAGGTTGTGGATTGCAAAAGAAGCTCTCGAAATTATAAGAACGTCTCATTTTCAAATAGAAGTTGTATGTCCCGGGATTAATTATTCCTCTTTTGTTTAGGATCTTTGTCATTTTCTTCCTGCTCATACAAGTTGATAAAACATAGTAGGTGGAAGTTGACAAACTTCTTCATATAATTGTGAAATTTCACTTGCAGAGGAAGGACAAGGTTCAAGCGCTTGAGATAGATGACTGCATGACTCCATAGAGATTACAAATGAAGAGTTTCAAAGGTTACAAAACCTAAGATGCCTCAATTTATGCAATGGAACTTTTACTGGGGACTTTGCAAGGTGTCATTCAAAGTTGAGATGGATTTCTTGGCATCCTCCTTGCCAGGGTTTTGGGGCATACAATATGTATTTGGTACATCTTGTTGTTTTTAAACTTGGCATGAATTTCTTCACCAATGATTCAAAAGCATGGGACTTGATCAAGGTAAATTACATGTTTTAATTCTAGTCTAAGAGTTCCAATGTGTGCCATAGAATAGTTCTTACGCTTGACATGCCATGCCTTTTTGCAGAGGGCACAAAATTTGAAGGTTCTATCTCTTACGAAGTGTGATGGCATAGCGACAATCCCAAACTTCTCTAAATACTTGGGTTTAGAGAGGTTGACTCTTGCACGCTGCAATAGGCTAAAGAGAATTGAAAACTTCATTGGAGATCTACAATCGTTGATTGAGTTAGAGATTGAAGGGTGCATGGATCTTACAGATTTGCCTGACGAAGTGGGGGCACTAGTGAAGCTAAAGCGCTTCTCCTTGAGGCGATGTTGTAAGTTAAGAGAACTTCCAAACTCACTGGGGAATTTAACCTCATTGGTAGAGTTAGATTTATCACGCACGGGTATTGCTAAAATTCCAAACTCCATCAAAGGACTTGTGAAACTTGAGTCTTTTCTTATGGAAAACATGAGGATAAATGACCTTCCCAACTCCATTGGAAACTTAAAATCATTACGCGTATTGCGTCTATAAAAAGAATTTTCTTATTCGGAGCATCATGTTTGGCAGCTACCTAGTGGCATCAACATTTTGGAAAATCTTGGAGAGTTGGATCTCTTTGGGTGTGATGAAATGAATGGCAAAATTCCTAATGGAATCGGAGAATTATCAAAAGAATTTACTTATTCAGAGCATCATGTTTGGCAGTTACCTAGTGGCATCAACATATTGGAAAATCTTGAAGAGCTAGATTTCTCTGGGCGCGATGAAATGATCGGCGAAATTCCTATTGGAATTGGAGAATTGTCATCATTAAGGATCCTAAATTAGAGCGCACTCGTATTTGTGGAATTCCAAGGACAATCAACATGCTTCATCACCTGCAAACACTAAACTTAAGAGATTGTCATGTGATTCAAGAGTTGCCGGAGCTTCCCAAAAGTTTGACCTGTCTTCTTCTTAGATCTGAATCATTGCTCTTGGTCCCTAATCTGTCAAACCTTACTAAATTGGTTGAGCTGCTACTAAGTGATGGCTCTCGTAATACAGGCAAATCAAACCTAATAAGAGGATGCAACATAAGGTGGATTGGTATGTTATCTAGACTGAAAAAGTTAGAGTTAAATCTGCTTAAGGTTCTTGCACCTCAAGAGTTGGCTTCTCTTTCTCATCTGGAAGAGCTTACTTTGTCTGACCTAGACCAAGAAACCCTCATGCAGCTTCCGTCCTCTCTGCTAAAATTGGATTTAAAAGTTTTTACCTTCAGGTGGGCAGAGTTACACCCCTCCTATTTGAGATTGAGTAATTTGTCGACTTTAGAGTTGTATTATGGTGAAGTGGAAGATATACCACTCAATGGACTTACCCGACTGGAGAACTTAACTGTTGATGGTTGTAAACTGCTTCAGAATTTATCCATTCCTATGGAATTAAGGATGCTACGGCAAGCTTGTGTGTCGTCTTGTCCAAATCTAGTGGAGATAAAATTTGCAGGCCTTTCGAAATCATTGGAATGCTTAAACATGTATATATGTGAATCGCTGTCTAGAATAGATGGGTTATCATACTTGAAGAAACTGGAGGATTTGGCAATCCGAAAGTTCAATGCACTCACTAATGTTGAGGGAGTAAACGAGCTAGAGTCTCTGAAATGGCTGGTGGTCGAAGAGTGCATGTCATTGAGAAGGTTGATTGATAAAACAAGCCCAAATATACGAGATGATTGCCTCGTCACAGTACAGGGGTGTGGAGACTTTATCAAAGATTCTACCCAATTCTACCAATCTAGATTCTCTTTTAAATAATTTCAAATATATTAGGTTAGGACATTCTTTGGTCCTCAAATAAGGTTCCTTCATTTCTTCTTCATCAATATGTTGTTTTTGTGAATGCATGAATTGTTCTAATTTCATTTTGATGCTATAATTAATCGGTAAAACAACATTTTAAATTTTGATGTTAAATATATTTTTTCATTAATTATCTTTTTATTTTGCATAATCGTTAAGTGTCACTCAAAGTGAACTAACTCTTTTTTTCTTAACTAATTTTATTAACCAAGCATCAGTCTCTGTTTTCTTAACCTTTTAAATCATGGAGTAGATGTTATAATACGTAAATAAACATGAAAGGAATATGAATATGAACTCTTCTGCTAGTAAAGGAAGTAATAAAATTTAAAAGGAAGTCGTACATATTAGAGGAAGCAATCTAAAAGGAAGTCTTATATATTAGAGGAAGCATTGCTTCCTTTTTTGGTCAAATATCCTTCTTTCTTTAGCCGCACAATACCCGTCCTTTTAACGTTGCCATTTTTCCTTACATTAGTCACCTATCTCTACTTGCCTTCTCGGTGTTAAATATTTTTGGTTCTTTTATATTGCCAATGAAGTCATTTAATTACTTTTTATGTATTAATTAATAAAATTAACTTCCATAAATAAGCCATTAGATTACAAATAAAATAATTGTCCGAAAAATTGAAATTAGTTGGAAAATTCGTTTGAAATTTCCAACAAATTTTCAATGAATATAAAAATGCCGAATAGTACCGACTATTTTTTTGAAATTCTAGAGCGTTGGAAAATTCGTTGGAAATTGCCAACGAATTTTTTTGTTGAAATTTTCAACAAAAAATTGTACACACTAAAATAATTGTCCGGAAAAATTGAAATTGGTTGGAAAATTCGTTGAAATTTCCAACGAAAATAATTTTTCAACGAATTTCAAAATGCCGAACAATACCGGGTTTTTTTTTTGAATTACGTTTGGAAAATTCGTTTGAAAAACTCCAACGAATTTTCCAATGAAAATTGTACACCCTAAAATAATTGCCCGAAAATTGAAATTAGGTAGGAAAATTAGTTTGAAATGTCCAATCAATTTTTTTTGGAAATTTCAACAAATTTTCAAATTGTTTAGTTGGAAATTTCCATGCAATTTTCCTAAAATTTTTAGATTGGAAAGTTCAACGAATTTTCCAAAACGAAAAATTTTTAGTCAGAAATTTCCAGCGAATTTTACTTTTATTAGAAAATTTATCATGATTCACGACGAAAATTTTTAGTTGGAAAATTTTAAGTGGCAAAAAACCAGTTTTTTGTAGTGAATGCTTTTGCAATAAGCTTGAGCAATAGAGAGCGAGATTAAGATGATGATGAGTGAAATAGCGCGATGCAAGGGTTGCGCTTCATTTGGAGGAATCGCATAGACATTGTTGGGTCTAGGACATGAATCGGCATGATCTTCGCTGAAATCTTGCAAATCGTAGAGAAATCAAGTGACAGAGATGCCACATTGGCTGCACCAGTGGAAAATCACCAGCATCTAGCCAATAGTGCTTGTTATTATGGGTTAATATCACAAAATATCCTAAACTGGTACACACATGATAAATTTATCCGGAACTAATATTTTAACCACCAAAAACCTTAAATTAAAAGCAGCTTGTGATAAATTTACCCTCCGTTAATTTCGGTTAAATTTTATCGTCAAATTGCTGGGTTAAATGACACGTGGTGATTGATTGGTGTTCCTATTTGAGGTTTTACCCTTTTGTTTGCCATAGTTTTACCAATTTGTGATTTTTTAGTTGTTTTAATCCAATTTAACGAGTGGTAAATTTATATCAAGTATACCAGTTTGGAGTTTTTTTGGTCAAAAATTTAGTTTCGCGGTAAATTTATTATAAATGTACCCAGTTTAGAGTTTTTTATAGTCAAAAAATTAATTTAGGTTAAATTTATACATGGTGTAACAATTTAGGATTTTTAAGTGGTATTAATCCTTTTATTATATCATTTTCCCTGTAATTTGCTGACTCATCTTGTTTCCGGTTCAGGCCCCTTTCTGATTTTCTTTGACTGCTCCCTCTCTCAATTCACGTTTACCCTTTTAAAACTCTTCGCCTGAGCATCTCCTCAAAATTTTTTTGCCCAAGTTGGCGGTTTTAGGTTGCAAAAAGCCCTCCACCGAATCTACTCATTCTTTTTTGGGTTAAAATCACGAAAAATCCTAAATCGGTACACATGTAACAAATTTACTCTCTGTTAGTTTTTAAATTAAATTTCACTATCAAAATTATTGAGTTGGATGACTCGTAGCGATTCGGATGTACCAGCTTGGGATTTTACCCCCCCATTTGTCACATGTGTACTAATTTGTGATTTTTTAGTGGTATTAATCAAATTTAATCATGAAACTAACGGAGGGTAAATTTATCACAAATGAACCAATTTTGGGTTTTGTGGTCAAAAATTTATTTGTGATAAATTTGTCAAGGGTGTACAACTTTGGGTTTTTGGTGACATTAACTCTTTTTAAAAATTTTTTGATTCTCGTCAATTGTACACTGATGTTGAATGACTAAGCTCCATTGCTCGACCATGGAGAAGAATGGAAGAAATAGAAGGTTAATCTCCTCCCTTTTTTTTTTTTTTTTGGTTTTATATATTTTCTTTTTATCGATAGGGGCCAAAAGCAGCGTCGCTGCATTTAGTTTTATTGATTGGATTATTTTTACAAGCCCGTTAGCCTATTCATAATAAATTAATGCCAAATTGGATTTTTCGATCACATAAATCGCCAATGACACTCAAGTGAATGATTTTTAAACAATTTGGCATAAGTAAAAGCGCCGTATAAAAGTTATAGAGCTTGCCGTTCTTATCCCTACAGACTGTGATGATGGGGAGCCAAGGTGCAGCAGTCAAGTATGGAGATGTCTAAGGGAGGGAGGAAGAAAGAGAGAGAAATTAGGGTTAGGTGCTATTTGTATTGGATATGGTGAGATTTAGAATATGTTAGGTTGTGTTGGGATGAGTATGGGTATGGGATGGATCTCGGATTGGATATGGATTGTTAAGATTGCAGTACATATATGTTAAATGTATCAATTTGGATGAGGCTCGTTTACAATCTAAATCCGATTTGCCCCCCTCATTTGAAAGACCTTACGGGCTCAGTCCGCATGTGTCAATTGTTTGATGGGTACTTACTTCTTTATCATTGACCTTTTCCTTTCAGAAAGCTTGGAAACGAAACGAAACGGAGATTTTTTTTTTCCTTTGAAATGCACATTTACGTTGTTTAGCAACTCAATCTATCTGACGACAAACAAACAAGAACTAGAATACTCTTTAAACAACAACAACACGTATAGTAGACCATTCGCCACGAAGCTTCACACAGCAAAAAGAAAAAAAGGAGGAATTGAAAAGAATAACAGGAGATAAATAAATCCATAACCTTCTGGCGAGAAGGAAGGCAGCTTTTCATCATTAGCCAACTATGTGTTGGCAAGAAAACACCTGCAACATGCCAATAGTAAAACATAAATGAAGACTAAAATCATAACTTTGAAGCATCTCACTACGGAGATGAGATGAACCCACGAGACCGTGCAACTTCTATGGTCTGTAGATACTTCTATTTAATAGAACTTCAGGCTTCAAACCAGAACCGCGCAACTTCTCTTCCATGACACCGTCAATTCTCTCCCCCCATCTCAGCGCTCATGTGATTCACCCAATCTCCAACCTCGCCTCTCCTGAAGAACAACTTGTTCTCTTGTCCAGTTGACAGCTTCCCGCTCTTGTTCACCTCAATGCGCTCAAATTGTCGAAGCTACACCTCCTCAGTATGCCCGCCACAGTCCCGTCTCTCAGTTCTTCTTCGCTAAATGGACATCCCACGAAATCGGCCAACCTCCTCACGTGAGATTGTGTGTCTTCTTTCATCTCCTCGTACATCATGAACAACACCTTCTCAGGCATCTCCGAGCTGGCCTTGTGGTAACCCAGCGCATGGCCCCAGTAAGGCCCATAAAAGCTCATCCCTCTACAGAAGTTGTCAAGGCAATCAGGAGAGGAATCTGGCCCTTCTCGGGACTCAACTTGTTGAAGAAGTGCCACAGCGAGACGAAGGTGTCCTCAGGGTTCGTACACAGGTAAACCAGCTTGCACTCAGGTCCCTCACCTACTGTGGAAGCGAAGAATAAGGCAAGTGGGTGGCGAAGAGCCTTGGGGACATGAAAGCAGCAAGATCAGGATTTTCTTGCTCGACACAGAGCTCCAAGAAGGGCATGAGGTCGTGGGGTTTTGGGTAAGGAGAGGTGGCATTGTTGTGAGTCGGACTTGGAATACTTGGCACAGTTCAAGTGAGCGAAAAAGAATGGCCTTTAGCCAGGTGGTGCCAGATTTCGGGTTGCTGACGAGGGAGGATGTCAGAGGTGTGAGCTTGGAAGTGGTTTTGGCAAGCGAGGATGCCGCTCAAGAGCGGAGACAGGAACCAAGCCCTGGCATTGGCAGAGGGCCGCGACCCAGTCTTATTCTGAAGGGAGAGGGAGAGCAAGTCTTTGCATGCTTGCGACATGCCATTGTCTCGCAAGTACTTTGCACGGAAGGAGGAGTCTGAGGCCTTGCATGGTGGTCATGGTGGTGGTGGTGGCGGTGCACGAGGAGGGAGTTGGGAGGTGGGAGCGGACGATTATTCTCGCTAGCTAGCTAGCTATAAGGCTCAGTTAGGAAAGGGTTATTTGATGTTTAGGGGCACAATGGCATTAAAAAGTCAGGATGCTATCAGATGATGATTAATCAGTGTTATTTTAGGAATTTAAAAGAATCTGTCATCTGAAATAATCAGTCTGATATTAGTATTCTCTATGGTGTGAAGGTTTCTTTTTTTAGCGTTCTTCTTCATCATTGGAATTCTTTACTGTTTTGCATCAATAGGTGCTACTTGATAGTCATTTTCTTGAAAAAATTGGGGATTGTGGGGGACGGAGACTCCATATTGACCAGGGCCATCACTCTTTTTGTCCTCTTTTACTTGACTTTCGCAGCTTCTCATGCATTAATCGGCATGTAACTCCTGAGCTTTAGTACATTGACAAATGTCGGCGTTTCGTTCTCTTAACAAAGAGGATTTTCAATGGTCCTTTTTGTTTCCAAACAGTAATCTTAGTTGTTTTCACTACAAAAAGCCGGGTTTTGCCACCGAAGATTTTATCCGAAAAATTCGGCCAAAATTAAATGGCAAAATAATTCTTGACGAAATTAAGCAGCGGAAAAAATTCATCGCTAATAGGTCGTTATAAAATTTTGCCACCCGAAAATTTCAATTTTCATAGCTAATTTGAGATGGAAAAAAAATTAAATCATAAAATTCGTCGCTAATTTTTTTGTGACAAAATTCGTGGCTAATTTCCAAAAAAATTAAATGTAATAAAATTAGTTGCTAATTATTTGTTTAACAAAATTCGTGGCTAATTTTGCGGCCGAAATATATTAAATAAGCAAAATTCGTAGCTAATTTACGGCCAAGAAATATATTAAATAGCTAATTTGCCATGAGCGTATTAAATGACAAAAATTCGTGGCTAATTTACCATGAACATTTATTCGTTCAAAAATCTGCCATTAATTTACCACGAACATTATTCGTGAGTCACGACGAAATATTTTCGTGGCAAAAATCGTTGCTAATTATCCATGGCAAAATTTCTCGCATTTCGTGGCAAAGTTCGTGGCTAATTTACCAAACTAAAATGTTTTTATTTTTTTGCCACGAAATTATTCGTGGCAATTTTCGTGGCTAATTTGCCACGAAAACTTTTCGTGGCAAAATTAGTGGCTAATTTGCGACAAAATTTTTTTTTCAATTATTTGCGACGAACTTATTCGTGACTAAAATTCGTGGCTAATTTCCACAAAAAAATTTCGTGGCAAAATTCATAATTAAAATTTTTTTTTTTATTTGCTCTGAACTTATTCGTGGCTAAAATTCGTGATTAATTTTTTTTTTAAGACGAAACTTATTTGTTGCAAAATTCGTAACTAATTGCCCTTTTTTTTTTCAGTATTTTTGCGAAAAAATTTTTGACTTTTGCCGACAGACATTATTCAAAAACAAATTTGGCGACGAATTTTAATGAATAATTTAGCAACGAATGTTGTTTAAGGACGATTTTGATTTGAAATGTAATTAACATTGATAGAAAATCACAGTCAATACAAGAACAAATCCCAAAAAGAAAGAAATGAAACAAAGTTCTAAATTAGTCAGTTCGCAAACTGTTCATCTTGCCAAGAAGTTCTTCCATGTTGTCTATAGTGTTCTCCAAGAATCGAAGTCCTATCCATCTGCTGTAACAAACATCACAATATCAAACTCCTAACCCCTGTTAATTTTTCACATCTATTCAATAGCAAAAGCATAAAGATATAAGTACCTCTTGGAAGGTTAAACTAGCAAGGATCATTAGCAGCATCATCATCAGCATCGTCATCAGCATCATCAGCAGAAATCTCATTATCATCATCATTGTGGCCATCACCTACTGGAGGAATGTCATGACCTTTGAGGTTGAGGTGTCGCATGATCAATTGCAAATGTTGTTTCACTCCTATCATTTCTTCATCCTTCTGTACCAGTGTCTCAGGCGGTTCAATTCTTGGTCCGTTCGCTCCTCGTGTTGTGCCCTTAAAAAAGCCCCACTGGAGGATGGAGTTGCAGCAACTGGCGTTCTGTACATCCTTGACAAGGATCCCATCCCAAATATTTGACCTTTTCTCATTCCACCCAATGCCTCCATCCATAATGCCATTCAGTCAACCGATGGCTCGGACGCAGCAACACCATCACCATCACCACTACCACTACCACTACCACTAGCAGCAGCCGTGCTCATTACAAGTTCATCATATTTGTCCTACATTAACAATATAGATAAAAATTTAAAAAAATTCATATATATAAATACAAAATATAACCTTACATACATACCTTAATAGCTTTTGCTCGATTGCCAGTCCATGTCTTATCTTTTTTTTTGAAAGGTGCGTTCAAATGTAGCCATAAATGTTGGTTCCGTCCCCAATTTATCTGCCTACAAAATATAAACATAAATGAGTAATTATTGATTTAACTTACAACATGTTTAAAAGACTTACCATTCTTTTTCTATGCTCTCCGATGTTAATAGAGCCCCCAGCATATATGTGGCAGACCCTTCACTGGAACTAGAAGCTCGATTCTTTTTATTAATTTCACTGATTCTCTTATGCTTTTCGGTGTCCCAAGTTCTCTGAAATTCCACCCAATTGTCAGCTGTAATAAAATCCGGCTTTTCTTGCTTTCTCTTTGCTCTATTCATCACATTTCGCATGTGATCACCGGCTTTCTTCTTAAAAATTCTTTTAATTTCTCTCTCTTCCACTTCATCCCACCTGAACTTCCGCTGCAAGCAATCAATAGAAAAATAATTGTACACTTAATATACTAAATCAAACTTAGTTTGTGAGGAAATAGAATGACAAAACTTACCTTGAACTCATTCCACCACAATTCCTTTACTTCTTTTGGAGGCGGTGGTCCAAGTACTATATTGCCCTATTCAATGGTTATTAATTATTTTATTAAGTATCCTCACAACTTGCGTAGCATCCATTGAATCTACAAGCGGGTTATACAAACAAAGAATGTCAACATCACGTAGCATCATACGGACAATTCAGTTGACATCCATATTAATTCACATATACTTAAAACAATGAAATACTTACGAATCTCCAAATGGGGCTATCATGAATCGGGTATCTTCTTCATATCTCGAGTGTTGCTTTGAAAAAGAAGAAGGTGGAACCAAGGATGGGCCTGAAGCGATGGGCGAAGGGCCAATAAATTCAGTTTGGCATTTGAGGGGTCGGAGGAAGGGCCAATGTGTCCATGTACTAGTTGAGGATTAGATGAAAGGGCGGGGGGTAGGGGAAGCGGAAAGGGACGGGGATGAAGCGGAAAGGCCTGGTCTTCTTTGTGAAGCATCACCACGACGCATGTGACCTCCATGTTTATACTAAAAATTGCAAGGTTAGATAAAAATGTAAAAAATTATGAACATGTATTAAAGAACATAATGATGTCGTCATGAAACTTACCATTTTGTTATTGAGAGCAAAGAGAAACTTGGCCCTTGAAAAAAAAAAAAGGTTAGAGGCTGATTGATTCAACTTGAATATACACAAAACAAAAAGTTAATATGACTAGAGATGGACCTTCTTTCCTTAGCGAAAAAACCATTTGTACGTCACCACATATAAAAATCATAGCTTCATACCCGCATCTAAAATTAATTATAAATATTTGCATTTGACACAAAGAGGCAGATAACCTAAAAAGTAAAGCAACTACTTATCAAAAAATACCTCGGTTTAGCAAGGCGATTCATACAAACAGCATGAACATATGCATTGTAGTCCACGAGGAGGACAAAAAAAGAGACCATCCTTGTTCCCACTATTAACACAAAGTCACTTAGAAAGAGATATTGGCCAAAAACATACAAACCATATAGCCTCTCACTCCAGTAGCCCAAAATTATTCCAATAACTAATGCAATCTAGGTTTCATCCATCATAAGATTGTTTAACGGAGAAGGAACAAAATGGTACAAGGTACAAGCCCGACATAAGATGTTGGGTTAATCTTGGAGAAAATTCCTGTCACCATTTCTTTAGATTTATGGAAATTATTCAAAGAAAGGAATACAAATTTGGTCATTTGACTGGCAAAAGATGTCTTTGTAAAACACCTTAACACTACCTACTTCATTGCCATGATTTCTCAATTGTGATGGCGTAGCTTGTTGGTTAATAGCTCACGACCACCAGCCATGACAGCATTACATAGGCGATAGGTATATGCACTCACATTTGCAATTAGCTTGAAAACTCGAAATTGACCAACAACATAATCTAATCTGAGTCTACTTTTTAAAAGATGAAAAAAGGTAGCAACTACTTTTAGTATAGGAAAAAACGTGGGATGGAAAATCACATCTCACGACAAGTCCCGAGGCGTAATGCTCATGGAGAAAGCAATTCAAAGTCAAGACAGCAATAATAAAGCGAGAACATTACAACACATGACCCAAGAGCATAAAATAAGCCTCCAAGACAAGTACCTCAATATAAACATGTATGGTTCCTATCGACTTCAAATAGCGTCAAATGCCAAAAAAAAATAGAGATTGGCGTCCAAATGACTCTGAAACGAAAAAAAAAACACAAATGTCACAAAAAACACTATTCACCAGAATCGTTTTTCACCAAAAAACCCATCTAAACAACTTCAAAATGCCAAAAAACGACTTGCATCACGGCCATAGGCGTGAGTTTGAATCAGCGGGCCATTTCCACTTAACCGACCAAATTTCAGCTCATTCCGACTATATTTCACCTCATTTCGACCAAATTTTAAATAAATTTCAACTAAATTTCAACTCAAATCTAATCAAATTTCATCGTATTCCAATCAAATTTCAACCTAAATCCAACCAAATTTCAACTTAAATATGAGCAATTTGATTACATTTCATGGGCAAAAGCAGTTGGATTCCGTTTTTGCCACGAACAAAAATCAAATTAAATGGTAACGGATAACAAAACCATTCAAATTAGCCCACGAAATTTATTCCGGGTAAATTTGCCACAAAATCCAGCCAACACGGATATTAATTTTGTCAAGGCAAATTCGAATCAAATATAAAATTTTCACAAACCCTATTATTTAAAATTGTTCACATGGTCCAATATTTTGCCCTAACATTCAATTTTTAAAAAAATAATTTTTATGTTTTTTGGATAGTTTTTTAAAATTCATAACTAAATCAGTCGCAAATTTGCCACGGATTTAGCCACGGATTCCATTTTTTACTAGACTTTAATGAAATTCATGGCTAAAATCGTAGCAAATTTGCGACGAATTTAGCCACGAATTTTGAAACAATGAATTTTAGGCGTTTTTGGACTTTTTTATAATTCATGGCTAAATCCGTGGCAAATTTGCCACGGATTTAACCACGAATTTTAAAAAAATGCCCACACACATGCCCACGAATCGCTCACCAAGAGAGAGACTCGAGATAAAGAGAGATCGGGTTTGATCTTGATGAAGAACCCTAATTTCTACCGGCTCAAAAAGACGACGCCGTTTAGTAAATTTCTTCTGAAATTAGCCACGGATTTAAATTCGTGGCTAATTCCGTCGCAAATTAGCCACGAAATAAAAATCGTGGCTAATTCCGTCGCAAATTAGCCACGAATTTTATTCCGTGGCTAATTCGTGACGGAATTAGCCACAATTTTTAATTTTCTCGCGGCAAATTCAAATCGAAATATAAAATTCTCGCGGCTATTTTTAAAATTCGTGGCTAAAATCCGTGGCTAATAAGCCACGGTTTTAATCCACCAATTTAAAATGAATTTTACTAAAAAATTTAGATTTTTATGAAATTCGTGGCTAAAATCCATGGCAAATTTACCACAATTTTTAGCCACAATTAAATTTCACTAAAAAATTCGATTTTTAGGAAATTCGTGGCTAAAATCCGTGGCTAATTTGCCCATGGATTTTTAGCCATAATTTCCTAAAAAAAAAAACAAAAAATTTGATTTTCATTAATTTTAGTGGCTAAAATCCGTGGCAAATTAGCCACGGATTTTAACCATGAATTTTCCTAAAAAAGGCCAACAAATTTGATTTTCATGAAATTCGTGGCTAAAATCCGTGGCTAATTTGCCCGCGGTTTTAACTCACAATTTCATAAAAAAAAAAAAAGCCCACAAAATTCGATTTTTCATGAAATTCGTGGCTAAAATCCGTGGTTAATTAGCCACAGTTTAGATTTAACAAAAAAATTGATTTTTTACGAAATTAGGTGGCTAAAATCCGTGGCATTTTTAACCAAAAAATTTGATTTTTACGAAATTCGTGGCTAAAATCGTTGGCAAATTAGCCACGGATTTTAGCCACGAATTTCATAGAAAAAAAAACAAAATTTGCAAAAATTAGTGGCAAATTAGCCGCGGATTTTAGCCACGAATTTGATAAAAATCCAATTTTGGGATTTTCATGAAATTCGTGGCTAAAATCCGTGGGCAAATTAGCCACGGATTTTAGCCATGAATTTCAAAAAAAAAATTTTGTGGGCTTTTTTGTGAAATTTTTTCGCGAAATTTGTGACTAAAATCCGTGGCAAATTAGCCACAGATTTTAGCCACGAATTTCATAAAAAAAGCCCACAAAATTCGATGTTTCACGAAATTCATGGCTAAAATCCGTGGCAAATTAACCATGGATTTTATACAACAAATTTGAAAAAAAAAATTATTTACAAAATTCAATTTTTCCAAAATTTCATGGCTAAAATCCGTGGCAAATTAGCCACGAATTTTATCCACAATTTGGATTTAACAAAAAAATTTGATTTTTAAAGAAATTCGTGGCTAAAATCCGTGGCAAATTAGCCACGGATTTTATTTTCATAAAAACCCAAAAAATTTGATTTTTCACGAAATTCGTAGCTAATTTGCCACAGTTTTAGCCACAATTTGAGGAAAAAGGCCAACAAATTCGATTTTCATGAAATTCGTGGCTAAAATCCGTGGCAAATTTGCCCGCAGTTTTAATTTCATAAAAAAAGCCCAAAAATTCGATTTTTCATGAAATTCATAGCTAAAATCCGTGGCTAATTTGCCACGGATTTTAGCCACAGATTTGATTTAACCAAAAAAATTTTTGCCTTTTTTTAAATTCGTGGCTAAAATCCGTGGCTAATTAGCCACGGTTTTGAGGAAAAAAAAGCCCACAAAATTCGATTTTTCAAAAAACTGTGGCTAAAATCCGTGGATTTTAGCCACGGATTTGATTTAACCCAACAAAAATTTTTTTTTATGAAATTCGTGGCTAAAATCCATGGCAAATTAGTCACGGATTTTAGCCACGAATTTCATAAAAAAAAAGCCCACAAAATTCGATTTTTTATGAAATTCGTGGCTAAAATCCATCGCTAATTTGCCCGCGGTTTTTAGCCGAATTTCATGAACAATGGAATTTTTTGGCCTTTTTCCTCAAATCCGTGGCTAATTTGCCGCGGTTTTAGCCACGGCTTTCATTTCTCTTGTCTCACACCTGCGTAATTCATTTTTTTGTCCGGACAATAACATTAACTTGAATAGCAATAATAATATTCAACAACAATTACAATAATAATAATAACAAAACAACAACAATAATAAATATGATAACAACAATAAACTTTTGTCATAATAATAATTACGACATAATTAGCAAAATGTCTCAAAAATCTTCATCTTTACCTTCGTCTTCATCTTGATTTTCTTCTTGAGCATCATCATCATCCTTATCATCCTCCTCATCCTCATCATCCTCTGTCTCAAAATCTGATTCTACAACACCTTCTAAATTTGATTCGCGAATTTCAGTTACATCTACGTCTATCATTGCTCCACATGGATCTTGTAGAGTAGGAATGTTATATTCCTCAGTTTGAACCACGTTATAAACTTCCTCTTGTTGATAGGCTGTATCCTTCCAATGTTCCTCGATTTTTCTTCGTGCTTTGGTTTTACATACAGCCCACCAATCAGTTTTGTCACGTTTCAAACTAGGATATGATGCATAATATACTTGAATTGCTTGTTGTGCCAACACAAATGGTTCATATTTCTTATACCTTTTCTTGTGATTTATTTCAACCAAATTAAACTTCGTATGCACCTTCATTCCTTTGATGGGGTCGAACCACATGCACTTAAATAACACAACCCGCATTAATGGTCCGGGTACTCTATCTCAATGATTTCATCCAACAAGCCATAAAAATCATCTTTTGAACTACCACAATTGGATGACCGAACACACACACCACTATTCATTGTGGCTTTTCCCATTCCATATGCTTGAGTGTGAAAATTATACCCGTTTATGAAATATATTTGGCCAAGTGCGTATGGTTGCTTGTGGACCCCATGACAGATAATATAGCAATCCTTGCTCTTCAACTTGATCATGATTACGGTGAACCTAAGATTACACATAAAGTCAATAATATATATTTAAATGATGTATACAATATTAATAACTTGGTTTTGGTCTATAGGCAACTTACATATGTTTTAAACTATGCTGCAAATTGTTCATCGCACAAGCGGTCGAACTCATTTGGTGATAGTCCATACATTGAATCTTGAAAAATCCTATTAACAAATTACATTTATATATTAGTAAATATTTGACAAGCAATACATATATTTGCAAATATACACTTCTTTGAAAAGTATGGCTCCCACTTCGGACAGTCGATAAAATATAAGTATGGGCAGCCTGCCATTCTTACGCTGTTAAACAATGAAATTGACATCGCTTTTGGTCGGCCGAGATAATTGAAAATAGAGAATGATTTGCAATTGGGATCGATGGGACCCTCATCATTTCTTCCTGCTCTCCGCCTCTTGCATTGCACGTGCGGCTCAAAATAGAATGATGCAAATATTGTCACTTCTTCCACAATATATGTATTATAAATTGAAGCTTCAACACATGCCTTATTCTTCACTTTTTTCTTCAAATGATATAAGAACCTTGTTGCAATAGAAAGAAGTTTATCAGAACATAATATTTACTAAAGTATTTTTAAATTTATTTTGAAAATTTTTTTACCTCTCAAATGGATACATCTATCGAAATTGGACGGGACCTGCAACTTTGATCTCATAAGGCAAGTGAACTAAGAGATGCTCCATTGAATCGAAAAACGATGGAGGAAATATCCTTTCTAAATTGCAAAGAATAATTGGAATGTCTCTCTCCAGTTTCTCCATGTGTGATGCTTTTAACACTATTGAGCAAATATCATGAAGGAAATTACTTAACTCTGTAATGGCACCCCATACAAAGTTTGGTAGAAGTTCCTTCAAAGCTATTGGAATTAGTCTTTCCATAAATATGTGACAATCATGACTCTTTAATCCTATCAACTTGCATTTGTTCAAATCAACACATCTCCCGATATTCAAAGCATATCCATCAGGAAACCGCATAGATTTCAACCATTGATAAACGACTCTTCTCTGCTCCTTATCCAACGTATAAACTGCTTTTGGTTTTGGTCCCCTACTTGCATCCACATCTAATGTCAGCCCGATCACAAATATCTCTCATATCTTTTCTTGCATTCAAGTTGTCTTTTGTTTTTCCCGTGACATCCATCACAGTATTTATGACATTGTCGAAAATATTCTTTTTAATGTGCATGACGTCAAGATTATGATGAATAAGATGGGCCTTCCAATATGGTAGATCCCAAAATATACTGCGTTTAGTCCACTTATGTGCACTTCCGTACGCAATAGTTGTGTCATGAGGGTTTTCAACAACAGTTGGAAAGTCCTGCACTCGCTCCCATATTTGATCACCGGTCAACCTCATCGGTGGATGAGTTCTTTCAATCCTATTCTTGATGAACTCTTAGTATGATTCATCGGCAAAAATTATGCATGACATCAAAATAGCGAGGGCTTCTTACCATGTCTTAATCTGAATGATTTCGATCTCTCCAAACATATCGGACATCCTAAGATCCCAAATTGTACTCCATCCGGATAACATTCCATATGCTGGAAAGTCATTTATCATCAAAGAAGAGCAGCCTTCATTGCAAATGTTTGCTTAGTAGAAACATCATACGTAACGACACCTTCATTCCATAGCCGTTGTAACTCTTCAATCAATGGTTGCATATAAACATCTATCAACTTTTTTTTGATTTTGCGGGCGGGCACGATCAATGTCAAAAACATATAAGGTGTCTTCATGCACATACCAGGTGGAAGATTATGCGGATTCACGATACCTGCCAACATGAATAACTTTTCCCTGATTTTTCAAATGGGGCAAATCCATCAGCCACGAGACCCTAACCTTGATGTTTCGAGGCTCTATCGCAAACTCGGGATATATTCTATCAAAATGTTTCCATGTCTTTGCATCGAAGGATGACACATTAGACCCTCTTCCGTTTCATGATTTGCATGCCAAGTCATATGTTCAGCGATGGCTTTTTGGACTCATAAAGCCTTTGCAATCCAGGGAATTAAGAGCGAGATAAAACATTTGCTTGCATGGTCTACGCTTTCGATTATGACTCGCCTCCGATTATAACCTATGGCCTGTTAATCTTGTACACAGGAAGGCTCTGAAAATTTGCAAGATTCTGCATTTTCATCATCTCTCCAATATAACATACAACCCCTACTACATACATCAATCTTTTCAACTAGAAGACCTAAGTTATCCACTAACTTTTTCATATCATAAAAATCACTTGGTATGATATTATCACGAGGCATTGTTTCTCACATTACTTCAACAAAAGAGTTGAAGCAATTCTCAAACACATTATGCTCTGCCTTGATATTTAACAATTTTGTTGTCACCGATAATTGAGTATGGTTGTCACAACCTGCCTATAAAGGTTCATCTCTTTGCTTTCAACACTTCCTTAACGATTAGATGGAAACGTTTCATTACACACATTCTCATCAAAACCCGTTACTCCTATCTCTTCCTCAAGTGTAGGAGTAAAACTAGTACTTGCATGGTTCGGATCTAAAACAACATTCTGACCCGGTTGCATCAATCACCATCCTCCGTATGGGTTCAATTGGTCATAATACCTACATTCTTCCCTAACTGAAAATTGATCACTTATTTGATATCCTTCATCAGATATAAAAGGCTCACCATGACAAGTCCAATTATAGTAGTTCGGAGTAAACCCAAATCTACAAAGATGTTCTCTAACTGTATCACACACATAAAATTTACTATTATTGCACTTTCTACACGGACACCTTAACTTATTTCCATCCATCAACTCATATTTACTACTAGCGAAGTCCAAAAATAGTTCCAACCCAGTACAAAACTCATCGGTCAATCCTTGACGTCCAGGTAAGTTCTTATTATACATCCAAGCCCTGTCTCTTTGCATTGTGTCTATATAAAAATAACAAAATCTAAAAAAATATTACAACCAAAAATAATCAATAAATTTATTACTTTGAAATTTTAAAAAAAAAAAATAATTACCATGTCAAGAAGACTTACCCAAGTATTTGACTGAAATCTTTATAGTAGAAAGTGCTCAATTTGATGAAAATTGCAACGTTCATTTCATTTAAGAGACTTTTAAATGGATACGTACCTACAAAAAAAAAATTGACTTCATATTTTATTTTTTATAATAATTTTTTTCCCGAAATTTTTTTAAAATTTTTTTTAATAATTTTTTTTCGAATTTTTTCCCTACATATTTTTCTCCCCTTGCCACGTGTCGGCGACCGCCGGTGACCAAATTGAGGCCGTGAGTTGGACCTTGCCGGCCATGGGCGATGTCACCTCGCCGGCTAGATTTGGGCGGTGAGGTTGAGAAGCATCACTATAATTACTTGGCATAACCATAAAAATATATTATTTCCAAAAATCCCATAAATTTTCCTTGAAAACTTCCATTGAAAACAATTTGTCAAATAATCAATTTAATATAACAATTGACGACATAACCATCACCATATAAGTTGGAAATCATAATTTGAGATTCAAGATTTTCTGAAATAATAATAAATAAATTTGGAAATTAATTATTAAATAATATCCTAAAATAATTTATTTTCCAAAATTCAAAATATTTTTTCGAATCGAAATCATTCAAATCATTTTCAAAATCGCCAACTTATACGGGCGTAATCCAACATTATCATCACAATTCGATATTGAAAATCATCCAAAATACTAATATTTAATTTTCAAAATTTAATTATTAATAAAATAATATTTCAATTCGAAAATAATAAATATTCGAAAATAATAAATAATATCACAATTCGATATTGAAAATCATCCAAAATATTAATATTTCAATTCGAAAATAATAAAATAATAATTAATTCTGAAAATATTAATATTAATAACATAATCAACAATAATAATATAATTGATAACGTATCACCACATTCACGATAACTTATCGCACATCTACCAATACCCTATCACCTAATCCCAATTAACTAAACAATTAATAAATTAATCTAAATATAATTTAAACTACCTAAGCAAGTTTAACATCTTAAACACGGGATTAGGGGTTAACTTACTCGGCTAACGGCGGCGATGCGAGGACAAGGGCGGCGGCAGGGCGGTCCGCGGCGTCCTGCCGGAATGTTCAGCTCGAGCTCCGGTGACCGGCGGACGAAGCCGCAACAAACGGCGGCAAACGAAAGCACGGCAAAGGAGCGACATGATGGTGGTGGTCGGTCCGTGCGGTTTGGAGGCGTAGTCGCGTAAATGGAGGTTGGCGATGGTGGTCTCAGCAGTCGGGACAACGGCAGCTAGAAGCGAGGGCAGGCGTGGGCGGACCAAATAGCTGGTTGAGGAGGTGCGACCCGCGTGCTGGTTTAAAAGAGGCCAAAGAATGGAGGTCGTGGCTGACAGGCTAGCCAGGGGTGGCGACGGTTTCAGCAAGAAGGCATCCCATGGGGCGGGCCGGGTCCGACAAAGGGCAAGCCGGCAAGAGGTGTTGCAACAAGCAAAAAGCCGAGTGGGAAGAAGAGGACCAAATGAATCTAAGGAGAAGAAGAAAGGAAGAAAAGGAAAGAAGAAAAAGGAAAGGAAGAAAAGGAAGAAAGGGGTAAGTAAGAAACGTTGCCATAACTTTTTGTAACGGAGGACACTTATGCCATAACTTTTTTGGCTCACTTGAGTGCCATAACTTTCAAAAATGATCACCCAAGTGCCACTTGGGGATTGATCGTGAAGGCCCGAACGCAGACTTTTTCGGTCAAGCGATGACCTTCGTGAGGCGAGCACCACCACCTTGAAGGGGTGTGGGTGAATCATTCTATGGCCTAAAGCCACGGTTTTGAGCCCTCACGACCAGCTTGTCAAGGTTGGTCGTGAGGCCCCGAAACCGCTGCTTTTCGATTGACGGTGACCTTCTTCTCGGCGACACCACCACCGTGAAGAGGGGGTGTCCGGTGAATCATTCCATGGCCTCCGTTGTCTCAGAAATTTCCGTTTTAGCCTCCGTTGGCCAGAAGGTAAAAATGGCAAATAGTCACACAAATTTTCTACTTAGGAAAAGCCACGATTTGGGGCCCTCACGATCAACTCGAAAGTGGCGCCTTGGGTGATCATTTTTTTTTTTTGAATGTTATGGCACTCAAGTGAGCCAAAAAAAGTTATGGCGCCTTAAGTGTCACTCCCGTCTGAAGTTATGACCTTTGCATACTTATCCAGAAGAAAGGAAATGATGGGGGTAGGTGGTGTCAGGCGCATGAGGGGGACAGCGTGGAAAAAGGGTAGAGAAGAGAAGGGAAGAAAGAAAAGGAAAGAAGAAAAGAAAAAGAAAAGGAAGAAAAGGAAGAAAGGGGAAATGAAGTCGCATGAGAAAGGAAGAAAAGGAAAGAAGAAAAAGAAAAAGAAAAGGAAGAAAAGGAAGAAAGGGGAAATGATGGGGATAGGTGGTGTCAGTCGCATGAGGGCGGGACCAGCGTGGAAAAAGGGTAGAGAGAGAGAGAGAGAGAGAGAGAGAGAGAAAAAGTCAGATCGCAATAATTGCGATCCAACGGCCACGATTCGAATTCAAAAACAATCTAACGGTCCCGAAAAATTTTAATTAATAATTTAGGATTTGACCAAATGGTATTAATAAAAATATACCGCGAGAGAGGTCTATTAGTCCAAATCGGCACCCGGTCAAAAATTCACTTTTCACCTATCCCGAGTAATATCGCGGCTGGCCACAATAATATCGACACCGTCCAATTAAATTCATCCCGAAATTCCAAAAATTCGACATCAAAGTTCGGGCTCTAAATAACGGCCAAATCCATCGCTAACTCCGTTTGCAAATTAGCTACGGAAGAATTTTTCATCGCAAATTCCGTAAATTACAAAATGTTTTTTTTTTTGTTTTTTTTACTAATTTCGTCTAAATTAACCAAAAATTATTTTCCGCTAATTTCGTCGCAAATTAACCACGAATTATTTTCCGTTGCAAATTCCGTTTAAAATTAGGCACGAATTTTTTTTTGGCTAATTCCGTCATAAATTAGCCACGAATTTTTTTTTTTAAATTCCGTCAAATTAGCCACGAAATTTTTTTCGTGGCAAAGCAAATTAGCCACAATTTTTTCCGTCGCAACATTCGTCGGTAATTTGCGACCAATTTTTATCCGTCGCTAATTTGCGACGAATAATTTTTCGTCGCAAATTTGCGATGGATAAAAATTAAATCACAAAGTCCGTCGCAAATTAGCAACAAAAAAATTATTAAATCGCAAATTTCCGTGGCTAAATCCTTATTTTTTGTAGTGTTTAAACCCTTTGCTTTCTTCTACTCCCTCCTAAAAACGCTTTATGTTCGTAAGTCCTCCTGGACCTCTTCAACATCCCCTTTATTGAGTTTGGCTAGAGGTGGTCTCGTTGGCTTCTTTTGAAACTACATAGTGCGGGCTGTGGTCTTCCCTCTGATTAGATTCTTCACTGCAATCGCTGTTGGATTATTTTTCCCAAATCGTGCTACTTCGCGGTTAGTGTCACACGCCAAATCCTATAAAAAATAGGAGAATGATATGGTCGTCCTTCCACTCGAAGGACTCAATTTCGAACACAACCAATAATGTTAGAGCTTCTATGATTTATCAAAAAAATATTTACACTTTCAACATCAACTAAACCCAACAAATGTCAACAGACATATATAGCACTCCCTCAAACCATACACAAAATCCAACTACCAAATGTCCTCGTTAATAGCGTCTTGTCTTGTTTGTCACTAGCGCTCTCGCCTTACTTGCCACTAGCTAAAGAACCTAAAAAGATTTGGAAAGAATGAGAAGAGCAATCACAACCTAGTGAGTAATACTTCTTTTCTAAGTAGACCGAGCAACTAAAATGTACATATAAAAGCCAATATCGAAAACTCATAATCCAAATCCAAGATATAATATAATCAAATCAAATATGAGTTGTTTTGTTATAACAAAGTTTATACAGATCGGAAATACTCATTTAATTCATCATCATAATTCAAATATCAATGGTCAAGTCCATTGATTAATCTCTATCTGACCAGACATCGTTGATTCATTCCATTGATCAATCTCAAATCACACATCAATAGTCTATTTTATTGATAAATCTCATATCACATCACGTGTCGATGATCCATTCCATCGATCAATTTATTGCTCAATATATACCATGGTCACAACACAATGCCTGGTGACAAGACAACCAAAATACTCTTCTTGACAAGGTTTTCACTTATTATTAGCTGGTGGTTTGGCCCAAAAAAGATAACCTAAAACATGTATGCATACCCAAAAAACCCCTACTCTTGTGAGCCCTATTGAGAATCAAACAATCATCTTGCAATACCAAAATCCAACTCGTAAACCACAATACATTTTATAAACCGAAATAGATAACCTTTTCGCAACACATTTCATCCACTAGAAATACCTTCCTCAAAGCATTTCTTAGATCATTCACAAATCCTTTCATAAACCAGTTCACAAAACAATAAGTATATATGTCCCTTCGCAATATCTTGCATATCATGTTTTCTAAAACATTTGTTACTAACCAAGTAGGAAATACTCGATCCGGCTTTTTATGTAATAACAATGCAATTTCTTAACTCATACTATACATAATTAATATTGCTTTCGAAATATTAATTACAAACTTAAAGAAGAGATAGCGCTACTCACCTGGGAATGCCTATAACAATATAACAAAGATTACTCAAATTGTCAAACTTGCAATCCTATCAAATAAGCAAGAAACAACGTTAAAATCGAGTAAAATGCTATCTCAACTATGACTCAACGAAACTAAACTTAAACACTAACAAAATAACTCCTAGGTGCCCACAAATCGCTTGTTCAAAGCGATAATTCAAAGCCATTCGTAACGTGGAGTTTGCGCGTCGAACTTGGTCAGGCCACAATTCTCTTCACCGTACTCCGTTTCAAGCAAATCTATAGTAATAAAAAAGATCATTCAAAATACTAAAAGACCCATAGTTTGTCCGTCCTAAAATCGGGCTGAAAACCGACGAAATTGACATGGAAAGTTGCTGGTTGCTACTATTAATCATGAGTGTACAACTTTGAACATTTACTTTGAGCAAATCATAAGCTCAAATCGAGCTCTCTAAAATCTTACAACTACATAACATCCCAAACTATTAAAACCGCACAATTTCTAATCTTAATAACTCCAAAATCGGACTTCGTACTTCAAATTTCTCTTGATTCTGAATTTGACTCATAATTTCGAAAAACTATTTTGATTAGAAGAATAAAGGGCTTCATCCTTACCAGGTGTTACGATACATAGTTGATCCGACTTGACGAGACGTTCGTGGTGTGTACCCCTCCGCTTCCCCTTTCTTTCTTTCTTTCTTTCTTTCTTTCTTTTTCTTCTTCTTCTTCTTCTTCTTCTTTACTTTCTCTCTTTTCCTTTCTCTTTCCCGCCTCTCTCTCTCTCTCTCTCTCTCTCTCTCTCTCTTTATAAACTAAACATCCACCTCACCCTTTTTTTGGGGGGGCCCACACAGGTTGACCCAAGTGAAAAAAAAAGCAACTCAATATTTCACCAGTCAATTCGATAAGAAATACCCCTACTTACTCTCTAAAGCTCTTTCGACGAGTTTTTATCCACTCACCAAAGACTACAAGATGCCTAACTTGTCTTTTGCTGTTTAAATAGAGGCCTTATTGAGCCCTTTTCTACATAATCTCTTGCTGTCTTAACCCGGAGGACCGGTTTTGATCCTTTTCTAGCCGAGTTTTGTGTTTCGAGTCTATTGTTGAGTTTTGTCTTTTATGAGAAACTTTGCCTTAGGAACTAGAGCTTGGCCTGTTCCTCTCTCAAGTTTTGTCTCTTTCTAGAGAGACTTAGTTTCTCACTTGAACTCACTCGGCTAGACCCTATTCCCTTGTTGGATCGGAGAGATCATTTGGCTCGGGAAACCTAGGATAGACGGACTTGACATATTTTCCACTAGCTGGCCAGGGCTTATAAAAGAGGGAAATGGTAAAATTGTTAGGTTTTGGATAGATAGATGGATACCAGGTATGGAGCCACTCTATAATATTGTTAACACTCAACTATCTCCTTTCAAGATAGATAGAAAAGTTTTTGATTATGTGCTGAATGAAAATTGGAATTTTCATATATTTGGGGGGAATTATATCAGAAGATATAATCTTTCACATTAGAGCTGTCAAACCTCCTTTAGCCTCTGATGGGGATGATACTATTGTGTGGGAGGGTACAAGAAGCGATATTTCTTTATTAAGTCAGCGTGCGAGGTATTCAATGGGTAGACAATCAAGAATCTGATAGTATATGGTCCATAATTTGGAAGTGAAAGGGACCTCAACGTATTAGAAATTTTCTCTGGCTAGCCGCTCTTAATTGACTGTTAACAATTGATATTGCTTGAGATGTGAGTCTCATATGGAAACAACTTTACGTGTTCTAAAGGATTCTCCAATTGTCCATAGGGTATGGCTTGAATTTGTCCCACAACAATATTTGGGAGAATTCTTCTCAATGAGTTTGTCAAAATGGTTGAATTCAAATCTTGTTGGTCAAGGGAGATAGAATTTTCATCATGATTAAAGCATAATTTTTAGAATAGGTGTGTAGGTTTTTTGGCAATAGAGAAACAAGTCACTTTTTCTAGGAAAACTTTGTTTTCCTTTTGAATCCGGTACAAGTAATTCGGTCATATACAAAGGAAAACAATAAAGCTTCGTTTGGGAGTAACCCAACGTTAAGTGGATGATGCATTTCTCTGATTTTGATAAGATGGAATTCTCCACCTTCAGGGTGGATTAAACTGAGTACTGATAGGGCTTCTAAAGCCAACATAGGACTTACTGGTGCAGGATGTTTATTTAGAAATAAAGGGGGTGACTGACTACGCGGTTTTGTCGTATTTGCGGAATATGAACCGGAACATTAGGCTTTGTGGTTGGGAATCAACTTCTCAAAACAACTTGGTAATCATATGATTATCATTGAGACTCTAAAGCCATCACTGATCTTGTTAGGTCAGAACTTATAATTAATAATGCTGGCCCTGCTTTACTTAAAGATATTAGAAGACTACTGTGCTCTCATTTTGAGTTTAAAGTACAACATAACTTTTAGCAAGGAAATCGGTCTACTGATCGGTTTGCTAATCTTGGAATTGATAAATGCTTGGATACTAGTTCTTTTCATTACCTTCAACAGAGTTACTTCATGTTTTATTTGGTGATAAAATAGAGATAGTAGATTTGCGACGTTAAACTTTTGTATTTAGCTTTAACCCTTTTTCATATTAAAAAAAAGTGGTCAAAATTGTACCATGGGCATATATACGTGCCTTTTTGGGATCATTTGAAAATTGTCCAGTGGGTGTGTATGTAAGTGTGTTCTCTTGTGTGCATTTCTTTGGTTCGTTTTGGAAATTCTCTTACCATAAGTTGCCAAAAAAGCTTGTGCCTTTTTTGGTAATTAGTAAAATAAGATAAAAGGACCCCAATTTGCAATCCTTAATTTAGTGGAAGTTTAGGTAACATTTCTATTTCTTTATTTTCAATTCTTTTATTTCTCGAAATAGAAAAAGAACAGAAACTTGTTTGTGTATGTCAACTAATTTTTCTATTTCATGGAATAGATTAGTGGCTGGGAAATATATTTGGAACAAAAACAAGAAGTAAAAAAAAATCTACTATTTTGTTCTAGGGAACAAAAAGAGAAACAAGGTCATTTTAGGGAAATAATTTCTGAAACACCAAAACCCAAGACCCCGAAACCCAACCCCAAACTCCTAAACGCCAAACCCAAAAACTCAAACCCCATACCCCAAACCCTACATCCAAAATCCTAAATCCTTAACCCCAAAGTCCAAAACCCAAAACCCAAAATTCTAGACCTTAAAACCCTAAATTCTTAAATCCTAAACTGCAATTTCCTCAACCATCACATGATATTTGCTTTGCCTATAAGGAGTAATTTTCTTTATGATTATATTAAGGTCATCCAATTCTATATTATAATATATTATGATTCTATTTCTAGTCCGGTTTTATGCAAACATGAATTGTTAAGTCTCCACTGACATTTTTATAATTAAATGAAAAAAAATTGGGAATAGAAAATTTTAGAGTCATGCCAAATGCATTTTTATTCTTTTTTTATTTCAAAGATAAAAATTTTGTGCGGTTACCAAACATGATTTTTAGCTCAGAAACTCGTCTAGAAAATAGAAATAGAAAAATTATTTTTGAATAAAAATTGTTTCTGACAACATAAATGTTTCCGTATGCACCTTCGTGGTCTAGCTAAAAAGGGATGGAACTGTTAGGACTGACCAAATAGCAGAAAATAGAGGTAGAGGAATTAGGACCAATGATCAGAGGTGATTCAAGCTCAGGAGGGTCCCACAAACGGAGGCAGAGGAAGGGGCATAGCTACGATTACAGGAAAGGGGCACGGCTACGAGTTCATGTGGGCAGAGGTTCAAACTCGTCAGGAGCAGACCTCAGACATGGAGGTCCTGATGAGAACAAGGAGGCAAACAGGAACAAGCATTGAAGCGTTTTGTTCAATGTTGTGTTCCTCTGATTCTTCCCTAGATGCGAGCTAGTTGATTATTGCGTCATCGGATTTCGCTGAAAAAAAAAAGATATGTGTTCTTGTAATCCGGGTTCGTCTCCCAAGCTCGTGAGTGTCTACTATTTCGGTGTCGTGAGATAGAGCCTTACGTGACACGGTGACCCTCTGCCAGTCCAAATAAAGCTACGCATGTATTTTACTCTTAGTCTGGCACAATGGTTTCACACAAATTAAGTTGGTGATGGTTCAACTTAAACCACTTTCCCTGGCAGTTTCTGTCGAAACACGTTATGCAATAACACTTCAGATACATGTCACTTGTACAGACTTCGCGGATAGCAGCAACGCTTGGTACAGTAGCTAGTAGATCCAGCGTCTTGTCTACAAAGAGCTCGTTCTTGTAAGCAAATCAAACCTCGCAATGTGAATTGAAAGTACGCAAGCCACCAATGGAGGATGAAAGAACCCATGAGTCATTTTCCCGTAGACAAGATGCTGAACACCCAACATCCAAATCGATTTTGAGTGATAGATAATAAATAATCAGAATTATTGCAAAGTGGCAATGCTTGAAAACAACTTGTCAACCTACCACTTTATTATATTCAGAACTATAGCTTCGACTCCAACATCCATAAGAAGATGATTGGCCCGAGATAGCAATCACAGAAAGCGTCCTTTTGAGTACTTCAGATGCGAGAATATAATTTTCTTCGTTGTTATCCAACTGGCGAGAGTAACTTGATAGGAACATAAACTAGAGTATGAAAAATTGTCAGAATACTTAACTATTGGAGAAATTATCCAACTAATCCTAAACCTATTGTAATTATGAGATTTAGTCCTAAATCCTTATGCAAAATTCCCAAAATAGTCATTCTGGGCAATTTTTGCCAGAAATTTCTGACGGACGATGTGCTAAATAAGATGGCTGGCAAAGAGTGAACCTCCACCTCAGCGATTTCCAGCAAAAATTAACCGGGAATTACTACATTGGAATTTCACACTAAGGTTTAAGACTAAATTGTCAAAATTGAAAAGTTTAGGATTAAATTAGCATTTGTATAATACATTTAGGACTGATTGGATAATTTTCCCTTAAATATTAAACAGCGTTTTCACTTAATAGCTAAACTTTTAAAATAATTGGTAGTGGGCTCACAAAATTTTACATGATATCAAAGCAGGTGATCCTAAAATATTTCCAGGCCTCTTAATTACCTCCCTTATTATATATTTTCACGCTTATTCTTAGGCCAAAATCTAGCCTATGAATATGGGGGAGTGTTAGAATGTTTAAATAGTAAATCACACATTCATCTAATAATTTAAGTTTTTAGAATAGTTAGCAATAGTCTTACAAAATTTACAAATTTGGTGAGGGAGTCTAATGTCTGAGGAAGTTAGAGTCAAGAAAGAGTTTGGTTATATTGTCAGCAGAACCGATGGATACTCACTTTTTATATGATTAGCCTGCTCTTACGATCATGTCAGGAATCCTGCGAAATTTAATACCACAACTTCGTCCTCGTATACGATACACGGGTACATTGACTTCATTGTGTACATTCATACGAATTGTTGAATTCTTTACAACTACGGCATATCTAATCAAACAGAAAAGTACACAAGTCGGTGGAATGTATTTTAAACCATGACTGAATTCCGTTATACGTGAACAATAAGTTGTAATACCAGTGTTCCTGGTACATAAGGCCCTCGAGTTGGAGATGTTGTGACCTGGTCCGCTCCATGTTGGCTAAACCCTAAAAAGAGTTATTCTGAGTAACTACACAAAGCGATGATTATTATGAATGGGTGTTTATATGTGAATCTTCAAAAGGGCCATTTTTCACAAATGTGAAAAGTTAGTATATTACCTGGGACAACTTAAATTAGAGGCACAAGAGCAAAAGACATATAGACGTAGCTCAATTCCGGAACTATAAGCCCTAGAGAATTTGATAGACATATGAACTCATAAAAGCCAATAAAGACCTCAACACCTGATCCGACGTTGGAGAATAATTTTATATTGCGAAAATTCCAAGAACCACCGAATGAAAGTAAGAAATGAAGATCGTTTGAGGAGTGCGAGCAGACTCTTCAAGGATAATTTCTACCCTTCAGAGTGTGCATAAGTAGAATGCGGCTATCTTACTAGATTCAATGTGCCTCCCGATTAGTGTGCACTTCACCGTTCGGGCATGTAGGAACATTGAAAATATGTAAAACCTACGGAGAGAGAGAGATTACATCGACACAAACATTCGGAATAGCATACAAAGGGATAAGCGCAATTGAAATTCAAAAACTTGTTACAAAAATGTAATCGAGTCCTAAAATTTTTAATTTGTCTAATCAAGTCCTAAATTTACCAAATTGGGGCAATCTAATCTTTCCGTTACCTTCATCTACTTTGACTAATGAATAATGCCGATGTGGCATTTTCAAAAATGTTTTAATACACATGGTGCCAACTAGGCGCCACATCAGAAAAACGCTTGAAAAAAGATAAAAAAAGATAAAAAAAAATACATTTAAAGATTCAAAGAATAAAGGATATAAAGTTGCACGAGAAAAGAAAGAGAATCAAAATATATAAGCAACATATAAAAAACAAAAGGGATTCTCGGGAGGTTTTGGTGTTGGGGCCCTCGCCGAGGATCAGCAAGCAGGTGGCTTCTGCATTGCATTTGTTTTGCCTAAAGACGAATCCATTATATAATATACCAAATTGATGCGCGAAATTTATGAGGAATGTGTTTTTCTCAGTTTAGTTTTGCCTATAATTAGACGATTGGATTTTCTCGCTCACCTCGGTCCTCTCCACTCGCTCACGAAGCTTATAAAGAAGTGCGAGATTGTCCTTTTCGACCTTCTTTGACAAGCTGTCCATGAATACGTGCCCTTCTGAATCCCCGAGCTTTGCGAAATCCACCACCCCACAATCTAGATAGCAGCCCTATTTCAGATCTGGGTGAGAGCCGCCTCCTTGCTAAATAATCCGAACGAGGGCTACGGCCCTCACCGCCGGACTGCACTGTTTTTTGCCCTTTTCCTTTCTTTATATTTTTTCTATTTTTTTTTCAAAAAAATTTGAAAACAATTTCCTATATTATAATTGTCGCATAGGGTCCAAGGTCACAATTTAATGACTCACGCCAGGATCTCTGTTTATAAATTTAATGGAAGAACAAACTTAAACACGTAAGTATATAGTATTCAATTGTACACAAAAAAAAAAAAAAATTAATGAGGCGCTTGATTGATTATTTAGCAATAATTTAGGACCCGATGCCTTATCCCAAAGGAGGGGAAAATAGCACTTCTGATTGGCCTTTATTTTCTGCCAAGGAGTCTTTAAAAATTTCATGACTCGTTAAAAAGTCTTGGACACCTTCACCCTTGTCAACTGAAAAATGCTGACCGTTAGGTGGGAAAAGAGACAATTAAAATGTGATTTTAAATGTGCCGGCCAAGTTTTTATGGTATTGCACTCGAACTCGTCACACCAACCTTTTCTCTTTCTAGGAGAGAGAGATACCTGGAAGTAATCAGCTTCCTAGTTATGGCAAACTCAGAGGCTGGAACGGGGAGCGATGTTGCACGAGTGTTAGAAAGTGGGTACCAAGTGTTCCTGAATTTTAGAGGACCGGACACTCGTTATGGATTCACCGACTTTCTCTATGACCGCTTGGTAGATGCCGGAGTCCGCGTGTTCAGGGATGAAGATGAAATTTGCATCGGCGAAGTGATTAGTGAGAACCTTCTAAGTGCTATCGACGGCTCCATCATCTACATACCCATCTTCTCTCGGACTTATGCTTATAGTAAATGGTGCCTCCGTGAGCTTGCACTTATAGTAGACAGGGTGTTAGAGTCGGAGGGCCAGAAAAGTATCCTTCCCATCTTTTTCCACGTAGAACCTGAGGATGTTAAGCTTAAGACTTCACTATATAGTGTTGCTTTACTGGAACACGCGAAGAAGTTTCCCGATGAAGTCAAGGTGTGGAGAAAGGCTCTTGCAGAGGTTGATGAAATCAAGGGATGGAACGTGAAAAAGGAGCAAAGGTAAAACCTCACCCTAGCTAACATTCTTTTTATTTTTCATTTTTGAACGGAAATTATTGAAAAAACTACCTCCAATTGCCGCTCTCATTCAACTTTACTTCAGCTTCTCCTCAAAAAACACCCATTACACAAGGAAACCATCATGAAGAAAACCATCATGAAGAAATATCATGGCTAAATATTCAATAGAAGCGAGAGCACCCTGAGAACATATAAAGAATGACGGGGCAGTGGTCATCTCGAGGCCTTGGGCTCATCAGAGGTCATGGGAGGTCGAAGTCGAGGCTGGGCAACCTTGAGCTGGACGGGGCAGAGGCGACGACTATTGTCGACTTCTGATCTGAGGTCGGCGATAGCGTGGAGGGCTTTGAATAGCGTGGCTGTGTAGAGAGAGAGAGAGAGAGAGAGAGAGAGAGAGAGAGAGAGAGAGAGAGAGAGAGAGAGAGGTTAGGTGAGGGTAATTTTGATAAGAAAATGGCAATTGGATTAAAAAGTTAGGGGAACAAATGGAAGTTGAAAAAAGAATGTAAAAATTGGGGATTCAATATGTATATTATGAAATGTAGAGATGCAAGTTGATATGTGCTTTCAGCAATTTCTCCTTATTAATTTCCTTTTCACCTTTCTTCAGGGTTTTCTTAGGCAAATTAAAAAGCACTTTAAATGCCATTATACTTGACATAATCAGATCCATAGAATACTTACATGCATATGTTAAGCAATAGAAATGTTACAAAAGCTATACTGCTGGCACTGGGAAATAGTTACAGGTTTCGGGATTATATTTTTCTTCACCAAATTGCAGTTTTCAATGGATGACATTGCATTTGTTTAAATTATCGGAGTTCATGATTCTCCTATTACGAGTGCTGAAAGTTTTTTCTACGCTTAGCTATAAATGCCAAAATTTTGCTTTTGCACAATATAGTAGCCCTTGGTAACTTTGGTCATCGTGTAAGCCAATACTATAGTCTTCAAAAATTTCTATAGTCATAATATTAAAAGCATATCAAGTGAATTCCACTAAATTAGCCTATACTAATTATATTCGGTGTTCTTGAATTCATTTGTGATGTACTTCTATCTTTTCAAGTAAAGATTTTGACAATCTTGTCTGTGATGCCTGGGTATGAAATTAATCTAGTCAACTCATGAAAGCGCTTTTGGACATGGCAGCCAAGCAGCAATTGTGAAATTGGTTGTTAAAAAGGTTTTGGAGATGCTGGAGATAAAACAAAAATTAGTGACTGAACATTTAGTTGGACTTGATGATCAAGTAAAATACTTGACAGAGTTATTAGATGTCGATGATCATGATGTTCGGCTCATTGGAATTTACGGAATGGGTGGTATCGGTAAAACAACTATTGCTAAGGTCATCTTCAATCAACTATGTACCCATTTTGGAAAGTGTTGTAGCTTCCTCGATGACGTTCGAGAAAGGTCGACCAAGGAGGGCCTAGTCCAGTTGCAGAAGAAGTTACTATTTGACATTGTTGGTTCTGGATTTGCGGAGAAAGTTGAGGATAGTGAAAAAGGAATGAGGAGGATTGGACAAATACTCCACACTAAGAAGGTCCTTGTGGTTTTGGATGATGTTGATAATAAAGAGCACATTAAGAATCTAATAGGAAATTATTCACTACATTCAGGAACTAGGATAATCATCACGACGAGAAACACAACTATTTTGCAAGTTGAGGAATTTAAAGGTAAAATTCTACAATATGAGATGCAAAAGATGGATCATGGTCTTGCACTTCAGCTTTTTTGTCGGCATGCCTTTGGTGGAGACTTTCCTTCGGATGATTGTCTTGAACTTTCAAGTGATCTTGTCTCAACTACAGGAGGGCTTCCCTTAGCTATTAAAGTGATAGGTTCATTACTTAATCGGAAAAAGAAATCATTTTGGGAAGAGACGTTAGTCAGGTTAAGGAACGTACCCGAGGAAGAGATTCTAAAGAAGTTGAGGATCAGCTATGATGACCTAGATGAATATCAGCAACAAATTTTTCTTGATATAGCATGCTTCTTTTTCAATGAGAATAAGACCGATGCAATCTACATGTGGGCCGGTTGTCAATTTTATCCCGAAAGAGGAATTGATGTCCTTACAAGTAGGTGCTTGATAAAGATATTAGACGATGATAAGTTCTGGATGTGTGATCAACTAATAGACTTGGGAAGGCAAATTGTCTGTCAAGAAAGTCCAAGTGACCTTGGAAAGCGAAGTAGGTCATGGATTGCAAAAGAGGCCCTTGAAATCATAAGAAGTGAAGAGGTAAGTAAGAAATGTCCTATTTTCAAATAGAAGTCTAACATCCTGGAATTAAGGATTCCTTTTTCGTTTAGGACCTTTATCATTTTTCTCTTCCCCATTCGAGTTGTAAAACAGAGCAGTTGGAAATTGACAAACTTGTGCACATCATTGCAAAATGTCACTTGCAGAGGAAGGACAACGTTCAAGCGCTTGAGATAGATGGACTATATGACTCCATAGAGATTACAAATGGAGAGTTTGAAAGGTTACAGAACTTAAGATTCCTCAAGTTACGCGATGGAACATATGCTGGGGACTTTGCAAAGTGTCATTCAAAGTTGAGATGGATTTCTTGGTGTTCTCCTTTTCAAGAATTTAGGGCGGACAATATGTATTTGGATCATCTCCTTGTTTTTCAACTTGACATGAATTTCTTCAGGGATGATTCAAAAGCATGGGACTTGATCAAGGTAAATTACATGTTCTAATTCTAGTTAATAGTCCCAGTGTCTACTATGCAATGGTTCTTACGCTTGACATACCATCAATTTTTACAGAGGGCACAACATTTGAAAGTTCTATCTCTTGATAAGTGTTATGGCATAACAAGAATCCCAGACTTCTCTAAATGCTTGGATTTAGAGAAGTTGACTCTTGCATGGTGCCACAGGCTTGAGAGAATCGAAAGCTTCATTGGAGATCTGCAATTGTTGATTGAATTAGAGGTTAAAGCGTGCATGGGTCTTACATATTTGCCGGAAGAAGTAGGGGCACTAGTGAAGCTTAAGCGCTTCTCATTGGTGGATTGTTCTAGGTTGAGAGAACTTCCAGACTCAATTGGGAATTTAACCTCATTGATAGAGTCAGACATTTCTGGTACAGGCATTGCTAGACTTCCAAACTCCATTAAGGGACTAGTGAAACTTGAGTCTTTTCTTCTAACAGACACAAGGATAGGGGAACTTCCCAACTTCATTGGAGAGCTAAAATCATTATGCGTATTATGCTTATCAAAATATGGACCATCTTCTTCGGAGCATCACGTTTGGCAATTACCTAGCAGCATCAGCATGTTGGAAAATCTTGAAGAGCTAGATCTCTTTGGGCGTGATGAAATGGAAGGTGAAATTCCTATTGGAATTGGAGAGTTGTCGTCTTTAAGAACCCTCAATTTAGAGCACACCCATATTTGCGGAATTCCAAGGACAATACACATGCTTCATCATCTCCAAATACTAAACTTGAGAGATTGTCATGGGATTCAAGAATTGCCAGAGCTTCCCGTAAGCTTAACATGTCTACTTCTTCAATCTGAAACATTGCTCTCAGTCCCTAATCTGTCGAACCTTACTAATTTGGTTGAACTGCTACTAAGTGATGGCTCTCGTATTACGGGCAAATCAAACCTAATCACAGGATGCAACTTAAGGTGGATTGGGAGGTTATTTAGACTGAAAAAGTTGGATTTAAATCTGTTAAATGTCCCTGCACCTCCAGAGGTGGCTTCTCTTTCTCATCTGGAAGAGCTTACTTCATCTCACCTAGACCTAGACACCCTCAAGCAGCTTCCATCCTCTCTGCTGAGATTGAAATTACAATCCTTTAGCATCAGGTGGGCAGAGATACTTCCCTCCCGCTTGCAATGGAGAAATTTGACAACTTTACAGTTCTATGATGGTGAAGTGGAAGACATTCCACTCGATGGACTTTCACAACTGGAGAAATTAACTGTTGACGGTTGTAAATTGCTTCAGCAATTATCCATTCCCTTGGAGTTAAAGAAGCTACGGCAAGCGCATGTGTCCTCTTGTCCAGAGCTAGTTGAGATACAAGTTGCGGGTCTTTCGAAATCATTGGAATCCTTCTTCATTCGTGGGTGCGAATCTCTCAGAAGAATACGTGGGTTGTCATACTTGAAGAACCTGGAAACATTGGATATCCTATGGTGCAGTCTACTTACTAATGTTGAGGGCCTAAACGAGCTAGAGTCCCTGAAATCCTTGGAGGTGAGACATTGCCCGTTATTGAAAAAGTTGATTGATGCATCTTGCACAAATATACCAGGCGATTGCCTCATTCAAATACGGGCATGTGGAGACTTTATCAAGGATTCTACTTCGAGCTATCCATCTCGAATCCCTTTCAAGCGTTATAGAGAGGAGATTCTTCTGGATCAATCAAACTTTGAATCCAATTTGAACAAGGTGCAACATCTTCTTCATCTATATACAGTAGATGTGCGTGAATGCATGTGTTTGAAAATCGATCCATTCTAATTTCAGTATGGTACTATAGTTCGGTAAAGCTACACAAGTTGAAAAAAGTTAAATATTGTTCTGAAATTTACATGGACGAAAATATATGTTTTAATCCAAGGACGAAATTTTATCAGAGATTATCTTCTAATAATTTCAAATAATTAGTGTTCCTTAAACATTCTTTTTAATTTGGAAAGTCCTTGTGTAAAACTAAATAAATACTCAATTTTGATGTGATAATGCTTTTCAATAATTGCCCTCTTGCACTTTGGTACTATTGCGCAATAGCCCCCAAACTTTGAAAAGTTAAAGATTACCCCCATCTGTGCCCCACCAAAAAAAAAAAAATGGTTTATGTTTTATCCATTAGTTTTTCAGTCTGCATAGCCATTAAGTTTTACCTAAAACGGACTAACTCATTTTCTTAACTGGATTTTCTTAATTGATTTTATTAACCATGCATTATTTTCCATTTCCTTAACTACTATACCGTGTAATAGATTTTATTCTGTTCAAAATGAGTTAGTTCATATTCAAGTTAATATTTAATGGCCATACAAATGTAAAAAGTAATGGCTGAAACAAAAATGAAAGATTGGGGAGTGAATTATAACTTTCAAAATTTGCATACTACTATGCAATAATGCCAAAATTTAGGAGGGTTATATGATAAAGCGGAGCTATTGCGCAGGGGAGCCAAAGTTCAAGGAGATTTTGAGAAATTACCCTTAATGTTTAATAGAAGGCTGACCATAGGAGCTAAAATTTCAGATATTAATTAGATAAATGAGAACTTTGGTTGATTCGAAACTGCCATCAAATATCTTTACCCATTTCTTTGAGTAATAGATGACCTAACATCTTCTGTTAAGCATTCCAAAGTCTTTAAAGAGCTAGGAATAGTTACTTAAACAATTTTTTTAAAAAAGAAAATACTTAATGAACAGTAAAAGTGCATGTGGAATACGGATTCTTGTATGAAATTGTGCTCTTGTGCTGGTAAAGGAAGGAATAAAAATTGAAAGAAAGTCTTATATATTAAAGTTTCCATTTTTTGTTGCACCATAATTTCTTGGGTGCTGATTTTTTTCCGTTACATTAGTCACTTATCTATACTTGCCTTTTTGGTGTTGGACAGTTTTGGTTCTTTAATATTTCCAGTAAACTCATTTAATCATTCTATAAATATTTTATCGCAATTGCTTTCATTTAGTCAATTATATATTTTAAAAACATCATATGATGTCTTTATAGGAATATCTGTTATAACGTGATATTCTATTTGACAAATAATTTTAATTATTGGGCTAATAAAAGTTTACCCATCATAAGAACTAGATTACATGCTTTACAAATAAATGAATAAAATAATATAAAGAAGCATCTATTAGAATGGAAAAAAGCGTATATATTATTATGACAGTCTATAGAGCAAAAACGATATGTATTTAGAGAGTTATATTACATGGCTGCGCAAATATTGCGAAAATATATATAATTAATTAAGTTCATAAATATCGATGACTCTTATGAATAAAACCTTACATCAGGTAAAGCCAAAGTCCTGCATTAGCTATCATTTTCGCCCCTTATAGTGGATAAGAACAAAAAAAGTTGAATAACATTTAGATACCCATTTTACAACAACAAAAAAAGAATTGCTCTATTCAACAAATAAATGATTTTAGAATATCGATAGTATATTACACAACATTATAACCCATATTTAACAATTAAATGATTTATAAAATGACCTAAATAAAATGATAACATTTATTACGTATAAATGAAAACTATCAAATTAATAATAAAATTACCTATCAACACAAACAGTTTATTCAAGAAAAAATCAATTGAAAAAAGCTCTATAACATGATAGTGTATATTTCTCCTTTATGTGATGGTAGAGGACAATTAAAAGAGTTAATGTAATATAACATGATGCCTTCTAATTATGAAAGAGTTGAATAATATGTTGATACAAAATATGACAAAATATTTTCACGAATAAATGATGTAAGAAGATCATTAACAAAACTATATATAACGTATGATAGTCCATATTCAACAAATAAATGACATAAGAGGATTTTAAAAAAATTGCGTGTGATTTTTACAAATATACTATCAAGACATAAACCTACGTGTCATTTATGTAAATGATGAATAAAGGATATTCAATGGTTATGTTTCGGACTCTTTGAAGGAGAAGTGAAGGAATTTTGATGAACTTTGTGAAGATCAAGACAATACCGATTTACATTCAGTGTATTCAATTGTCATCTATTGGCATTTGGTGATGTTGTTTGTATTCTCGATTGTCTTTTTGTTTAATTAACATTACTATTCAAGAACACAATTTTTAGAGCAGCAACGAGTTCAAAGTATATTTACAGGACACTTTAAGATATATCTCATTATAACTTCATTATAACTTCTAGGGCTAATACCACAAAAAACTCTATTGGTATATTTGTGATATATTTGTGCTACATTTACCCCAAACTAATTTTGTTATGGCTAATGATATAGCTAGAGGGGGTTGAATGGGTTGTAAAATGAAACTTGATATAATTTGTGCGGAATCAAACAAAATCAAGTTTATATATGCAGGAACAAATTGATAGATTCAAGAATATGCTGCTAATACGTGTGCAATGCTTTTATCCAAAAATTAAAACCACAAGTAAAAGGATAGAGATAAATGCACGCAAATTTATAGTGGTTCAACTTAGTCAAAACTATGTCCACTTTTCCAGACTATCAGTCACCAATGCTGGATTACACTAGTAACTCTTTGAGTCGTTATAGTTGTACCTGCGCTGCTTCTACCCAAAGTTGGTAGTGAAGATTACACTACCAAAATACACGCACTATTACAGCACTTGTGTACTTCTCAAAAGATTTACCATCATTGTAAAGCTCTTAGTTGTCGCTTGTGCTACTTCTACCCAAAAGCGTATCGCGACCGACCTCCCGAGCCTTTTCGAATAACGTGTTAAAAAGCAAGGGGCTCTACTTTGGTACATGCTAAGTCTAGGTTTGGGACTTAACTCGGGCTCTCCCAAGCCCATACCATATCGCGACTTAAGGTTTAAGTTTTTTAACATGTGAGTGATTTACATGCGAGAGTCGCCACTAATCAATTTGGGGTAGGCTGATTAGGAACCTAAATAGGATGACGGGAGAATCACCCTATTCCTACGACTAGAGATTAGCTGAATTGGGGACTTGGTTACATTAGTTGGATAACTAATGCCCTTTCGCACCATTTTTACCCTGTTCATTTTTTGAAAACATTTATCGTGCAATTTGGATTAATTTTAGGACCTTTCTCCTAACATGTGAGGTGATCAAGCGAGTGCATAATCAGAAATGATCAGCAGTTAGGAACACAAGTCATGCAGCCTAGGGTTCTAATCCTAACTAAGCCAGATGACATTCAACATTCGGCAGTTCATGCAATTATATTAAAACATGCATACTAACTACACTACGGTAATTAAAAACATGCAACATGCTATTGTGCAATTCAAACTTATTTAATTTAAATAAAACCACAACATGCATAATTATAAAGGATTATAACATTCACATAAGTCATGCAAAAAAAAAAAAAAAAAAAAATTTTTTTTTTTTTTTCGGAAAAAAAAATCGAGACGAAAAAACAAAATAAAAAGAAATATAAACATTTTAAGAAATTTTTAATTTTTTAAGTTTTACTTTTAATTTTTTTTTTTTTTTTTAAAATAAAATAAAAAAAATGGAAAAGGAAATAAAAAGAAAAAAAAAAAAAAAAAAAAAATTATATATATAAAAAAAAGAAAATAATAAAAAAAAAAAAAAAAAAAAAAAAACCATTTTTTAAAAGCTTTTTTTTTAATTTTTTGTAATTTTTTTTTAAAATTTTTAAAATTTTTTTAAATAAAATAAAAAGAAAAATAAAATAAAATAAAAAAAAAGAAAATCCGGTCGGGCCGGATCCGGTCGGATCCGGGTCGGACCGGTCCGACCGATCCGGACGATGGTCAACGGATCCGATCCGGGCGTTGACCCGGCCGGATCCATCGATCCGGCCGGTCGGGATCGACCCGAGTCAACGGATCCGACCCGGGCGTTGACCGGGCCTGATCTGCTGATCTCGGCCGATCCGACCCGACCAACAGACCCGGGGGGGGGGAGGCGGCCGCGAGGCCAAAATTGGCCATTCGGCCGGCCGACCTGCACCGGCGGCTCCCCTCACCGACTCCCGACACCCTCGACAATCCTCTCCACCCTCCAAGCCTCGTCGTCCGTGCATGATTACTTGACGTGACAACATAAAAATATCCCGGCTTCGTGGGAATATTGTCGAGCAGGTAGAGGCGATGAGGCCCAGGAACTTTAGCCTCCTCCGTGAGCCGATAAACTCCGAGGCCTTACCTGCGCCTCAGCGGTGATGCCGCGGACCCAGTGAGGCAGCCCAGTATGGGCCAGGAGGAATCGCGCCTGGTAGGCGCGAGTCACGGCAAAATATCTGAAAAGCGGGGGAGAGCAGGCGGAGAGCTCGGGCGGGGAAGCTCGCGTCGGCCAGCCTCTTGAGGGACTTCTGGTGCTTTCGAAGGCGGCAGCGGCAGTGAGGACCTATGAAACCTCTCCTCTCTTCTCTCTATTACTCTGTTTCTCTCCTCTCTCTCTGCACATTACATTCTCTCTCTCTCGGTCTCCAGAGCCTCTGGCTTCCTCCACAGCCCGACAGCGGGTGCTATTTTTGCTCCGGTGAGGCCTTACTCACGCTCTCTCTCGATTTTCTCTCTTTTCTCTCTTGATCTCTCTCGGTTCTCTCTTTTTCTCTCGGTCTCTCAATCTCTGTTTTTTTTGGAAAATGTGACCCCTTTCACTCTCTCTCTCTCACCGGCCTTTTATAGGCGGAGAGGCGTGTTTCTTAGCTCCCCCTCCCCCGTGGCGTCTGCGTGGCGATGGTGGCGGGAGAAGGAAGAGAGGCTGGGCGGGCGGGCCGGGCCCCAGACGCGCCGCAAGGGGAGAGAGGAGAAAGGAGAAGGGGTCGGGCCTACCAAGGAAAAGAAAAGGAAAATAGGAGAGGAGGGTTTGGGCCAGGGGGGAGTTGGGCCGGGGAGGAGGAGAGGAGAAGAAAAAAAGGGTGGGGGGGCCAACCCTTGGCCCAAATTTCCGATCCGATTTTTTTTTTTTTTATAATTAATTTAAAATAGATTATTATATTATTTATTATTATTATTCATTATTATTATTTTTTTAAAATTTTAATTAACATTTTAATAGACCCTATTAATACAAATATGCCTAATTTCTATATGCAATGCACTTAAATAGAAATATTTTTTGTTTTAGGAATTAAAAAAATTAATTCCTAAATTTTGCATAATTAATTTTGGGCAAATTAAAAATAGGTGTCAACAGCTGCCCCTCTTTGAAGGTGAGCTCGCAGAGTTTGAGCTCGCAGAGGTTACGTTCAAAGATAAAATGACACCTAAATCTGGCCCATGCATGTTCGATGAATGTTGTTTTTGGGAGATTGTGAGTCTCATTTTTATGATGCAATAAGATGATGCATGCTAAAGTAAATAAAAACATACCTGGGGCTACTTACCTTGCCGAAGGGTAGAGCAACTCCAGATAGTTGATATTGCGGGTCAAGGACTTGAACCTTTCTTCAGTCACCTTGACTGGGGAAACCACTTGCACAGGACCCGAACCTTTCTTCGGTCGCCTTGGGTGGATTTCGTTTGTCGAGGACCCGAACCTTTCTTCGGTCGCCTTGACTGGGAGAAATCGCTTGCACAGGACCCGAATCTTTCTTCGGTCGCCCTGATTGGATTTCATTCGTCGCGGACTCGAATCTACCTTCGGTTGCCGTGACTGGGGAGAAATCACTTACACAGGACCCGAACTTTTCTTCGGTCGCCAGTTGGATTTCGTTCGTCTAGGACCCGAACCTTTCTTCGGTCGCCTTGACTGTCTGGATTTTGTCTGGGACCCGAACCTTTCTTCGGTCGCCTTGACTGTCTGGATTTTGTCTGGGATCCGAACCTTTCTTCGGTCGCCTTGACTGTTTGGATTTTTGCCAAAGTACCTGGGAGTCTTTGCCCAAGAATTTGACGGTTTGCCTGCTGGGTCCTTGCCATCAGGTCTTGGAAAGCTCAAACGATGAGCACCTCGGAGTCCTCGCCCGGGGATTTGATGGTTTGCCTGGTGGGTCCTCGCCAGCAGGTCTTAGAAAGCTCAAACGATGAGCATCTCGGGGTCCTCGCCCGAGGATTTGATGTGAACAGAGGGAGTCAGCTCCGTGCTCAAAAGGGTGAACAGAAGGGTCACTCTAATGTTCAAAGGGGTGAACAGAGGGGTCAGTCCAATGTTCAAAGGGTACCATAACAATTGTAGGTACATGGATTTTTGGAACCAGGCATGAGTAGAATATACTTACCTGGATACGTTCCTGCCCCTTAAGGGCGTGTCTCCTGTCAGACAAGTTTTTCTTTGTGCAAACATATATGCATTCATTGAAGGAATAGACAACTGAGGCTATTCTTGAATATTGTACGAAATATCTTGACCAGCTAGTCAAGATGCATTTCATTTTCAAAGAAACACCCGGTTTACCTTTTGGGTAGTTTGAAAAGCAATCGATGATTTTGAAATCAGGTAAGGGTAGAATGTACTTACCTGAGCACGTTCCCGGAGGTTTGATGTATCATCTGCTGAATAACCAACCTTTTTCAAGGTATCTCTTTTGGGATGATAGTGAGGGCTTTTCTAGTACCCGAATTTTGTACTCCATCACTGGGGATTAAAACTTAGAGTTGTCAAAGATGATTAGCACAAACACACATGCATTCATCAGGGATAGACAAGCTGGGCTATTCCAGAGTGTGTATTTGAAGGTTCATGCATGATGATTTTACCATGTTTGCATCGCCAAAAATCCACCGAGGGTTAATCAAGACAATTTTTCGCAAGGTGGACTTTCTCGAGATGATGAACGAGTGACTTTCAATCAGAGAGGACTTTCCACTTGCTCTCATTGAAAAGGGCTGTTTGTCCCGTCCATTAATGTAGGAATATCAAAAACACTCAATCTGACCGCTATCACATCAACAGGGGTCTGGGTTTTCTCGCAAGCGGTACGACACTGCCAATCTGAGAGGTCTTCTTCAGGGTCGTAATGTAGGCTTGGTCAATGGCTTAACAAAGGTGACTGTTCAAGTCAATACCATGGAAGAGAATATTCTTCAATTATCTCCGGGTTTACAAGTCAAGAACCCTGCAAAACGAGATAAAAATAGTCTTGCTCGCACTTCCTCGAGCGTTGTTTATAAACATTTGAAATCCCGCGTTAATTCAAATGCCCCAGTCAAAAGGGACTTTATGAGGGATGTAACGTGGGTTTGGTTTATGGGATGAGAAACGAAATGATCGTTAGGCTCAAAAATGTGTAAGGGTGAAAATTGGTGATCCTCTCGAAAGATTGTCACCAGCCTTCCTTGCCACCACTATCGATCGCTTTGAAGACTTCGTGGGTAATCCCGTGTTTTATCATCTTTGACAACTTCTTCCGGAGGAGTTTTTGGAAATTAGGGACTCCTTTCTCTTCATCTTTTTCATCGCTTTTTCTTCTTCCCATTTCTTCTTTTCTTTCTTTCTTTCTTTCTTTCTTTTTTTTTTTTTTTTTTATTTTTTTTTTTTGGTATTTATTTTTTTTTTTATTTTTTTTATGGGCATTGGCCTTGCTTTTACCAGGCACACTGCTTTTTATGCCCCTGTTTTTCAGCATTTTTTTTTTTGTCGCTTTTTTTGTGTTGTCGGGACTAGCCCGAACAAGATTGAACAGAACAATGTTTTTAGGCTCTTGGAGTCTTCATCTTCATTCGGTACTTGAGATCGTGATGCTCAAACTGTGATGACTTTTGCCTTGCCCCGGTGTGGAGGATGATCACCAACTGGGTTCATATGAAATGAAATTGATGGCTCAATTGGGCTAGCAAAGGATATGAGTGTATGGGATGGAGAAAGAACTGCTCTTCGTCATCCTAGGGCACTTAGATTACTGCGAGAGTTCATCTGCAATAAAAACACTCAAAGAATGCAAGTGAGAGCAGGAAAATTTCTATACATCTTTTCGCCTTGTGCGAGCTGTTGCAACAGATGATCATAGAAAATTTTAGATATTACAAACTCTTCATCCTTCTTGTCTTGATCAGTGAAAACATCACTGTTATCAATAATATCATTGGCATTCTGGGCAAGCATTAGTTTGCTGCTTCTCTCCTGATAAAGTCTTCTTAGTCTCGACTGTCCGGCCGTCGATGATGTGCTTGTCTTGGAGGACTCTGTCGAAGACCACGGGTTTCATGAAAATAGCGAGGTCGGAGCCATGAGGGCAAAGGACCGAAAGGGAAGGGGTGTTTTTCCCGATTCCTCCGAGTTTGAATCCATCCCGTGGGCTAATTTACCTCAAGTTGCCCCAATGCGGGTGATTCTTGACAGGTAATTTGAAAGGAATCTCTCGAGTGTATGGGCTCAAAAATGGTCAAGCAAAGGATCAATGGTAGTGTATGGGGCGTAGAAATGAACCGCCTCTTGTCACTTTGGCTACCATACCTTATGCGAGAACTCCCTTACCTTGTAGAAATGCAACTCTTTCGCTCATCTTGCACGAGTTTGGTATGTGTATAGACCAAGGATTGCCTCTCATCATCCCGATACACCTCGCTCAATGCATCGGAGCAGCTTCGACACCATTCGTCCGAATTGTCAAAATTTTCAAAGGGAATTGGTGAATTAAACAGTAAAATTACCATGCCGGGTCCTTTTCGTAATGCACTCGAGGAAGGAAATAGTATCCATTTTCTTTAATTATTTCTTCCTTCTTGTTTCTTTTTACTCTTATGAGAAAAGTTTCTTTTAGAGAAAGAGATACTTACCTATCTTTGGGACAAAATGGAGCATACCTGCAAGGTAATAAGAAAGATCATGTTAATGAATGGGCTTTTGAAAGGGAAGGAATTGGAAACGATACAACATTACCCTTCGTGATTCCCTTCATTGGAGATTTGACTGACAACTCGCTTGAGCTTTCTCGGATGTCAGTGATTTCATTCTGACAAAACATGAGCCTATATTAGAAATGAGATGATTGAGGGTAAATTGAGAACGATACAGATTACCATTCTTTCATTTTGCCTTCAAAGCTAGTAGAGTCTTTTCTCCTCTTAACTTTGTTCAGTCTTCTTTGTCTCAGTCTATTCCTCCATGCTCTTAGTCTCGAAGCTCGAATGAAATTCTCTATAATTAAAGGTGTCTTGAACTGGAAAGTCCTATTGTCGGCGCATGCTATGCTAACTCGGATCTGGCATGCTAAGGCATTTCCTGAAAATCCTCTGATTCCGGACATGCACAGGGTATGTGCAATTGCTTGCATGGGGATCTTCGCAGCAAAGCTAATCTCTACTTTAAAGGTCTTTGACTGATGTACGCGTGACTACTGTTGAGACGTCAATGGTTGGCGCGTGGATCAGCCTTGGCACAATTCCGCATATGCATGGGGTATGTGCAATTGCTTGCATGGGGATCTTCGCAGCAAAAGCTAATCTCTACTTTAAAGGTCTTTGACTGATGTACGCGTGACTACTGTTGAGACGTCAATGGTTGGCAGGATCAGCCTTGGCACAATTCCAGACAAATTCTCCAACAAGGATTCTTATTAATAACTTTTCTGCCAATTCCCTTGTTATCAATCAGGGCATAGCAATTATTTCAAGAGTAGTACTTCTTCACAGCATCCGAGTTGACCGGATTGGAGAATTGGCGTCCATCCATTTCAGTCAAAATCAAGGCTCCTCCCGGGAGTGTCTTTTTCACGACATAGGGACCTTTATAGTTCGGAGCAAATTTGCCTCCAAGTTCAGGAGGTAATGGTAGTACTTTCCTTAAGACAAGGTCACCGCTCAAGTGTCTTGGGCGTACTTTTCGGTTAAATGATCTGGCTATTCTCTGTTGATAACATTGTCCGTGACAAATAGCTTTCAACCGTTTTTCATCAATCATATTTAACTGCTCCAATCTTTGCTGCTTCCATTCCGCTTCAGACAATTTCACCTGGGATAAAATTCGGAGCGAGGGAATCTCTACTTCAATTGGCAAAACTGCTTCCATGCCATATACTAGAGAAAAAGGGGTTGCTCCAGTGGATGTCCGGATGGATGTTCGGTATGCCATCAATGCAAAAGGCAATCTTTCATGCCAATCTCGGTAGTTCTCAGCAGTCTTGGCTAAGATTTTCTTAATGTTTTTGTTAGCGGCCTCAACAGCTCCATTCATTTGGGGACGATAGGGGACGAGTTCAAATGACGGACTTTGAATTCATTGAGCAAATCATCAACAAACTTGTTATTCAGATTTGTCCCATTATCTGTAATGATGGCTTCAGGATACCATAACGGGCGATTATATCTCGCTTGATGAATTTCATCACATTCCGAGCAGTGACATTAGCATATGACGCGGCCTCGATCCATTTAGAAAAATAATCAATTGCGACCAAGATAAAACGATGTCCATTTGATGCTTTCGGATTAATTGGGCCAATCACATCAATGCCCCACATTGAAAATGGCCACGGTTCCGACAACTGATGTAGCTCAGTAGGTGGAGCGTTTATCTTGTTTCCATGGATCTGACAGCGATGACAATTTCGAACGTGTCGGATGCAATCACCTTCTAAAGAAAGCCAGTAATAACCCAATCTGGTTATTTTCCTAGCCAACATGTGTCCATTCATGTGTGGACGGCATACTCCTTCATGCAATTCTTGCATGATTTGCGTCGCTTCAATCGCATCCACGCATCTTAGCAACATAGAGTCATGGGATCTCTTGTACAATTTCTCCCCGTCGACAAAGAACTTCGCTGCCATCTTCATTATATATATTTCACATGCAGAGGTAATTCCTTTAGGGGAATTGTTGTTCCCCGATGTAGTTCATGATGTCATGGTACCAAGGTTTACCATCGGGTTCTCTAGTCACAAATCATGCAAAGGAGCCGGTTTGGTCGACATCAATCTTCAAAGGTTCCACTTCCAAACCATTGGTAACTCAGAGCATGGATGATAGCGTGGCCAACGATCAAGAAATTGGTTATGAGATCTAGATAGGTAATCAAACGAGATCTCATCGAATTCAAACCAACTCGTCCCGGATAGTCATGATAGGGTATTAGTTTAGCATCCCTAGTCTTCCATTCTCCGACGGTCCGAGTATGATTAAGGCGTAATCACCAAACACTTTTAATTTGGCGATTTTCATATCAATTGTTGCTTGTGTTTGAGAATACATGCTTCATACTCGGCTATATTATTGGTACAAGGGAACACCAATTTTGCAGCCATAGGATAGTGCTGTCCATCCGAGATATCAAGACCGCCCCCAATACTGCGAACCCAGATAGATTTACTGCTCCATCGAAAAACATGGTCCACGTGTGTTCCTCCGTTGATAAAATGCGATCATCTGGGAGATTATCCTCATGTATTTCTCCGTGGCATTCAGCCAAAGATATCGATCACTTCGACCTTTTACTGATTTTTGTGATGACATCTGAATGTCAAATTCAGAAATTAGAATTTGCCATTTAGCTAATTTTCCCACTAACGCTGGTCGATTAAGCAAATACCGGACAGGGTCATTTTCGATTCTGAACGTCTGATGGTGCAAAGTATATTGTCGAAGCCTATGCAAAACCCACACCAATGCGACACATGTTTTTTCTGATTCGGAATAATTTTGTTCCGAAATGGTGAATTTCTTGCTCAGATAATAAATGGCTCGTTCTTTTCCATCATCGGGGTGGCTCTGGGCCAATAGGGCTCCCAACGATTCACTATGAATCGTTAAATAGAGAGTTAGAGGATGCCCTGCAACTGGTGGGACTAGTACCGGGGGACTCATTAAATATTGCTTCAGCTTTTCAAATGCTTCCCGACAGTCTTCATCCCAATTGATTTGGGCGCCTTTCCTCAGAAGTTTGAAGAAAGGTCGTGCAGTTTCAGAGAGTTGGGAGATGAACCGAGCAATATAGTTCAACCTTCCCAATAGGCTTCTGACCTCTTTTACCGTGGACGGGGGTTGTAATTCACATATTGCTTTGACTTTCTCAAGGGTCAACCTCAATTCCTTTGCTACTCACGATAAATCCAAGTAACTTACCGTAGGTTGCTCCAAAAATGCACTTTGGGGTTCAAAGTAATTTTGAACTCACGCAACTGCTAAATAGTTTCTTCAAGGCTTCAATATGATCTTCTCCACACCTGGTCTTGGCGATCATGTCATCGACATAAACCTCAATTTCTTTGTGCATTAGGTCGTGAAAGAGAGTGACCATAGCACGTTGGTATGTTGCCCCGCATTCTTCAATCCAAAAGGCATAACTCAGAATGAAAGGTCCCCAAGGAGTGATGAACGCGGTTTTCTCCTTGTCCCGATCATTCATCCTTATTTGGTTGTACCCAAAGAATCCATCCATGAAAGAAAATATTTCAACCCGGCAAAGTTAGTATCTACAAGGACATCTATGTGAGGAAGCGGAAAGTCATCTTTCTGACCGGCCTTGTTCAAGTCGCGATAATCCACACAAACTCGAATTCGACCGTCCTTCTTCTTCATCGGTACGATATTTGCTATCCAATCGTGATATTGTGAAACCTCGATGAACCCAACTTTCAAGAACTTCATCACTTCTTCTTCGATCTTTTTTCGACACTCGGGCTTGGTCCTTCGTAGCCTTTGCTTTTGGGTGGCATGTCGGGATTGGTAGGCAAGCGGTTCGACAATCCGAGGATCTAATCCGGCATATCGAATAAGACCATGCGAAGACGTCCCGGTATTCCTTAAGAAGAGTTGTTAGTCGTATGGCTTTCTCTTGAAGACCGCCCCAATCTTTACTTCTTTTGGATTGTAAGGGCTTGATCCGTTCATATTGCTCCCCAACTTCTTTGGATTTCGGTGGGGTCATCGCTGAATCGTCGGAATCACTATCATCGGATTTACCTCGTCAGTTGGATCGCACTAACTCCCTTGCAAGCCGCAGGGATCATGCACAAACACAAGGTAAATCGATCGTACAAACAAACAGGATAAAAATTTTTGTTCTTTTCTTTTTGAAACATTTTTTCGAAAACCTTATGAGATTTTTTTAGAAACGAGGAAGCATGGGGTAGACCGGGCCTCGTAATACTTTCCTTTTCGTGGCGGATATCATCAACGGGCCGGTTTAGTGTCCTACCTCATGCCCTCAAAACACCATTTATTTATAATACAGAAATTTACAACCTCAAAATAGGGAAAGTTTGAAAAGACATTTCTTTCAATGAAACAACATAAAAAAGAAACAAAACACAAGGATAGCCCCTTGTTCGGGGTTCATGCGAGGAAAGAGGAAGAGGAATTCTACTCGGTGTCTTCGCTACAATCCCCTCCATCGTCCTTCGCCTATTGCACCTGAAGAAATCTTCCAAATCATCGCTCCAGAATCCAAGTTCATCGACCCCTCTCTTCATTGGTGTCGACTTTTCCAAGTCGCTCCATCCACTAGGAGTACCATTCCGATCGTCTTCATAAAACCGGATGGCATCCGGTAATCAACGTAATAGTCGAATTTACCAATTGGGTTGGCCCGGGGTATCCATAACAGCTTTTCCTTTGGCGTGCCTTATCAAAAACCCGGGGCAGCGGTGCGAAGGTCAAGCACCACCAAAAGGTCATCTTCACCATGACACACAGCCACGGAGCCCTAAAAAGTAAATGCCCCGCATCCAATAGGTCCCTAACCTTATTTTTCGTGAGCATCGCAATCATCCAAATGAGGTGCCCAACCTCCTAAGTGAAAGTCACAAGACCTGGAAGGATCATAATTAATGAAGTACTCGGGAGTAGGATGACTTG